>SJYV01043269.1:245852-318836 GCA_006410875.1 Neotragus pygmaeus | reverse complement strand
TATTCCCATATCTTTCAGAATTTTCCAGTTTATTGTGATCCACACAGTCAAAGGCTTTGGCATAATCAATTGTCTCTATTGGGGCTATTTTGAATAATTCTGCGATGGTCATTATTATACCTTTATTTTGGTGCACAAATACACACACTTCTTCAGGGTACAGACTTAGGAATCATCAGGTCATAGGGTATGAATATCCTCACCTTCTATAAATAAGTCATTGGGCCAGTTTTCATATTTTTGCCGATCCCTGTTATCATCTTTTTTTTTCTATTTCAGCCATTGTAGTTGTATCATATTTTAATTTGCATTTCACAATTTAATTTACAATTCCTTGATTAATAAAGGGAAGCACCTTCTCATATATTTATTGCCATTTGAGTAGTATTTTCATATTTTTATATATTTTGAAGCAGTGTTGATGGATGCTTACAGATTTGCAGTTAGTATTTGCATCATAAATCCCTTTATTTTTCTTGCTTTCAATCTTTCTGTACTTCTATATTAAATATAGCATCTTCTATAAAAAAGCATATAGTTAAAGTTTATTGCTTTTATCCAGTCTGATGATCCCAGTCTTAAATTGAGTTAGTCACTTTGCATTAGTGAAATTGCCGTCCTCTCTCGTCTATATCTACCATCTCCATTTGTTTTCAGTGAGACCCATCTCTTTTATGTCTCTTCTTTTGCTTTTTGTCTTTTTCAAGGATAATCAAATATGTTTAATGATTTGATTTTTCCCTCCATTAAATAGGCAGTTATACAGTCTTTCGTTGCTCTGTTGGTGGTTGCCAGGGAAATCAGAACATACACCATTTACCTATTACACCCTAACACAAGTTTGCTTCTCACTGTCTCCATAACAACTGAACCTTGGAACCTTTCACTTCCATTTACATTCCTCCTGCTTGAGTTATAGGTAGTTGACCTTTACATTTTTTAAAATGGTATTGAAAATTTAATTTATTGCCTTGGAAATCACACCAGGCAATATTAATTTTGGTTTTCAGTAAATGCTCCATCTATGTTTATACGTGTATTTACCCTTTCCATCTCCCTGCCACGGGTTCCGTTCCCTGGTTCCCATTATGTTTTTCCCTGTCCACTGGGGGTCCTTTTCTCTGAAGCTCTGTTGATAATAAATCCTCTCTTTTTTTCACAAAGTATCTTTATTTGCATTCAGTGTTTAAGGGGCTTCCCAAGTGGCTCAGTGGTAAAGAATCTGCCTGCCAGTGCAGGCGATGCAGGAGGCTTGGGTTCAATCCCTGTGTCAGGAAGATCTCCTGGAGTAGCAAACGGCAACCCACTCTAGTATTCTTGCCTGGAACATTCCAGGGACAGAGGACTCTGGTGGGTTACAGTCCATATGGTCGCAGAGAGTCGGTCATGACTGAGCAGCTACACACACACTCACACACACACAGAGGATTGTAGGATCCTTTTACTGGATGCAGAATTCTGGGCTGGTGGGATCTGCTCTCCTGATGCTGATGGTGCTAACCCCATTCGCAGTGGCCTGCTTCCCC
Source organism: Neotragus pygmaeus (assembly GCA_006410875.1). Lineage (NCBI taxonomy): Eukaryota > Metazoa > Chordata > Mammalia > Artiodactyla > Bovidae > Neotragus > Neotragus pygmaeus. The sequence goes on along the minus strand of SJYV01043269.1, from coordinate 317,310 downwards.
CATATCTGCTGAGAAGTCATCCGTCAGTCTCACAGCTGCTCCAGCAACGGCAGTGTTTCTTATGTTCCTTTAAGATTTCCCTTGTTTTCAGCTTTTCTGTCATAAAGAGCCTGGATTATTTTTGCTTGTTATTATTTTACTTCTTTCTTCTCCAGGTTTCATGAGTCACTTTGAGTCTACACCATTGCATTTCACAGAAACTTTATATTTATAGATTCAAATTTTATAAAATTAGGTATTCTTTGAATGTAGCTTCTTTAAAACAAAACAGTCTATGCTCTGCTTAGAATGCCAATTACAAGGATTTTAGGCATTTTCACTTGCTTCCCGTTGTTTCTCTGACATTTCTATATTTCCTGTGCCTCAGTTAGGAATTCTGTCACCATCCATTCCACATGACCTGCTTTCTGCTATGTCTAAATCTCTTAAACCTACCCTTAACTGTTCACATTGTATCTTTCAGTTCTAGAGTTTTCATTTGACAGGTGAACCTATTCATCTGTTTTGCCCACCTGTTAGTTTGCTTTCTAAGTCTGTATGGACATGTAGTTGATTTACAGTGCTGTGTTAATCTCAGGCGTACAGCACTGACTCAGTTACACATATGCATGTATCCACGCTTCTTGGATTCTTTTTCCACACAGTTCATGATAGAGCATGGAGTAGCATTCCCTGTGCTATGTAATAGGTCCTTATATCCTATGATATCACTTGTATGTGGACTCTAAAAACAGAGCACAGAGGACCTTCTCTACAAAACAGAAATAGACTTACAGGTGTGGGAGACAAACTCTGGTTATCAGGGAGTAAGAGGGAGAGGGGTGGATTGGGAGAGTGGGATGGACATATACACGCTACTATATATTAACTGTTTTTGAAGATATTATTCGCTAGCATTTAAAAATTTTTATTTGGGTAAAATTAGTTTACAATGTTATGTTACTCTCAGGCGTACAGCAAAGTCAATCTGTTACACAAACCCAAATCTCCATGCTTCTTAGATTCTTGACTCATGCACACCCTTGAAGGGTATCGAGTAGGGCCTTCTGCACTGTGTAGGGGGTCCGTATTAGCTATGTGTTTTACGCACAGTGGTGTGTGTGAGTCGATCCCAGTCTCCCAGTTTCCCCTCCCCCACTTGCTCCCTGGTAGCCCACAGGTCTGTTTTCTAACCTGTGACTCTCTTTTGGCTTTGTGGATAAGTTCATTTGTACTCTTTTTTTAATATTTGTTTTTATTAATTTTTTATTTTTGGTCATGCTGGGTCTTGGTTGCTCCACGCGGGTTTTGTCTGGTCGCAGAGAATGGGGGCTTCTCGCTGCAGTGGCGTCCTTCTCTTGTCGGGGACACAGGCTTCAGGAGTTGCGCTGAGTGGACTCCATACTAGTCGCCCACAGGCTCAGCTGCTCCACAGCGTGGGGTGCCTCCTCGGACCAGAGATGGAACCCACGTCCCCCGCACTGGCCGATGAACGCTTAGCCACCGCACCGCCAGGGAAGTCCAGTCACTGGTATTTTAAAGTTCTTATCTGCTAAGGCCAACGCTTGTTTGCATTACCTCTGAGTCTCTTTCTGTTGCCTTTTTTCTCTCCATTTGTATCATACGACTCTATGTCCTCCCAGGGCTCACAGTCTTTAATCTAATGCCAGACACCGTATATGCAGAACTGTGCATACAACATCCCGAGGGTGTCATCTAAGCCAGAGGCGTTCATCTTGCCTCTACTGGACAGACACGGTGGGGACCGACCGCCTTCATCTGACCCAGGGACTGGCAGTTACTGCCCACCCTACGGGCAACCTTGCCCTGGCCAGATGTGACACGTGTCCACAACAGCTGTTCCATTTAAAACAGTTCTCACCAGGTCTAAAGGAGACCCGACGTGAAGCTTCCGCGGCCGTAAGTGGTTTTACTGGAGCGCAGCCACGCTCATGGTGTCTGTGGCCGCGTGTCTCCCTCGGCAGCAGACACGGGCTGTGGTGGCAGAGACCCCGTGGCCTGCAGAGCCAGGAGCACTGCTGGGCTCCTGCAGAAAGCCAAGCGCGCCAGCCAGAGCTAGGCCGAGTCGGGGCCCAGGGGCAGTCCAGCTCCCCTGTCCCTTCAGCGAGGGTGTGTGACGGAGAGCCGGCAGGCTCCCCACGTGTCTTCCCCGGGTGGGTCCTGAGCTCTGTACCACCAACCCTGCACTCTGCTGGAGACCCTCCCTGCTCTGCAGAGGCTTGCGAGTCGGGGTGCCAGCCGGGCATGAGGCCCCGGGTCTGTGTTCTCACTCTCCAGCCTGAGACTCTCCCAGAGCTTTGCTCGCCTCCTCATCATAGAGCCCAAATCCTGCCTCCCTCCGTGTGTCCAGAATCGGCAAGAGGACCGGTGAGGAGGCGCCTCTGTTCTGTGTCCGCTCACTTGGCTTCTCAGAGCTTCAGCAGCCCTCTGACCCTAGAAACCACTACTGGGTTTTCATGTCAGTCTCAGTAGGAGCCTTGACGCTACAACTGCTTGATTCTGCCCCGAAATGGAAATGCCCCTAAAATTCTAATCTTAACTTTCACACCTAAAACTGTTGTCCACCTGGAATTACTTTCTGTGTTTAGAAGTAAATAGAAGAGTTCATTTTCCTCCTGTAGGAATAGCCAATAGACCATCCCATTTATTTGCCTGGGTTCTGTGGTGTAACCTCACCATAAATTCAGTTTCCCCACACACACAAATTCGTATTGAAACTTTAGCTCTATCTTTGGTTCAATAACAAACTTTCTTAAACCTCACTGAAAATAAATATTCATATGAGGGAAGTTCTCTCACTTTTTGCTTTTTCTTCAGTATGACCTTGAATGAGGTCTTCGCATTTCCATATAAACTTTAGGATTTCCCCATTAGTTTATTTTTAAAAATTAACCAAAAAAAAAAAAAATTCCCAAACAAACAAATGAAACCTGCTGGTGTTTGGATTGCCATTGCATTACCTCTGTAGATAAATACGGGGAGACTGAGAACTTTGCAATATTAAATTTTCCAATCCACACACTCCACACATCCCTCCATTTAATTAGGTCTTTCCTAATTTCCTCAGCACAGTTTTCCCAGCTCTTCTAATCATTCTCAACGGTGGTGCTGATCTAAGTTAACTTGCCCACCGTTTCCAAAAGAACTCACCCGCGTGCTGTCCCAATTACCCAGAATGCATCGCCATCGGCGTTGTTATGCTTTCACTTATTCGTTCCACTCTATAATCTACGCTGATTTATGAATACCTACTTTATTGCTTCTAACTGCCGTATACTAATCCTACAATATCCTCCACACAGAAGGTGATCTTACAAAACAATAAAATTTAAAACTCAGTATTAAAAGAGACAAGAGTAAAAAATTCCTAAAGAAACCCAGACAGATAGTCAATATGTATATGAAGACACTCACTCTTGCTAACAGTCAAAGAAATGCAAATAATGGCAGAAACCAACACAGTATTGTCAACCAATTATCCTTCAATTTAAAATAAACAAATCTTTTAAAGAAATGCAAATAAAAACACTAGTAACCACTACTACTTCTATCAGATCAGCAAAGATTAAAGAAAAAGACCTATGACACCCACATTTAGTGAGGATTTGGGAAAAGAGCCACTCCCATTGTCTACTGCTGGGAGTTAAAAGTCAGTTTGTCAACGTTTAACAAAATGAAACGTGTGCATGTTCTTTAATATGGCAGGCTTTCTCCTTGACATTCGTCAGAAAAAAGCACCACCATAAGCTCACGCACAAGCTTGTAACACGATAGTCTTCGTGATACTGGGTATAAAAGAAAACAACGGTTCAAACAATGGACGAATCCCTGAACAGAAGACTGCAGACATGAGTTCTTGGTCATCTCTACAAGTGCTGTGTTTTGCAGACTTTAAAACATAATCTGAAAATATGGCACAAAAAGATGCTTTAGCTACGTAGTGATGTTAAAACAAATCCAGACACCCGAGGGTGTTATTGAGACATCTTTGTTTGTACCTGTGGTTTCCATAACTAGCAGGTCAGGAGGGGGCTTCTGCAGTCAGATGGTCTGTGTCAGACCCAGGTTTGGGGCAACTCTGGGCAAATCCCATGGCTTCCTGTGTCTTGTTAACTAATCCATATAAAACACTCAGACAAAGCCAGTCAGGCAGAAAATGGCGTTGCCCACTGCTATGTAACATGCGCAATAACAGTAGTAACTCATGTACAGGAACATCTGAAATAACAGGCACAATATTTTTCACAGTGACTATCTCTGATTTTTATTTTTAAGTTAACCATACTTGTCACATTTGAATTTTGAAATGAGCATGATTATTTCTTCTCATGCTAATGAGAAGATTACAAAGATACTTGGTAAGATTACAAAGTATCTTTGTAATCTTCTATAACTGAGAAAGTTGATAAAGATAAGATGGACTTTTTAAAAGAGAAAGTACTAGGGACCACTTTTTGGGTACAGGATGCTTACCCTGCTAAGCCTTGGTAACAACTTGGAGGGTGAAACTTCTCCCCCAGGGGGTAGTCTTATGGAAAAATGAAAGAAAAATATGTAGCTTCAGGCACACGGGGCCTGACTCCTACCAGAATCCTTGAGCTCCAGGCAAAAAGTAATTTATTGAAACTGAAAAAGAAAAAAAAAATGCTACTTGGCCGTTACTCTCTCCCTTCAAGTATTAACTTTTAAAGGTTATTGTGTACTATTTTCCATTAAGAAACGGGATAAATAGCAATGCACTCACAGTAAAATTAGTAAATCTCGTTTTAGACCTCTGGTTGACTTTTAGCAACAATTTAAGGCTTTCAGCTATCCTTGCAGAGCATTTAATGCTTTTTCTAAAAATAGCTCACATGATAAATATAAGTGCCTATGGACAATTTAAAAGAGAATCAAGAACCACGTGGGGTGCTTTAGAATGTTTCTTGGGGATTCTCTCTAACTTCTTGGGATGCAGGCTTCATAGTCAGGTGCTGCTGGCCTCTAGCACTCAAGCCGAGTGGACAATCAGGCAGCTGACCTCTCTGATTGGAACCCTTCTCAGGACGACTTGCCACCGGTCTCTTGGCTTCCTCCTCTGTGAGGCGCCCACTCCGCGGAGCCAGAGCCAGTGCCAGCGTGTTCACGGCTGTGTGCGCCCCAGGGCAGTGCCGGGAGGACGAGCGAGGGGCTGCCCTTGACCTGGGTCTCTCGGTCAGCACTGCGTGCCGGCACCAGCGCCAGAGCCAGCCCCGACCCCAGCCCACTCCTTCCCCCAGCCCAGGGGCCTGCGGCGACCCTGACACACAGCAACGGAGGCCCTATTCTCCGCTATCAGCAGGAGGGAAGGCAGGCCTTCAGTGTGGATGGGAACCACGGCTCAGCAACGCTGGGCCCAGGGCTGCACAATCGGGTACGTTCCGAGTTCTGCTTTCTGGGGGTCTCTCCACTGCTCTCAGGGTTGTTCTGGGTGGGGTGAGGGTGAACCCACAGCCCGCTGCTGGCTCAGGGTGTCCCTGAGAGACCACAAGGAAGCCCGCCACCAGGGAACCACGGGGGTGTGTTAGCCGCTCAGCTGAGTCCAACTCTGCGACCCCACGGACTGTAGCCGGCCAGGCTTCTGTGTCCGTGGAATTCTCCAGACAAGAATACTGGAGCGGGTTGCCATTCCCTTCTCCAGAGGAACTTGCAAACCCAGGGATCGAGCCCTGGTCTCCCACATCGTGGGCAGATTCTTTGCTGTTTGAGCCACCAGGGAAGTAGCTCACCAGGGAACCGGGAGTGTCCACTGAGGAAGAGACGGGGGTCACACTCGGGTCAAACTCGCTCCTCCCCTCCCCGCCCTGCTCCTGCCCCCTCGACTGTGGCCTGTCCAGGAGGCCCCTCCGCCTCGAGGTGCACAGCTGCCAGGCCCGCCTGCCCTTAACACTGGCTTCATTGGCAGCATCAGCTCCTCAGGTGGGGCTCTGGCCCCCTGCTGTCCCGCGGTCCAGAGCTCCGTCTCTTCCAGGCCTCAAGGCTCCCTAGCAGTTTCCCCAGAGGCCGTACAGTGCCCTGGCCGAGCTCCAGAACCCAAGAGACCTAGATTCTCTTCCTGAGGCTTGCCGCAAATGCCACCATCTGCTTCCCCACTGCAGATGCTGCTGGTTCGACACCGGGCCTACCTGCTCACACAGCCCAAGAGGCAAGGCAGCCTGTAGCAGAAGCTGGACCTGCTGCGAGCCCTGCCCTGCGCTGGGCCAGGTCCCGGCTCGGCTCCCTGGGGCAGCATCCCCAGGGGCAACGTGGAGCCTACCCGGCTCCCCGCTCCTCTCCTTGCGGACCATGAGATAGCTGCAATGTGCTCTCTGCTCAGGAGGGAATTTCCCAGCATGCTTCAGAGCACTGAGCCCCTAAAGATGCCCCCTCCCTCAGAGAGCAGAGGCCTGAGTCTTCATGTGGCTTATCTCACACCCTTTGGAGCTCACGGGACCTGCTAAGGCCTCCAGGGAACTTGCTGCATCTCGTTCAACTGGTCTGATTTTACACATCATGGGTTTGAACAGTGACTGAGGCCACAAAATTAAAAGATGCTTGCTCCTTGCAAGAAAATCTGTGACAAACCTATTATAAAGCATATTATAAAGCAGAGAAATCCCTTTGCCAACAAAGGTCTGTCTAGTCAAAGTAGTGGATTTTCCAGTAGTCATGTACGGATGTGACAAGTCAACCGTAAAAAACACGGGAGCACCAAAGAATCAATGCTTTCGGACTGTGGGGCTGAGGAAAACTCTTGAGATTTGCTTGGACAGCAAGGAAATCAAACCAGTCCATCTTAAAGGAAATCAACTCTGAATATTCACTGGAAGGATTGACGCTGCTGTTGAAGCTCCAATACTTTGGCCACCTGATACAAAGAATCGACTCATTGGAAAAGACCCCGATGCTGGGAAAGATTGAGGGCAGTAGGAGAAGAGGGCAGCAGAGGATGAGATGGTTGGATGGTGTCACCGACTTGATGGACATGAGTTTGACCAAGCTCCGAGAGATGGTGATGGACAGGGAAGCCTGGCCTGCTGCAGTCCATGGGGTCGCGAAGAGTTGTACTCAGCTAAAGAGTGTAACAGACCCATGTGGTACTGGACGCTGGGTGTTCAGGTTGCCCTGGAGTCTGGAGAGTCACCACAAGACCCTAAATATGCCCTCTTGTCTGCCCCTCGTGAGCACAAACCACTGATGAGCTCCTTCCTGAAGGGGATGGAAAAGAAGGCTTCCACCCAATCAATGATCATGGACTGTGGCCAGAGGGTGCACTAACCTGCTCCTGCAAAGACCGCTTCCGGCCCAAAGCAGCATCGGGTGCGAGGCGGCTGAATCTGTGGCCATATTGACCGTCTTCTGCCATGGCCTAGGTAAGTTTCATGCAGGCCAGTTTGATAAATTAAAGAGATATATAGTTATGACTGGGCTTCCCTGGTGGCTCAGAGGTTAAAGCATCTGCCTGGAATGCAGGAGACCCGGGTTTGATCCCTGGGTCAGGAAGATCCCCTGGAGAAGGAAATGGCACCCCACTGCAGTACTCTCGCCTGGAGAATCCCATGGAGGGAGGAGCCTGGTGGGCCACAGTCCACGGGGTTGCAGAGTCGGACGCGCCTGAGCGGCTTCGCACGAGAGTGGTGACTACTATCCTTATATCTTTCAGTCCTGAAAGGCGGCCCTGCTCTCTGCCCCTGCTTCCTCCCAAAGATGGAGTTGTGCTTTGTTTTAACTTTTATTTATTTATTCTCCAGGGGGAAGGTTTTTACTTGGGCTTCTCAACAATGATAGACCAATGGAACAACTCAATAATGGAACAACTGTGAGGATTCTCCAGCTGCATAACACGCCCCCTCCTCCAGAGAGCAGAGGCCTGACTCTTCATGTTGCTTATCTCACACCCTCTGGAGCTCACGGGACCTGCTAAGGCCTGCTAATGCTAATTTTGCATTCTGGAACAGGCAGACACCAGACCGCAATCTACAGACACAGAAGACTCAGGGTCAGCCACACCTGGGGCAGGACTGCTTGTATTACCTTGTCCAGCGTGCCTCCACTGCACCGGGGGCCAGAGTGGGGCTGTGGGCATTTGGGTATAAACGTCAGTCCGGCCCAGTAATCTCTCTGTCACCTGCCCCTTTCCCCCATGCATGTTGCCTAAGTGAGGTGGCCAGACAGACTAGTAGAAAATAGTTACTGAGGTTCCCACAGATCAGGAGAGGGGCTGGGGACCAGCCTCGCCTGGAGGGTCTGCCCTGATCTCAGCCTGGGCTTCCAGGAGCCACCAGCACACAACCCAGGGGGCGCACACTCCACAGAGGCCTCTAGAGCGGGCGAGGCAGGGAAGGCTTTCCCTCATGGCTGCACAGAGATGTCGAGACTGGACTTGTCCTGCAGCGCCGGAGCAGCTGAGTCTGGGCAACTGCCCAAGTTTTGGCCAGAACATCAGGTCAAAGCTGCTTCCAAAGCCCTCGGCCATTACCATTTACCGTGCCCATCATTCAAGCTTAGGAGACCTTGTTTTCTCAGATTATGGCTGGAACCAGCGGCTTTGAGGGCCAAGACATGTGAGAAAGGCTGGTATTGAACAAAATCAAGGATCTAGGAGGCGGCTCTGTTGCTGCTGTGTGAGAGCGCTGCCCCTGGCTGTGCATCCAGAGAAAAAGTGGCCTTAGATTCATGCGCCCATGAAACCTGGTGGGCTCTTTGGAGCTTGAATAAACAGCCGAGGCCTTCAAAGTGGCCGGATCGTGAATGCAAACGTTCCAGGACTCTGACGTGGCTGAAGGGAATCTGCAGAGCTTGGTCTCCAAGAAGATCAGCAGAATGGTGAGCGCTTACTGAGTATTAGTCACAGTGCATGTGTTTCTCGCTTAACAGATGAGGGAACTGAGGCTCGGAGAGGGTAAGGGAGCTGCCTGGCCATGCCCAGCAGGATGACAGAGCGTGAATGCAGGTGCAGGGGGCACGAATCTGAGCAGGAAACGGCCCCTCTTCTGCACTGACTCATCTCCAGCCCCATTCTGTGGCCTTTCCTCCTGGTGTTCATCTCTGCAAAATGAGAAACCCCAGACTCAGGGTGCAGCCCGCCTCTGCCTCTTTGCGACACTCTGCTTGGAAAGCTGAGCCTGCCCAGGGCTCCTGGCATTTCCCCACCTCCCTGGGCTACGGGGAGGCTGTACTTGTGTCCAGCTCTGTCTTCCGGTGAGAAAGAGATNACCTGAAACACACAAAAAGCGGTGTATGGAAGGCGCTGTGACTGAGTGCATGTCGGCAGTGGACTGCATGTTTCCTGTGGTTCCGTGAGGGTTCTTTCTGGCTGGACAGTGCTCCATTGTCAGGTAGGCCAGCTGAAGGTGATAGCGATCAAACGGAGACACTGAGAGCAATCAGTGTTTATCTATATGGAGAGACAGATGTACATATATACATAACTGATTCACTTTACTCTGTCCCCAAGTATCTGAGAACCCGCAGCTCCAAGCAGGCCGGGGGCTGACCGAGCTCAGCCGCCCGCTGCGTCCCACAGCCTTGGTTCACGTCTGCCCCATGCCTGCTGGGCTGAGGACCCACAGGGAAAGGGGAGCTGATGGTTCTGTGAGGGGAAGTGTCTCCAGGAACGAGAGTTCCATGTGTGCACACATTCAGAGCATCGCCAGGCCCCTCTCTGTACCTCCATCTCCAAGGCAGGTGCCCAGGCCAGGGTTTCCTGACCAGCCTACAGACAGAAAGATTACCTGTGAGGAGGCAAGACCCACACACAGCAGGCCTGTTTCCTGGGGGACTCGTAAGGACTCTGAAATGCGATGATGATGGAAAGAAATGCCTCCTCTACCTGGGAAGCTGAATACAGATGATTCAGCCCAATGAATCTATTTAGATCAAAAAATCATCATAGGAGTTTGGAAACTTAGTATGAAATCACTGTTTAATTCTGCAGTTTTGAACACAGTGGGGGGGAGGGGCGCTGTGTATTTTAAATTCCAAGGAATAAAGGGCCTGCATCTGCTGAGCAAACAGCAAATATTTTGACAATCACTTAATTCAGTGATCTTGTCAACTGTGAAATCCAATTTCAAGTAAGAATTTCCACCACTGCATAGGGTTTTGTTGCAAACTAACCTGTTTTTAATTTCATGTGTATTACAAGGGATTTCAAGAAGACTGGTAAAAGCAGATTTTCTCCTAAGAAAAGAGAAAGTGACAGCACTTATTAGAGGATCTCGAATCCTCTCCACTGCTTGAAGATTAGTTACTAAATGCTTCGGGGTCGGTGGAAAGTTTGGGTGGAGTGAATCACAGATCTGAGAAGTCACTGAGGCTCCAGCCTCCCTGCGACCCGAGGGGCTCATCACCGGAGCCGGAGGGGCTGGGTAGACCCAGCAACCATGGAATATCACTTTTCCACATCAGTCAGCAAGATGAGAAGAAACTCAGCCCACCGGCCCCTCTCCCAAGAACATGACTGTAAAGAGGGTGACAGGGGAGTGTGTTTCTGCGGGTCCAGGGTTTCTCTTAAGTCCACCTCTTACTCAAGGTAACAGACCTGAACTGAAACCGAGGAACCGGGTAAATGTCATGGGTTAGACTCTGCTAGCTCCTGCTGTCTTGCTGGTGCTGTTGCCGTTTCATTTTCTTGGTTTAAAGGAACAGATCTGACAGTATAAGAACTCCCACTGTTACTGAGTTGAACTCTGGTCTGCCCGCCCGCCTGCAGTAAAGCCCGTCTGCCACCCAGGTTGTGGGGAAGTGCAGAGTTCATTGCAGGCCCTAGGCAAGGAGTCCAGGCAGCTCTTGCTCAGAGACCTGAACTCCCTGAAGGCTTCAGGGGAAAGGCCTTTAAGGAGAGAATGAGGGAGGGGGTCTGAGGGGGTGTGGCCAGCTCATAGACCCTCCTCTGATTGGCTGGTGGTGAGGTCGCTGGGAGTCACCATCATCAACTTTCTGGTTCCAGCTGTTCTGGGGTCTACTGCTGGGGGGCAGCATGCAGTCAGCTTCTCCCACCTAGTGGGGGTTTCCGTATCTGCAAAGCAGCTGCCGGGACACAGCTCAGAGTATTATTTATAATACCACACGATAATAGTATACTACAGTACTATAGCCCTTGAAGGAGGTGCAAAGGCCCTTGACTTGTTAAACGGTTAAACTCTGATTATTTTGTCTTGCTTGACTGTTTCCCTTCGTTTCTGCGTTTTCTCACTTCTATGATTGAACTTTCTCTTTCGGGGAAGGCCTAGGGGGCTGAAGTTTCTCTGTAAACAAGAGGCAGGCAGAGGATGCGGGGTCGGGGGCTCTGTCCTGGGAAGGCCCCGACAGGATGCAACTTGGTTTCTCTGTCACAGAGCAGCCTCTGTGCACACATCCACCTGTGTGTCCGGCAGAGGTGCAACAGGGAGGGAGGCTCAGACGAACTTTGAGGCCGCAGAGTCGGAGAAGCCCTGACGCCAGGTGCCCACCTGTCAGGCCAGCCTCTCCCCACCTGCTCGCACATCCCTGACCGTGGCAAAGTGCACGTGGCTGGAGGGAAGGGGCTGCGGCTCCACAGGGAGGGGCTGCCCCCAGAAGGTGAAGGTCCGTCAAGGCCCTGCGCTGCTCTGAAGCCTTCTCACGGGGGCCACAGACAGCCTCACACTCGCCCAGCAGAAGGTTCCAGCAGCCTTGGACCTGGGGCTGGAGCCCAGGAGCCGCTGATTCTGAACTCGAGCCCTGCACCTTTAGAGGCTGCTAGGCACCTGTGTCTTAATCAACAATAACAAAAATGTTAGTCATGGGTTTCTTTCAGAAACTGTTTTTCTTGAAAAGGCAAGGTGTCTGCTAGTGAGGGAACAGTGCTAAAACCTTGGTTTCTAAACATAAAAAATCAAAGCAGAGTGCTCAGAGGCGGCTCCTGTGAAGGCAAAGATCCCGCCCTGTGCCCGCCCAGATCCATCACAGGAGGCTAATGAATAGGGGCTTATGGATAAAAGAAGGAACCGGCTCCCCAGGCGCGCGAGGGGAGTGCCCACGGCCTCCGCGTTCTCAGCAGCCTTTAAAGGAAAGCCACTGTCCATAATGGCTGTAATGATTTTTTCCTCCTCTGTCATGTACCATCCTTTTAGCTTTAGGAACTATCAGGGCATACTTGTTAGGGAGGGACGTCTTTGAAACCCGTCTAGCTCTGCTCCACATCTGAGCCATTTATAAAGGAAGACTGATTAATGTTTGAGGCAGACCCAGTGAAAAAGAGCTCGGGCTGAAATGCCTACCCAACTTTCAATTTTTAACCTGCACATCTGGCTGAGTATGCTAATTCTGAATACGTGATGAGGATGAGGAGACAGCTCTGGGGGGTAGGGGATGCAGACGTGATCCATCAGATGACAGCCGTGCATCGCGCGGGGGCCCTGGGGATGCCTGTCCTCTGAGGCGCCTTTCTAACCACTTGATTTATTTCCATTGTGAAGAGCGATTTCGCAGAACACTAAAATTGCCATCATTTTTAAGTTGTGGCATTACAGCTATCTCCATCAAAAAACCATTGTAAGTATTATAACACTTATACCATAAGTGATATAAATTTTGAAATTTCTCAGAGGAAGAATGACCAGGAATTGGGAGAGCTGGTGGATTCAGGGAAACAGAAAACCCGGAGTTCCCCACTACCCACCTCTACCCCAGTCCCTCACATCCTGGCTCCAGCGCCGTCTCAGCCCTGCCTACGTGGAAAATAAGAAAGAAGAAAGTGATCAGAAGCACCAGCTGAGCAGCCCGGCCTCTCCCTGGACCTGCCCACACCGGGCATCCACAGGAGGTCTCCTGGGCCTCACGTCCTGTGGGCCTCAGCCACTCTCGGCCTGCCAGTCGCCCGCTGAGACCCGCAGCCTCCAGGGCCCGCGAGCCTGCAGTGGACTCTGGGCGCGTCGAGAGCTCCGTGGTGAGGAACCCATCTTCAGACCTGAGCTTTCCCTTCTCGGGTCTGTGACCGGACCATCCCGGTGCCTCCCAAGCCTGTTTCCCAGGAGGACAAACGGTCCCCATTCTACTCACAGCGCTCCGTGGTCCCCTGTCCTTCAGGGATGCCCAGGACCGGGGGGCTTCAGAGCCACGCAAGTTGGAGCCCGTCTGCAGGGCTGGGGCCTCGCTCCCCGGCAGCCCCTCCTCTCCAGTGAAGCCTGGGAGCAGAGCCTCCCTGCCTGCTGGGGAGCAGGGCTCCCCCTGAATCCAGCCCCAGGAATGTATTTGGGTCTTGCTGCACAGGGAAGGCGGGGGCCCACCCGGATGTCGGGGGCGGGGGTTGACCCACAGCCTGCACCACCTGCCCCGCCGTCTCCCCAGGAACCCGTCAGAAATGTGCGCAGTCACAGCGCCCCGCCCAGCTGCTGGCACCAGGCAAGGGAGGCGGCTGGGCTCGCTGTCCGTGTTTGGATGTGCAGTCACCGCAGGGCATCATCTGCAGGACGTGAGGACCCTGGTTTCTCCTGCAGGGGGTTCTGGCTGCTGCCCTCTGAAGTGCAAGGAGCAGTAGAGGTCGGGGCGGAGCTGAGATGCAGACACCCCACCTAGTCCCCTGGGCACGGCCTGCCCGCCTTCCTCTCTCCTGCCCTCTCCGCTCTGGCTGCCCCCCAGCCCCTCCTGTCCTCCTGTCCTCCTTCGGCTCCTTCCCACTGCTGGCCTCTGTCTCTTTCTCTGTCACATGCACTCATGCCTCTATTTACCCACGGAGTCATCAGCCTTCTATTCTTTCATTCATTCATTCTCCCACCTGTTCATTACTCATCGAAATACTCAGTCTCCTCTGTAAATACTCAGTCTTCTCTGTAAATATTAACAAGTCCATGACTGAGCAGATACTAGGGACGCCCAATGGGCTCAGGGCCTGGTGTTCCCCCAGCGACTCCATACTTGACCACCACTGGGGCCACAGTGCACCTCCCAGACCCCCTGACTCAACGGCGCCTGTGGGCAGTTTCCAGACCCACTTGTCCTCCGTGACCTAGGTGTTTGGCATGGACATTCCTACACGAATCCCTTTCCCGGCAAGGTGGGGACTCTTCTGCTCCTGGCTGGGATCTGTGGGGCTTGACGCCTTTGCAGCCTGAGCTCCCGAGCTCCCCAACACCTCCTGCCTCTCTCCGGCCCCCACCAGGCCAGGGTGCAGCCCCGCCCTTCACCTGCCTCCAGGTACTCCTGCAGCAGCTTCCTCAGGTTTGGCGCGGGGCGCAGGAAAGACCAGCTTGCCGGGGAGGGCATGGACCCTCCTGGTGGGGGGACCTTGGCCCAACTGCCCTTCACTCAGCCCCCACAGGCCCTTGTAAGAACTGAAACAGACCTGGTGCACTTTCTCTCCAGGCTTGGCACTTATATTTGTACTTACCTGCAAATTCAAATGAAGGGCACTACAATTACTTCATGCTCTAAATTATGGTTTTACTAAGTATTTATAAAAAGCTGACAATGGCAAGGCCCCACAGCCCAGCCCCTTTTTTGGCTAATTTCAAAATACACATTTCTTTGATGGTAGACACAGTCCCCAGCCAGCATGTGCTGAGTCTGGGCGGCTTCCTTCTCAGGATGTCTCGGGCCTGGGTGAGGAAACGGACAAGCCCCCAGCGGGAGGATGCCCCCTGCTGGAGCCCACGTGGGTACCGGGTCTGGATGTAGCGTGAGGACGCTGCCTGTTCCTTCTCGGGATGTCTCGGGCCTGGGCGAGGAAGCAGACAAGCCCCCAGCGGGAGGATGCCCCCTGCTGGAGCCCACGTGGGTACCGGGTCTGGATGCAGTGGGAGGACGCTGCCTGCCACCCATCTGTGGCATCCGGTGTAGTGGTCAGCGGGACCCAGCTGCCTAGAACCTTCACTAGGGTGACCTCAGGCACTACTGCCTTCTATCTGCGCCTGCCTCCTCTTTGTAAGCCTTAACCCCAAATTACAATGTAAAACAGCAAACATTTACAAAACCGGAAACATTTAGTCTGAGGGGAAGACCCAGATGTTCACCCCTGTCCCATGGCTGTTCAATCACAGTGTCACCAGAGCAAGCCATGAACCACCAAGCACCATCCTCCCAAGGGGCCAAAACCTCTCCATCCCTTTGGAATCATATCTCATTTATAAATGTAGCCGGCCAGCGGCCCCGTATTTTATGCTGTTATATAAGACGCAAGCAAAGCTCCCCTCTTTTATGATCTGAGCTATTGAAGTTACCAACAGTGTTTTCTCTAGGACCTTAGAAATATGTTGCGACTCTCTTGATCTATGACTTCACCAGAGTGAAATGCTAACAAGGTATTTTTAATCAAAAGTAAGCTTAAAAACGCAGTAAATTTCAAAATGGAAAAATGACAGTTCCTCCAGAATTGCTTTCAGAGAACACTGTGGACATAAACTAAGCGTGAGTTACGCGCAAACGTGCGCGCTGCCTCAGCCTAAAAATGCAGCCCCTAAAGGCGGAGCTTGGCAGAAGTCCACGGTCAGCGGCACGGCGGCTCTGGAGGCTGGGCCGCGTGCCCCCAGACCCAGAGGAGGGCCTCAGAGGAGCCCCTCCAGGTCAGCTGCGCCTCCACACGAGAGCTGCTGGCGGCAGGAGCAGGATTTCTGACTCCTGGTGTGGAGTCTGCATGTGGGCGCCTGAGGAGCACCCGTCTCTTCTGAGACGTAACCACGCTTCATGGCTGATGTTCCCATTTGCGGGGTGAGGAAGGGCCCAGGGCGGCCCTGGGCTGGATCATCCCTCAGCAACCTTGCTCACTCAGTCCAAAGCCCAGCCTCGGACACACGGGCTCCCGCCTCTGGGCGTGGCTGGCTTCCTGGCCTGTGGCGCACAGGGGGTGAGCGTGGTGCCCCGAGAGCCCGCCGCTGGCCTGGGGCTCTGTCACTGCCGTCCTGAAATCCTAACAGCTTTTGAATGGGGACCTCACATTACCGCTCCTCAGTGGGCCCTCGGTTATGTAGCTGGCTGCTCCCCTCACTGGGCCCAACCATAAGCCCTGCACTAGCCTTCTGCTGTCTCTGCAACCTGGTTCTTACGTCAGAAATACTCTTGAGCAGCCCAGCATCACCTTGTCAACCAAAGGGTCACCTATCGTGGGCCCTTTCTAGTTCCTCTATCCTGGACATGCCCCACAGAGGGTCACATAGAGGCTCCCTGGTCTTGAGGAAAGGAGTCGAGTCACCCTTGCTGACCCAAAAGGACGGAGGGGAGGCNTGGAAGGAATGATGCTAAAGCTGAAACTCCAGTACTTTGGCCACCTCATGTGAAGAGTTGACTCATTGGAAAAGACTCTGATGCTGGGAGGGATTGGGGGCAGGAGGAGAAGGGGACGACAGAGTATGAGATGGCTGGATGGCATCTCCTACTGGATGGATGGGAGTCTTAATGAACTCCGGGAGTTGGTGATGGACAGGGAGGCCTGGCGTGCTGCGATTCATGGGGTTGCAAAGAATTAGACACAACTGAGTGACTGAACTGAACTGAGGATTGACTAGTTTTGCTCTTTTTACAGTCCAAGGGACTCTCAAGAGTCTTCTCCAGCACCACATTTCAAAGCATCAATTCTTCAGAGCTTTCTTCATGGTACAACTCTCACATCTGTATGTGACTATTGGAAAAACCATAGCTTTGACTATATAGACCTTTGTTGGCAAATGATGTCTCTGCTTTTTAATATTCTGTCCAAATTATGCAGGTAAATATTATTTTCTATAACTTCTAATTATTTATTTGTTTTATCCAATGAGTGATATTGTTACTGTCAAGTTTTCTAAATTTGCTTTGCTTTAAATATTATACTATAATCCATTGTGGAAGATATTTGAAATAAGGTTTTGATGGGAAACAGTATAGCTAACTTTTATGATTACCTTACAGCCATCTGTAAATGGAAATTAACCTATAAATATGAACTTCAAAGAATCAGTACATCTGTGAAAAAATTTCTCTTTTGGAATTAGAAAGTTATTCAAAGTGTGGATGTGTGTGTTTTGCAAATTGTGTGAACAGAAATTAACTAGACATGATGATTAAGCAATCACAACTAAATATAAATTCTGTTTTTCTTATACTCTAAGAAAGAAAAGTTTAAATGCCTTTTCAGTCATGTCTGACTCTTGGACTCATGTCTACCCCATGGAGCCTGCCAGGCTCCTCTGTCCATGAGATTCTCCTGGCAAGAATACTGGAGTGGGTTGCCATTTCCTTCTCCAAAGTAAATGTTACTATGGCAGGAGAATGGACTGTATGGCTATAAAACTTTTCTTTTTAATCTTCATCACATGTGTTCATTAAGAGCATAAATTTGGTAAAGATTCCTGTACATAAACATGTCCTAGAACTAAATAATCTTACCTCTTCCATCTTTGATAAACAATATTTCAGGACAATGTGCATTTACCAGATAATCGTTCACTCTCAGAATGAGTCAAGATAACATACTGAGAGTTGTGAAGTCCAAATATTCTATGATGCTTTTTGGTATTTATTTTTTGCAATTTATTTCAAGTAATTTTATAGCTGACTAGGTGAATCCTTAAGGCCACTGGAAAAGTAAATGGAGATACCATCAATACTTCCTCCCAGGGCTACTGAAGGAAGCATCTTTGTTTCTTATAAACATATTTTAAATTATTCAGCTCTAAAATTGTCATTTTTTAATATAATTATTATTTGAGCATCAATTAAAATCATTTTTCTTATAAAGATTCATATTTTAAATACACATATATAAGAAGTCCTTTCTGAATGTCCATTCCACTTTTGAAACTGTTTGCCATTTTTACTAGTATTCAAAAGTAGAGAATACTTCTTCCCCATGCAGAAGCAAAGGTTCTTGTCCCATAGCTGATATTCAGCAGAGGTCTAAGAGCTAGAGAAGTGACTACTGAATCTTATTCTTCTATTCACAAATTCTGTAACTTTGAATAAGTCACTTAGATGAATCACTGTGTCCTCTAAATTAACGAAGTCAGAATAACAGCATACATTAAACTACTATTGAAATGGGACTCTCCGTTATTATAAACAAGGTTTGTAATTATTATCCTATAAGTATGGTACAGGTGCACACAATAGTATATCATAAGCACTATACAAATATAATTTATTGTTAATATTAATAATTTGACAAGTGGGAAGATGAAAACACTGTAAGGTTATTAGATGCAAAATTATTTCCCAAAAACTTGTATTCAAAGATTTGAAATTCTGACTATATATTTAAATGGTTAGTTTATTTGTCCATGTTATTCCTAACTGGTAAATTCTGAGGGTTACTGCACTTTTTATCTTAATTTTTATTCCAGTATCTGACACAGTGCCTAATATGTAGCAGGCACTGAATACACAAACACACAAATTATATACACAGTAATTAACTTGTAGATGACTACATGCATGAATGAAACAGGAAAACCTTTTTCTATGCAGATGCAGCAGTGGATGGAAAGGTATAGGTGAAAGAGTATAGGTGAAAAATTAGGACCTACAGATAGAACCAGGAGCCAATTAGTAAACCCAAATTTCTAAAAATGTGTTCAAAAACAGAAATATCTGTGATAAACCATAATGGAAAAGAATGTTGGAAAATAATATTTAAAAAGAACATATGTCTTGCATTTAGATTTTTAATCCATTTTGAGTTTATTTTTGTGTATGGTGTTAGAAAGTGTTCTGCTGCTGCTGCTGCTAAGTCGTATCCAACTCTGTGTGACCCCGTAGATGGCAGCCCACCAGGCTCCCCAGTCCCTGGGATTCTCCAGGCAAGAACACTAGATTTCCTTCTCCAATGAATGAAAGTTAAAAGTGAAAGTGAAGTTGCTCTAGTTTAATTTTCTTTACAAGTGGTTGACCAGTTTTCCCAGCATCTCTTGTTAAAGAGATTGTCTTTTTTCCATTGTATATTCTTGCCTCCTTTGTCAAAGATAAGGTATCCATAGGTGCGTGGGTTTATCTCTGGGCTTTCTATTTCATTCCATTGATCTATATTTCGGTCTTTGTGCCAGTAACATACTGTCTTGATGACTGTGGCTTTATAGTAGAGCCTGAAGTCAGGCAGGTTGATTCCTCCAGTTCCGTTCTTCTTTCTCAAGATCGCTTTGGCTATTCAAGGCTTTTTGTATATCCATACAAATTATGAAATTATTTGTTCTAGCTTTGTGAAAAATACCGTTGGTAGCTTGATAGAGATTGCATTGAATCTATAGATTACTTTGGCCAATATACTCATTTTCACTATACTGATTCTTCCGATCCATGAACATGGTATATTTCTCCATCTATTAGTGTCTTCTTTGATTTCTTTCACCGTGTTTTATAGTTTTCTATATATAGGTCTTTTGTTTCTTTAGGTAGATCTATTCCTAAGTATTTTATTATTTTCATTGCAATGGTGAATAGAATTGTTTCTTTAATTTCACTTTCTACTTTCTCATTATTAGTGTATAGGAATGCAAGGGATTTCTGTGTGTTGATTTTATATCCTGCAACTTTACTATATTCATTGATTAGCTCTAGTAGAGGAGAACATAGGCAAAACACTCTCTGACATAAATCACATCAGGATTCTCTATGATCCACCTCCCAGAATATTGGAAATAAAAGCAAAAATAAACAAATGGGACCTAATTAAAATTAAAAGCTTCTGCACAACAAAGGAAACCATAAGCAAGGTGAAAAGACAGCCTTCGGAATGGGAGAAAATAATAGCAAATGAAGCAACTGACAAACAACCAATCTCAAAAATATACAAGCAACTCCTGCAGCTCAATTCCAGAAAAATAAACGACCCAATCAAAAAATGGTCCAAAGAACTAAATAGACATTTCTTCAAAGAAGACATATAGATGGCTAACAAACACATGAAAAGATGGTCAACATCACTCTCATTATCAGAGAAATGCAAATCAAAATCACAATGAGGTACCATTTCACACCAGTCAGAATGGCTGTGACCCAAAGTCTACAAGCAATAAATGCTGGAGAGGATGTGGAGAAAAGGGAACCCTCTTACACTGTTGGTGGGAATGCAAACTAGTATAGCCACTATGGAGAACAGTGTGGAGATTCCTNGAGAAGGAAATGGCAACCCACTCCAGTATTCTTGCCTGGAGAATTCCATGGACAGAGGAGCCTGGTGGGTCAGGACGCGGCTGAGCACAGATACAAATGGTGCCTTGTATAGAACATGTCCTCAATAGAGGATAGATTTTTTTTTTTAAGTTCTATCTGGGTTCTTTTTGCTTCAGGGTCTGCCAGTATATTTAAGTATCTAAATATTGATAATCACATTTATGAGAAAACAGTTTTGTTTAGTTCCTGAAAAATGATAGCATAAAGCAAGATAGACCTGTGCATATTGTTTTGAGGGGTTTTTTTTGTCCTCATAGGAATAAATTTATTTTACACATTTTCTTTCTGCTATAGAGGATGCTAGGAAATATTCTTACAAATATACTCCTTAATCATCTCAGAAAGGCCTTCCTAAGTTTATTAAAACCTGCCTTTGAAGTAGTTCTGGTATCTGAATTTAGTGTAATTTTAATATGTTTGTAGGAAATATATTTAATATAAATTTATGCCATTTATATCCCCTGAATTCAAGCAAAGGTCTAGAAACTGTTATGTAAAGTTTCTTCATGGTGACATTTAAAGCATGCTGTGAAATTGTAATGAAAAATTGTCCTTCCCAAATAAGGAAGTAAACCACAGCAGTCTTATTTAAGCCCATTGGGAAAACAGGTACAGAATAGACTTTGACATATTTTTAATAGGGTGGTTAAGAGAGTGTAGGAGCAAAGCAGGAGCTTTATTTCTAAGCTTCAGAACAGTATTACACATTATAAGTGGACTTATGAGGCAAGTAGTGTACACTTGAATAATAGGGTAACTTTTACCTTAAACCTGTTTTTACTGAATTACAGTGAAAACTCTTCTGAAAATGGAAAGATTTGGTAGGTGCAGAACAACTATAAAGGGACATGTTGGAGAACATAATGGCAAAATCAGGTTCAGAGAGTTTGTAAACATAGTTACAGAGCTGTTGTTGTTGTTGTTGTTGTTGTTAAGAAACTGCTATAGAGAAAAGAATTTGCTAACCTACAAAGTTTATAAGGCTATTAAAACTAAACATAGAAGACAAGACAGATGGGCTTAGTTAAGAATATGTGTAAAAGGATGTATGCAGATATCACATTTATAAAATGATCTTAATATTTTTTGTTCTCCTCTTATTACTTACAAGAGAATGACCTTGATTTGAGAGGACAGCATGGTTCCTAATGGCATAATGAGAGCTTTGCTATAGGCAATACACTTGAAATATATACTTAATTTAAAAATCATTCTGAAGTTCAACTCTTTTGCTTTTTCTTTCTTGATATTATATCCTCAGATTGCTTATGGTATTAATGTTACTTATTCTCATGACTTTGGAATTTTAATTTGCAGGCTCCTCTCAATGGAAGTTTTTTCTGTGTGTGTGTGTGTGTGTGCGCACGTGCGTGCGTGCGTGTGTGTGCGTGTTCTCTCTCTTTTTCTCCCGCTCTCTCTGTCACTTTTGTTGTCTCCATCTGGGGCCCAGGGGCCTTCAGTCTACAACTGAACTTAAAAGTGGTGGTTCTGAGGTCCTACCCCACTCTAGGAAGCCCAGGTCCTGCTGCCTGGCTTTCTCTGCCTTTTTCTGTCACTGGAGACTTGCAGCTTTATGTCAGCTGCAGCTCAGGCTACTATTTAGAGCTTTTCAACTCCTTTCACTGAGAGGGGAATGCTGTTCCCACATGATTTGGTAAGTCTGCTCCATCCTTTGCAACAGTGGGGCTTTGGTCCCCCTTACCTGCCTTGCAGACCTA
Organism: Neotragus pygmaeus; assembly: GCA_006410875.1. NCBI lineage: Eukaryota > Metazoa > Chordata > Mammalia > Artiodactyla > Bovidae > Neotragus > Neotragus pygmaeus. The sequence goes on along the minus strand of SJYV01043269.1, from coordinate 295,498 downwards.
AAGCTCATGATGACCTCTGTCTAGTTCCTGGCCCAGAGCTTAGTGATCTTATGGTTTTAGCATTTGCCTCCTACCAGAAGTTCCTGCTCTGTTTCTGTTCCACAAAGAATTTTTGTCATCTTCTTTTTTAATATGTAATATTTGTGTTTTATTTGTTTGGCTGCACTGGGTCTTAGTTGTTTCAGCCCATTGGCTTAGTCGCCCGGTTGCATGTGGGATCTTAGTTCCCCAACTGGGAATCAGACCCACAGCCCCTGCACTGCAAGGCGGATTCTTAACCACTGGACCACTAGGGAGGTCTTTATATTGTTTGTTTGAGGGTAAGGATGTGTGTGTCCTTTAAGTATGTCTGTATAGAATTCAGGTACTCATATTCCTTACTGGTCATTGACCTTGTCATTTTTCTTATTTTGCCCTTCTTCCCTAATCACATTGTCCTTTTTTACCTCCCACCTCCAAATATCAGTGGGTAACTATTCTTCTGAATTTAAGGTATGTTCTTCTAATCTGCCTGACATATGTTTATGTCTGTGTAGGAAGCTTATATATATTGTTTTGTATATGATTTTAAAAATTTACTTAACAATTAGAGAAGTCTCTTTGGTTTTAGTTCCTCTCAACATTGTGTTTGAGACTGCTACAGAATATTCTGTTGTATGCTCAAAAGTACTAGATTTTGTTACCCAATAATATGGTGACAGTCACTTAGGTTACTACTTCTGAATTTTTGTTTGTACAAATAGCATTGCAGCAAATAGCCTCATATGCACCTGTGTAATTATTTATCTAGCATTGGTGAATATATGCATACTTAATTTCATTATTGCCAGATTGCCCCAGAGCAGTGTTTGTATTAGTTAGTTATATCATTTGGGATTCCCTGGTGGCTCAGACAGTAAAGCGTCTGCCTGCAATGTGGGAGACATTTAATACAATTTTTTAAAATAAGAATTTTCCCTTGTTTTGAAAAGGAATAGGATGCGTCCAACACTGGCACCTGATGGGTACCTGACATGAACTTAGTAATTCCCATATTGCAAGGTTATTCTGAGGATTAAATGATTGAAAACAATAGTTGTTTTTTTTTCTTTTTTCACAGAGAGCCACAATATGTAAACAAATAAGCAGTGAATATGTTCTTTAAATAATTAGATGATNATACACATCTCCCTCGCTGTCTGTCTCCTTCTGATGCCTGCCCACGGCTGCACTCGCCAGGAGGCCTCCCGAATCCACCTCAGCGGGTGGAGAGCAGTGTGGACGCCCACGTGACAGGTGGGAGGTGGGAGGCAGAGAGGGACCCGGGAGACGCCGCCCCGGCTTCTGGTTTTGTGACCAGGTGAACAGTGAGGGAGCGAGCAGAGGGAGAGGCTGGATCTCAAGGAAGCAAAGGGGGACCGGGTTTGGCACCTGCCGGAATCAGGGTCATGCTGGCCTCCAGGCAGAGCCACCAAGCCAACCGGAAGACTCCGAGAAGATCGGAGAGCCCGAAGGCCTTCCTTTTGGATTTGTAACATGAAAAAGAAAGAATGATGCTCGAAGGAGTAAGCTTGAGTCCCAAGGAAGGAGCTTTAACCTGGAAAATGCACTTGCCTGGCTCGGTGCAGTCGTTCACTTAATGCTCAGTGAGGGCTCGACATGAGCCAGACCCTGAGTGCACCGGTGGGGATACGAAGGGGCCCCCATGGCTGGGGGGCAGCGCAGAGAGCTGCGGAGACCCCTCAGCAAGATTGCCCTGGCTGCAGCAGAGCCTGGAGCCAGGCTGGAGAGCGGGGAGGGTAGAAACATACCCTGTCCCGTGAGCTGCCTGGGTCTGCACAGACAGTTCCCCTGTCGCTTATAGAGACTGAAAGCAGAAATGGGAAACAAAATGTAAAATCATTAAAACTTGCATTTTTAACTCTAAATCCCTTCTTGCACATTTAACCATTTTTTTATATTTTCAGGTTAAAATTTATTGATTCCCTGGTTTCCTTTATTCATGCATGAGTGTACGTGCCTGTGAGTGCGAGAGATATATTGATTTATGATACATCTCCCCCATCACTGGACACACTGGCAGCCTGGAGTGATGGTGAAAAGGGGTCCAGGCCTGTCTTTGGGACCTGGGATCGGAAAGCACCTCGGGATGGGCCTGGCCCCTCTTTCTGAGAGTCTGCAACGGGTGCTGCTAGAGCATGCTATTCACAAGGTCAGCTTCTCCTGGTAGGCTAGAGATGCAGCTTAGGGATGCAGGCTAGAGATGCAGCTTAGGGATGCAGGCTAGAGATGCAGCTTAGGGATGAAGCCTACAGATGCAGCTTAGGGATGTAGGCTAGAGCCGTACGCTACGGATACAAGCTCGGGATGTGGGCTGGGGGTATAGGTTACAGACGCAGGTTTGGGCTCAGGATGTGGGCTGGAGAAGTAGTCTAGACCTGTAGGCTATGGATGTGGGCTGGAGATATAGTCTAGGCCTGTAGGCTATGGATGTGGGCCAGAGATGAGTCTAGGCCTGTAGGCTACAGATGTGGGCTAGGGATGCAGGTTACAGATGCTGAGACATACAACAAGGGAACCTCACATGAGAAAATGTCTTCTTCTTCTGCAACAGAGAAGCCTCTATCGTAGCTTCTCTTTCCTGAAAGTGATCGCTGGATTCTTACCTTTCAGAAACAGCTACAGTTGAGCCAAATGTGTCCTAAGCAGCCTTGTTCCTTCCAACCACATTCCACCTGCTTTGCAATTTTTCTGTGTAATTTTTTCCAGGATCTGCCGATGGAGGCTGTGGCTCCCGTAACTAATTAGCAGAGCCTGAGCCTGATCCGCCGTCGTCAGGCTCTAATTCCTCATGTTAAAAACCAATGTAGCCAGTTTTATTACTTGAAGTTCAACTTGAAATTGGAAAAACTTTAATGGCTACAGTCGATCAGACTCAACGCAGGAGAAAAAGAAATCATTTACGAGTTCCAGGTGCAGCCTGGCATTGCTCTAACAACACTCACCTGTAGCCCCACATGAGCTAATTAGACCCTTAATATGCTTTTTTTTTCTTTTTTTAACACGAACTGGAAGATTTCAGCAAGTGGACTCCGCGTTGTTTGCATTTCTGAACGAAAGTCCTTGCACTGAGACAGGGCTGGCCTGTTTGGGAGGAAGCCAGCAGGGGCCCTGTGTGGTCCTCCTTGGCCCTCCTTCAGACCTGGAGCTGATCCTTCACCCTTCCCCCTGTGGCTGGGATGGCCACAACACTGCTCTAACCTTGCACATCCCACCATGCACTGCTTAACCTCTCCTTGAAGCCAGGAAGAAGAGAGGACGGGGCAGGGACCTCAGAGTCCGGATGCCCACACAGTCTGCTCCGGGGGCAGCCGGGGCTCAGGGCCAGGGCAGGGTGCTCAGCCGGGTGTTGTCGTCCTGACCTCGTCCTGCTCCCCCTGCTTCTCCTCCCCACTCCTGCTCCCCCTACCCTCCCTCCCTTTGGAAGGCCCTCCACCCTTGTAAGCTGCCAGCGCCTTGTGATGTGGTCACATATCACTGCCTGGACACCTCTCACAGATCTTTGGAATGGAGAGTGCTTGTAACTTCACATAGAGAGCAAATCAGAAGTGACCTTTGGGGAGGTGGTGAATTTGGTCTAGGGTGTGTTTAGTTCAGTTGACTTCTGCAGAGGGGAGTGGAAAGGTTGCATGGGCTCTGGGAGAGGAGCGCTGAGAGGCCTGCGGGGCCTGGAGCCCAGAGACATAGGCTAAGTCCACCCGGCCGCAGACTCGAGGGTGGAGGGAGCCCTGAGGGAGGGACTCTGGGTGACACAAGCCCGGGCTCTCGGGCGGCACACGGTGTCACAGGGTCCTCTGTGCCCCGGGTGCTGGGCTGGAGCAGGAGGAGGAACCAGGGCCACCAGCCTGCCGGCCGAGCTCACCACTAAGTGGGCCTGAATGGCTGTGTCCTTTCAACACTGAGGCAGGGTTACCCCCTCACTGGCCCACTGCTGGAGCCACCAGGAAATTGACCAGAGAGGTCTGGGGAGCCCTGTGGGACACCAGCCAGGACACTCATCACCACCTGCATCAGTGAGTGAAGGAGACACGCACTCAGGTGAGCATGGGGAGGGGCTGTGAGGGGGTCCCGCACTCAGATGAGCACAGGAAGGACCATCCTACCTATGTGGACACAAGAGTGAGAGGCCAAACCGCGGCACTGGTGATATTAGGATATAAGAATTGGTGCTGGCAGAGGGAAGTCTGGAAGCCAGGTTCCAAGGGAGACAAGGACAGAGCAAAATACGGACAGCGGCTTCTATCTCTCTGCTGAGAACCTTTCGAAGTGAGAGGGGAAACGTTATCCCATAGAAGGGACAAAACAGAGCTGCCCGCATTGAAACAGGGAAGAGGTGTGGCATCTCGAGAGAGACGCAGCCATGGGGAGGAAGGGTGAGGTCGAGGTTTACCTGGTCTTTGATACGCAGGGAGACAAGCCCCTGGCCGAGGGAGGCACCTGTAGCTGCTGGACTCTGAGGAAGGAGGCTCCACAGCCAGGAAGTAGGGGACACTGGAGGTTCGGAGTTGCGGCGATGTGGGAAGCCTTGTGGAACAGTCGACTAGAGTCAAGAGACCAGTGGGTTTACCAGATGTCTGCTTCGCGTGTGTGTGTGTGTGTGTGTGTGTGTGTGTGTGTGTGTGTGTGTGTGTGTGTGTGATTCGCTGTTAACACAGGTTGGGCTCGACACCCAGGCAGGCAAATGTTCAGGGGTCGGGGCTGGAACCGGGCCAGAACCCAGGCGGGTCGTCTGGGGCTAGAGCTGTGGCGTGAGAAAGGTGGTCCGGGACAGTCTGAGATGAGGAGACGGGCCAGCCTACTCCCTGGGGCAGGACCGGGCACGTCAACAGGGTCACTCCAGGCTCTAAGGGAACCTTCAGTGGAACGACAGTCTTTACCGGCCCAGCCTCGCTCTTCCCAGGGCACTCTGGGACGGCCCCCACGGCAGCCCCAGCAAGGCAGAAATGGCGAGCAGGCATGGTTCTCTCCCTGTGAATCACACGTCTAGATGTATGTGGCTGGGCTGCAATGTGCTGGAAACTATTTTTAATAATTACCTGAGTGAAGTCCCAAGGACCTATTGGAAGTGATCTATTTAAATGTCAATGCCATTCATCTTTAATGAGAAAACAAAACCTGCCGGTATTATTAGCCTCTGGAATAATGGAACACATTGGTTGATATTCTGTCATTTTCAAAACCAAATAAGGAAAGACCATTAAAAACCTGCACTTGCTATCATCTGCCTGGCCCGGGTCTCTGAGAACGTGTTGCTGCCATCTGCAACTGAGGCTGGTTAGTTAGCAGCAATGCCACAATCATGATGTATAGCTCAATAAAGCCGTGCCAGCTGGCAAAACACATTTTGGGGATTCGGGCCGTGTAAGTTAGATCAAAAAGTTATCAAGATAGATAGCATGATAGGAAAATAGAAGAGTTTTTGATCTGATGTTGAGAATTCAAGTGTTCTATAATGTTTTCCAAACGCTGGGAAATCAGGAGCCAGCATGTGGGAGGTGAGGCCACTGTCGGGCGAGAGACCCCCGCCTGAGCCTCCAGGTCCTTCTGACAGGTTCTGGGTCCCCTCTGTGTCTCCCTAAACTAGAGCCCTGATTTCCTCATCTGGAACGGGAACAGGCTCATCCCCGGGACCACAGGCTTTGTGGCTCCATCAGGATGACTGTTGGCACAACTGGCACCTCCATCCCTTCATACTTCTTTCCTATTTTTTGACCACAGCACTCAGCATGTGGGGTCTTAGCTCCCCATCCAGGGATCGAGCCCACACTCCCTGCAGTGGACGTGCAGAGCCTTAACTGCTGGACCACCAGGGGATCCCCATTCCTTTGTCTTTTTGATGTCATAAATCGGTCACAGATAAGAAGTAACTGGGTTCCAAATACAGATCCAAATACAGCTCATGTGGTGGCTGTGTATCACCGGATCTCTACGAAGGTTTGGACCAACAGGCAACGAGTTAAAGAGCTTGATGTCATTGTGCATAATTATAGGTGTTTCGGGTGTGATGTGTTTGTGTGGAGCTGGTGACTCATTCAGAGACCGCTGAGTGTAGACAGTCAGACAACTGTTTCAGAATGGAGACATCCATTCAATGTTCTACAAGTGGAAGGAACACTAATAGTCCTTGTAAGTCAACATTTCTAAATTTTCTCAAATAATTTATTAGGAAAAATGAAGTGAAAGTGAAAATGCACAGAGCAGCGTACAGAGAAGTGTGGGCACGACGGACTCTGGCACAGGCCGTGCTGACCGCTCGCTGTAAGCAGCGGGGCCGCCGTGGCCTTCGAGTAACTTCCCTGTGTCAGGCGCCACGTTGGCACTGGGAGGGCTGTCCTCAGTGGGGAGAGCAAAGGCAAGCAGACACGGGGCAGAAACCACACTGCACGTTTTGTACGATTTATAGACAGACATATGTGCTTATCTTATACATAATTTTAAATGGATAATTTAAAATATGCATTTATATAATTACAACTATAAATAATTATATCCAGTTCAGCTGCTCAGTCATGTCTGACTCTTTGCAACCCCATGGACTGCAGCATGCCAAATGAATAATTATATGGTACGACATAAAATGTATATTGCATTTCCACGATTTGCTAGTGAACTTTGTTATGAGGAGAAGCTGTTTCTGGGGATGTGTTTCTCACGCCCTTAATCTTGAGGCTTCCAAGCCTGGACTCCTGCATCAAGTATGTAAGTAAGCCCCCAACCAAGATCGGGGGACACACGCACCCTTCAGTTAACATGCCTGCGTGCTTTTTATGGCAGCTCTAATTCATTCCTTGAGGTTGGAACACGAACTTCAGCTTCCCTTCCAAAGCTCCCGCTGCTGGTTTTGTCACTTGGTGAAGAGCAGGCAACGTGTCCCATCGAAATAGCACTGAGGCTTCATCACCACCACACAGAGTGGGATCACAGGGCCTAGCTCTTTACCATACACTCACACTTTACCAAATGCGTTTTTAAAACCTATATTTAAGCACTGACACTGAGTGCTGAGATCTTTGAAAGTAATGTGTTAGCTAAATGCAGCATCAAGAATTCAGTTAATTGTCTTAATATTTCATTTGTTAACGTGGAATATGATTACAAGGAATTACGCTCCTCATGAGCCTGGTAGGCTGAGTCCATGGAGTCGCTAGGAGTCGGACAGAGCAGCTTCACTTTCCCTTTTCACTTTCATGCATTGGAGAAGGAAATGGCAACTCACTCCAGTGTTCTTGCCTGGAGAATCCCAGGGACAGGGGAGCCTGGTGAGCTTCCGTCTATGGGGTCGCACAGAGTCAGACATGACTAAAGCGACTTAGCAGCAGTAACAACGCCCCTCATAAATCAACATTCCTAAATCCTTCATAATTCAGTATCTTCCTAAAATATAAGGTGAAAGTGAAAATGAATAAAACAGCACATATGCACGTGTGGACACACTGACCATAACACACGCTGTGGTGGGGTGTGCACGCAGTCGTGTCTGACTCTCATGGGGTCACGGACACGCGCAGTCGTGTCTGACTCTCATGGGGTCACAGACACGCGCAGTCGTGTCTGACTCTGGGACCCCGTGGACTCTAGCCCGCCCGGCTCCTCTGTCCGTGGGATTTCACAGGCATGAATACTGGAGTGGGTTGCCATTTCCTTCCCCAGGGGATCTTCCCAACCCAGGGATTGAACCCGTGTCCCTTGGGTCTCCTGCACAGGCCTGCAGATTGCTTATACCACTGCACCACCTAGGAGGCCCTCAGTACTCCAGGTAACAGATTAAAATGCCGTAGGTTGGGATCCCAATTCCCCTCTCTTCCTCCCTGAGTGAAGGAAATGCCATTCTCTGTTCTGAGATTGCTTTAAGGATGTGATAAAATCTGGGGCCCACCTTGGGTGGGACCTCATCCAGCTCTAATGAAGTCAGTGGCAGCGGAGGAGCCAGACACCGGAAGCGGCCAGTCCTCCCCAGCTCATCCAGAGTCCTCCCCAGCTCATCCAGAGTCCTCCCCAGTTCATCCAGGACCCCAGGGGCTCCACCCCAGCCTGGGCTCCCTGACAGGAAGCCCACGGGGGACTCAGCCTTCAGCCCTGGGAGCACCTTCTGCAAGTGGCCGAGCAGCCCCTCCTCCCCACCCAGGGCCTGGCCAGTGGACTGCGGGATGCAGGAGATTTTGCCAGAAAGCAGTTTCTGCTTCCAGCCCTGGAGTCTCTCCCCAGAGGCAGAGATGATTGGCAGCCCAGAGAGCCAATCACACTCCTTACACCCTGTGAGGCAGTCCATGGACAGCCAGCTCCTCCTGGTTCTTCAGCTCTAACACAGGTGTGCACGCACGCATGCACATATGCACGCACACACACATGCATTGCACACACATGCAGGCACATACTCACTCGGCACTGGCTGTACACACACATGCACACACATGCACAGAGGGTCTGCAGAGGAGAACAGCAGGTCAGGACCCAGTGAGCACAGCTGCTGGTCTTAGAGCTCAGGGAAGCATCACCCCGAGCCAACTCTAGAACTGGGCTGCAGACCCGAGGGTGAGCCGAGCTGCTGGGGGCCACCCAGCGACAGAAATGATTCTGAATCACTGCTGCTCGGGCACCCAGAGAAGCAGGAACAGTGTGCAGTGGCCCGAGGGGGTGCGCTGGGGCGGACAACGACAGCAGGGCGGACCCCTTGTCAATGACCAAGCTGCCTGATGGCACGCTCCCCCCAGGGCAGCCCACTCGGCCCCGAGCTTTACTGTCCCGGGAGCCCTGCCGCACAGGCCCACAGCCCCGCAGCCTGGCTTGCACCAGCCCCCAGCTTGCCGCTGCAGTCAGCTCTGCGGGCACGGCAGTTTGTCCTGAGGAGGAGGGGCTGATGACGCCCGAAGGTCATGCTCATAGGACCCCGCCTGAAGGTCCGCCAGGCTCCCGGTCCTGAGACCAGCAGAATGCCAGTGCTGCTGTGCCCCTCTGTCCAGGCTCTCCTGGAGCTCTCGCCAGGCCCTGCTCTACACCTGCCGTGATGCAGCCTCCCGGTCCTCTCACTCACTCCCTCTGTCCCCCTCAGTCCCCTGGGTGGAGTCCTGCTGAGCGTGTCCGCCTGGGGGGGGGTCTTAGCCTGCCACCCCCACCACGCCCACTCCTGCCCAGAACTCCTTCCCCTCCGCAGGGCACCTGGTGCCTGAGCCCCCAGACTTGCTTTGTATTGGAGGGGGACTAAGATGGGAGAGCTCAGTCCCACTGGGTGACCGCTGCTGCTGGCATGTCCTGAGCTACCTGGCTGCATATGTCTGCAGACTTACTGGAGCTGGGGCCGAGCTCAAAGTGAGTCCCACTTGCATTACAGTAGAGCCCCAGATCATCACAGAGTACCCATGCAGATGTGACCACGCTCCTCAGCCCCAAGTCTATAGGTGTGGATTGGATAACCAGCATCATGAGGTTGTTAGAGATATTAAAACATTTAAAGCATGAATTTGGGAGTCTGGCTCATAGTAGGTATTCAGAAAAGGCAGACTCCCTACCAGGGGTCTAAACTTGGGGAAAGATGGCCCCACCTGGCTCTTGAGTTCAGAGATGGAGAAGTACCATGTGTGAAGGTGATCGCCGAGCCAGACACCATGACCCTGCCTCTCCCATTGCATCACTCATTCAGTTACTGAGACACAGCATCCTCTGGTCCTAACCTGGGAACCGTCTCCTGCTCAGCAAAGAGCAACCTTCACTCATAAGAGTGACTGAGGAGGAGAGACTGGATTTCCCTTGTCTTCTCTAATCCAAATTAGGACTTTGGGGAAAACCAAGAGTGTGCATTATGGTAGAAAGTGAAGAACTAAGAGCCTCTTGATGAAATTGAAAGAGGAGAAGGGAGAAGTTGGCTTAAAATTCAGCACTCAGAAAACTAAGATCATGACATCCGGTCCCATCACTTCATGGCAAATAGACGGGGTAAAAATGGAAACAGTGAGAGACTTTATTTTTCTGGGCTCCAAAATCACTGCAGATGGTGACTGCAGCCATGAAATTAAAAGACGCTTACTCCTTGGAAGAAAAGCTATGATCAACCTAGACAGCATATTAAAAAGCAGAGACATTACTTTGCCAACAACGGTCCATCTAGTCAAGGCTATGGTTTTTCTAGTGGTCATGTGTGGATGTGAGAGTTGAACCATAAGGAAAGCTGAGCACCGAAGAATTGATGTTTTAGAACTCTGGTGTTGGAGAAGACTCTTGAGAGTCCCTTGGACTGCAAGGAGATCCAACCAGTCCATCCTAAAGGAGATCAGTCTTGGGTGTTCATTAGAAGGACTGATGCTGAAGCTGAACCTTTAATACTTTGGCCACCTGATGGGAAGAGCTGACTAGTTTGAAAAGACTCTGATGCTGGGAAAGATTGAGGGCAGAAGGGGACGACAGAGGATGAGATGGTTGGATGGCATCACTGACTCAATGGACATGAGCTTGAGTAAACTCCAGGAGTTGGTGATGGACAGGGAAGCCTGGTGTGCTGCAGTCCATGGGGTCACAAAGAGTCAGACACGACTGAGTGACTGAACTGTGCATTAATAATCTAGACTAAACCAATTATGTTCAAGTCTACAGGGTTTGCATCTGGGATTTTTTTAAAAAGGTCTCTCTTCAGATTTCCTTAAAGCATCGAGCAACAGCCACCCTTTCTTCCTCTCTCCCACCCCCGCTTCTTACTCCTCACCTACCGTTTCTCTATACCATCTTCCCAAATCACGAATTTGTGCCACCATGGTGATGCTGTCAGCAGGGACAGACTTCGGTGACCAGTTTTTCCCCACATGCTGAAGACTCTGATCATCCAAAGCTTCCCGGCATCCACCACTGCCTTTCCCAGGGTCCAGATAGTGCCCAGAGTATTGCTTACTTTGATTCAAATGTGTACACTTGTTCTCGCTGCAGGAAGGATTTCTTTCTTTTATGTTCATTTCTGTGTGGTATTCTGGAGTATGAGTATGTATCCCATCATCATAATTGTTTGGCTTTTAACATGCTTTAGCCAATGTGCAAGTTACTGATTCTAAAATCTCTAACAAACTGTCGGCGAGCCTGTGGTTGGCCATTCTCTCTAGCCATAAATGTCCCTGTTTCGAGGAATGACAGAAAAGTGCAGGCAGCTAAACACTGTACTTTGGATCATAACTGGGTTCAATTAACTTAGGTAACATATTCTTGGCAGTAAAAGTTGCTTGCCTTATGATAAAATGCCTGTGAGTAGCCAGATTACTGAGACTGAGGGCAGGGCTTATGAAAATTATGTAGTAGAACCAATAGTTTAATTTCACATGTCAATTGCCCATCAGGAAGCAGGTGATGATTGTGCAGGTCAGAAAAACTGGGGAGGGTCTTGGTGTGCAGATGGGGGGCCCCGGGAGGGAAGGAGCCACGGCAGCTGCAAGCCCCTGACCCTCAGCTCCAGTACATCCTTCTTGCAGAGGAAATAAGCTGCTCTGTTGACCTCAGTCTCTGAAGATTTCTGTCTTGATTCATCTCATAAAACTGTCTCAGCAGCACACTCAGCCTGACAAGGTCCCTCATTACCGAGCGTTTTTTGCAACTTCCCAGTGGCTTCCTCTTCATCTCTTTTCAAAACTCGTAACAAGGGCTCCTTATCTTCTGGTGTCATTCCCACCCTCAGTGTTGTCAACAGGGTAAAGTTCTTTTAACCAGATGCATGGTCCTTTTAGGGTCACTTCTGTTGGAAGGTATCCAAATGAAATCAGAGTTTTTATACAAAGCAAAGCATAACTCTTCCCAATTGTGAATTCGCATCTCTCAATGTTAAACTTTATGCAATCAGGGCACGTATTTTTATATATTTAAATTTTTATCTAAAAAATTCTTATAAAATGTACTTGGGTCATTTTTCTTAGACATGAAGAGGAGTAACTTAACCTCATTAAAGCCTCATGTTTTTAACATAAAAGCGATTAGGTCTTGCTGATGATTCAGTTGCTGGCTCAGATAATAAAGAATTTGCCTGCAATGCAGGAGAAGTGGGTTCCATTCCTGGGTCAGGAAGATCCCTAGGAGAAGGGAATGGCTACCCACTCCATTATCCTTGCCTGGGAAATCCACGGACAGAAGAGCCTGGTGGGCTACAGTCCATTGGAAGGACTGATGCTGAAGCTCCAGTACTTTGGCCACCTGATGTGAAGAGTGGACTCATTGGAAAATACCTTGATGCTGGGAAAGGTTGAGGGCAAGGGGAGACAGGGGTGACAGAGGATGAGATGGCTGGATGGCATCACCAACTCGATGGACATAAGTTTTGAGCAAACTCTGGGAGATAATGAAGGGCAGGGAAGCCTGGCATGCTGCAGTCCATGAGGTCACAATGATTCAGACCTGACTTAGCAACTGAACAACAACAGTTCAGTTACTTTTGTGAGACCTGATTTCTTGGAAGAAGGAGTCAGTATTTCAGGCCACTGGATCCATTCTGCAGCAGCACCTGTGTTCTCTAATTGATGGTGGTCTTTCAGAGACGAGGTAGGAAAAAGAGTAACTCGGTGTCCTCAGGTGCTGAGATGTTAACAATCTCCCAGGGCAGGAGCAAACTAGTCAGTGTATCACCAGGACCCAGAGCATGGACGGCATCTTGCGGGTCTGTGGGGTCTCCAAGCCACCAGTCAAATGACTTTCTCCATAATGTGCTCAAGAAAGAATAACAAGCCAACTCAGACATACAACTGCATGTGAAGGCTTCCCTGTCAAAATATCACTCTCGATATAGCTGAATCCTGGGCTTTGAAAAATCCATCTCCTCCAAATCTGTATTCCACAAACGCAGCTTTTACAAAATGCATTCAGTTTGAAAAGGAAAGCCAATAATTACAATGTTTGAAGATTCAATTTAAATTCTAAAAGTGGTCAAGAGCATCCCTGGGGGATCCAGGTGAGGAATTTGAGCTCTGGCGGAGTCTGAGTCTTCAGCCTGTTTCTAAAAATGAAAAGCACCTTCTCCTCTCCTCTCTTGCAGATTTCCATGTGCTTGGACAGCCTGCAGAGATGATTCTGGGAGAGGGGTGCTCGGGAGCCTAACTCTGGCCCTGGAAAATGACTGCTGTGTTTGATGTTTTGCAACCCAACTTCAGTTCAGTTCAGTTGCTCAGTCATATCCAACTCTTTGTGACCCCGTGGACTGTAGCACACCATGTTTCCCTGTCCATCATCAGGGTAGCTTGCTCAAACTCATGTCCACTGAATCAGTGATGCCATCCAATCACCTGGTTACCTGACATCCCTTTCTCCTCCTGCCTTAAATCTTTCCCAGCATCAGGGTCTTTTCCAGTGAGCCAGTTCTTGGCATCAGGTGGCCAAAGGATTGGAGTTTCAGCTTCAGCGTTAGTCCTTTCAATGAATATGCAGGACTGATTTCCTTTGAGATTGACTGACTCACAGGCGTCTTCTCCAACACCACAGTTCAAAAGCATCAGTTCTTCAGTGCTCAGCTTTCCTTATGGTCCAACTCTCACATCCATACCTAACTATTGGAAAAACATTAAATTGACTAGATGGACCTTTGTTGGCAAAAAGTAATGTCTCTGCTTTTTAATATGCTGTCTAGGTGGGTGATAGCTTTTCTTCCAAGAAGCAAGCGTCTTTTAATTTCATGGCTGCAGTCAACATCTGGAGTGATTTTGGAGCCCAAGAAAATAAAGTCTGTCACTGTTTCCATTGTTTCCCCATCTACTGGAAAAACCNGCTGTCTAGGTGGGTGATAGCTTTTCTTCCAAGAAGCAAGCGTCTTTTAATTTCATGGCTGCAGTCAACATCTGGAGTGATTTTGGAGCCCAAGAAAATAAAGTCTGTCACTGTTTCCATTGTTTCCCCATCTATTTGCCATGAAGTGATTGGGCTGGATCTTTGTTTTTTGAACCTTGAATTTTAAGCCAGTTTTTTCATTCTCCTTTTTCACTTTCAAGAGGCTCTTCAGTTCCTCTTCACTTTCTGCCATAAGGGTGGCATCATCTGCATATCTGAGGTTTTTTCTGTTTCTCCTGGCAATCTTGATTCCAGCTTGTGTTTCATCCAGCCCAACGTTTAGCATCCTGCATTCTGTATAGAAATTAATCAATCAGGGTGACAATATACAGCCTTAATGTACTCTGTTCCCAATTTGGAACAAATCTGTTGTTTCATGTCCAGTTCCAACTGTTGCTTCTTGACCTGCATATAGGTTTCTCAGCAGGCAGGTCAGGTGAAAGATGGTAACGATTTGGTATTCCCATCTCTTTAAGAATTTCCAGTTTGTTGTGATCCACACGAAGGCTTTAATGTAGTCAATGAAGAAGAAATAGACATTTTTCTGGAACTCTCTTGCTTTTTCAGTGATCCAACAGATGCTGGCAATTTGATCTGGTTCCTCTGCCTTTTCTAAATCCAGCTTGAACATCTGGAAATTCTTAGTTCATGTACTGTTGAAGTTTTGCTTGGAGAATTTTGAGCATTACTTTGCTAACATGTGAGATGAATGCAGTTGTGTGGTAGTTTGAGCATTCTTTGGCATTGCCTTTCTTTGGGATTGGAGTGAAAACACCTTTTCCAGTCCTGTGGCCACTGCTGAGATTTCCAANTTTTGCTTGGAGAATTTTGAGCATTACTTTGCTAACATGTGAGATGAATGCAGTTGTGTGGTAGTTTGAGCATTCTTTGGCATTGCCTTTCTTTGGGATTGGAGTGAAAACACCTTTTCCAGTCCTGTGGCCACTGCTGAGATTTCCAAATTTGAGGGCATATTGAGTGCTGCACTTTCACAGCATCATCTTTTAGGATTTGAAATAGCTCAGCTGGAATTCCATNTGCGTGACCCCATAGACAGCAGCCCACCCGGCTGCCCTGTCCCTGGGATTCTCCAGGCAAGAACACTGGAGTGGGTTGCCATTTCCTTCTCCAAGGCATGAAAATGAAAAGTGAAAGTGAAGTCACTCAGTCGTGTCCGACTCTGTGCGACCCCATGGACTGCAGCCCACCAGGCTCCTCTGCCCATGGGACTTTCCAGGCAAGAGTACCGGAGTGGGGTGCCATTGCCTTCTCCACTTTAATGCTAGTGGAGTACAAAAGGCAAATAAGCAAAGTGGATAATTATGATTAAAACCATATGACTTACAAAATATTCTTGCCATCTGTTAATTAAATCTTTATCAGTCATGTATTATGGGAAGAAGAAATTATTCACTATAAGACATGTGTATAGTGTATCATTTCTGTTGAAAGGAGGATAGAAAAAGAGAGTCCTAAAGCAAAGGTGCATAGAAAGTCTTCAGAAGGAAGGATCCACAGGAAATTGCTAATAGTGTTTGCTTCTGTGAAAGGGCATATGGGCCAAGTTAATAAACATTGTGGGTGCCTCAACCATATTCATTTTACCCAAATGCATTTGGAAAACTGACTTTTCTCCAGGGATGTCTCTAATTGATATAAGTATGGTTCCATTTTCTTGACCTGTTACATGTGACCCAATTTTGTCTGGTGAAATGAGAGGATAGTATTGCTGCAAGCTTCTGGAATTATGCTTTTTCACTCTTAGGAGAGAGTAACACGATGCTTGCCTGGTGGTTCAGATAGCAAAGGATCTGCCTGCTGATGCAGGAGACCCGGGTTTGATTCCTGGGTCAGGAAGATCCCCTGGAGAAGGGAATGGCAACCTAATCCAGTATTCTTACCTGGAGAATTCCGTAGACAGAGGAGCCTGGCAGGCTATAGTCCATGGGTTGCAAAGAATTGGACATGACTGAGCGATAATCGCTTTCGCTTTTCATCAGCTTTTCTCTTCTGCTGGACACAAACAAGGGAGAATGAAGCCAGCTGTTTCCATTTTACAACTATGCAAGAAATCAGCCTCAGACTGAAGCCCATGAACTAGAGAGCAAAAGAGAAAGACAGGAAAAATCTGGTCCTTGATGATACCGTTAAGCTGCTAACTCAAATAACTCTTGAACCCTATCTCACATTTCTCTGATAAATGAGCTAATACTTTTCCCTATCATTTAAGCCAGTTTTGGTCAAGTGTCAAGTTTCTACTACTTGTAGCTGAAAACAATTAATGGAGATGGAGACTGTTTCCCTTCTATATTCTATCTTTTCCTTTTTAAATCATGTGCATGTACATCTATTTTAAAAGATGGTAAGAATTTACTGTGTTCCAGGCATTGAGAAATAGAGAGTAATCAAGTGCCCTTTAATCTTAAAATCTCTTTAAGAGATTTGCTTCTTTCTCCTCAATGAGGTCAACCATCCCAACTCCTCTACAAGGAAGATATGGATTTACACTTCACAGAGTTAACAGGTTGGACTATTGAAACTGACATTTTTGTAGGTCAAGATGGTCAAATATTGGCAATTTTTCAGTATAAATCACTAAACACAGTGCTCACGTAGAAGAAATTACACATAAGTTACACACGTTACTAGTCTCATCAGACTCCCATGCCAACGCCCTGAATAAGCTTGGCCATTAATCAACTTTCCCTTAGGCTTTCCCCAGTTGCTGGCTATTTTCATTTCTATCCCTAGATCACAGAGAATTGATGGCAAAAGACCAGATCAATACACATTCATGCTGTCTCCTCCTATTTTTTTTTTTTTTTTAATTTTCTAGTGCCTTTCATTCCCTCTGGCTGCTATTCCATGCTTTCTACTGACAGAGAAAACCAAATCTTCCCAGCAGGAGAATTGGCACATGTATCTATAGCTCACAGCATCCCTTTTCCTTTCCAAAGATGCTGGTCTCCAGACCCTGCCCTGTCAATTGTCTGATGGTGAAGCTCGAAGTCAACGAAACAAAAAGACACTGATATATCATGACACAGAGTATGGTGAGCTGCTGCTGTTGCCGTTGCTAAGTCGCATCAGTCGTGTCTGACTCTGTGCGATCCCATAGATGGAAGTCAACCAGGCTCCCCCATGTATTGCTGCATAAAAAAATTACCCAAAATGTAGTGACTTAAAACAATCAACACTGATTATCTCACAGTCTCTGCAGGTCAGGAAATCAGAAGCAGCATATCTGGGTGGTTCTGCCTCAGGGTCTCTTCTAACATTACAGTCATGGTGTTGTTGGTTGGGGCTGCAGTCATCTGAAGCCTTGGCAAGGGCAGAAAGGGGCTGCTCCCAAGACAGCTCACTCAGATGCCTGGCAAGTTGGCACTGGTTGTTGGTGAAATGATGCGGTTCTTTCCCATGTAGATGTCACCACAGGGCTGATTGAATATCCTTGTAACATGGTAGCTGACTTTCCCCAAATAAGTAATCCACAACAGAGAACTGAGCCAAGTGGAAGTTGTGAGGTAGACAGTTAGGAAAGTCACACCCACACACTCTGCAACATCCCTTTTGTTATCAAGTTATCTCTATTCAATATAGGAGGTGACCACACAGGGGTTACCAAGAGGCAAGAATTGTAGGGACTATCTTGGTGGCTGACGTAGCTGTAATTGTCTCCATTTCACAGATGAGAAAACTGATGCTTGTAGGGTCTATAGATATGTTAAAGTCACACATTTTATAAGAATTTGGTAGATTCTGATGGGAAGCCAATGCAGGCTGACTTTCGCTGGTTTCTATGTCATCCTGCCCCTGACATACTACCCCAGAATGACTTCACACTGCTTTGTCACCATTAAATTAGTGTTTAATTATTTTGTAATTTTTCAGTTTTATTATAAGGCTATACATATGATAGACCTTAAGTGAATAGTTACTTACGTATACACCCAACAGAGTAACTTTTAAAAGTAAAAGAATTAACATCCTTATTGCAAAGTTTCAGCATGGCTATTATGCATGCCCAATTGATATTCTAGTTTCAGTAGCAAATTATATTAATACTTGTTATCATTATTAAGGGAACTGGAAGAGTGATTGGACAAGAATTCGACTGACCCTCACAGAGAGGATTGAGGAGGAAAAAGAAGCTAAGTCCATCAATTCTTTTTAGGGTTAATCCAAAACTGAGTCTGATCACCTGTTTTTCTCTGATCCTTATTATCATCAGCCTTCCCTATCAGATAAGACAGATTAACCAGAATGTGATTGAATTTAAATGTGTAATCAATTCTTTTCTGGTTCTATGCAATAACAAAGTTTATATTTGTGTTTTGATTGAAAACATTTTTTTTTTGCTTTTAATTTTTGTTTAGATAAATTACATACATGTATACATACAATTTATTTATAAGAATCTTTAATAATCCAACCTCTCAGAGAAAAGCATGTTAATACGCTGTTATATTTTCTCCTAAAACAGTGAATTTTTTAAAAAACTAAAGTATAGTTGATTTACAACATTATGCCAGTCTTTGTGTATAGCAGAGCAACTCATTGCTTTACCAACAAAGGTCCATCTAGTCGAAGCTATGGTTTTTCCAGTAGTCAGGTATGGATGTGAGAGCTGGAGTATAAAGAAAGCTGAGCACTGAAGAATTGATGCTTTTGAACTGTGTTGTTGGAGAAAACTCTTGAGAGTCCGATCCAACCAGTCCATCTTAAAGGAAATCAGTCCTGAATATTCATTGGAAGGACTGATACTGAAGCTGAAACTCCAATACTTTGGCCATCTGATACAAAGAACTGATGCAAAAAACTGACTCATTGGAAAAGACCCTGATGCTGGGAAAGATTGAAGGCGGGAAGAGAAGGGGATGACAGAGGATGAGAGGGTTGGATGGCATCACCCATTCAGTGTACATGAGTTTGAGTATGCTCTGGGAGTTGGTGGTGGACAGGGAAGCCTGGAGTGCTGCAGTCCATGGGGTTGCAAACAGTCAGACACGACTGAGCGACTGAACTGACTGACTGAAAGCGACTCAGTTATACACATACAGACACACTTTTTTTGTACTCTTTTCTATTATGGTTTATCACAGGATTTGGAATATAGTTCCTTATGCTATACACTAGGACATTGTTGTTTATCTCTATATGAAATAGTTTGTGTCTACCAACACCAAACTCCCAGTACATCCCTCTTCCTCCCCATCCCCTTGGCAACAGCACGTCTATTCTCTATGTCTAAGAGTCTGTTTCTGTTTTGCAAATAGGCTCACTGTGCCATATTTTGGAGAAGGCAATGGCACCCCACTCCAGTACTCTTGCCTGGAAAATCCCATGGATGGAGGAGCCTGGTGGGCTGCAGTCCATGGGGTTGCTAAGAATCAGACAGGACTGAGCGACTTCACTGTCACTTTTCACTTTCATGCCTTGGAGAAGGAAATGGCAACCCACTCCAGTGTTCTTGCCTGGAGAATCTCAGGGACGGGGGAGCCTGGAGGCTGCCGTCTATGGGCTCACACGGAGTCGGACACGACTGACGTGACTTAGCAGCAGCAGCAGTGCCATATTTTAGATTCCACATGTAAGTCATACCATGTGTTTGTCTTTCTCTTTCTGACTTACTTCACTTACTATGATAATCTCTAGTTGCATTAAAACAGTGAATATCTTTATATAAATAAAGTGATGCTAAAATAGCACTTTATCCTTTTTTTTTTCTACTTAACATTTTTATATTGTTGAAGATTGAAGACCATTGCCTTTTTAATGGTCCCTTGATTATTTCTGATTGCAGAGGTACTATGACCTCTGCAAATACTTTGTAAATTTCTGAAAAATGTAAAAACAAGGATCACGCACAATCCTACCATTCAGATAACCATTGTCAGTATTTCTGTATATTCACTTCTAGATTTTTCTCTACACATATTTACATATATAGATAAATATAGTGCTAAGCCACGTCCGACTCTTGTGATCCCATGAACTGTAGCCTGCCAGACTCCTCTGTCCATGGAATTCTCCAGGCAAGAATACTGGAGTGGGTTGCCATTTTATATAGATAAATATATATTTGTAAAAACAAAAGGGGTATTTTGTTTTATAGTCACCTTTTCACTTAAAAGTATATCAGAACATCTTTCCATATCAATGCATACAAGCCTTCATTACATTTTCTTTGTCTTCTTTTTTTTTTAATTTATTAATTTATTTATTTTTAAATTTAACTTTACAATACTCTATTGGGTTTGCCATACATCGACATGAACTTCATTACATTTTTTACAAGCACAACTATGCACTGATATCTAGATTATACCTATATTTCATTTTTATAAATAAGCCTGTGGTCAATAATCTAGCACATAGACCTTTCACTACTCATTTAGTTATTTCCTTAGAATATATTCCAAGTAATGATGTTGATGAATATTGTAGGGACTTGAGAAAACCCCTCATCTTTAGCCACCTCCCTCTGCCTCCAATGTGTTGTAATAACTCCCCCTACATTTCAGAAGTGTTGTAGAAATATCCCTGGTGCTTCTGGGCTTTGCAAGTCCCTATGCTCCAGAGGAAGCCCAGGGACAGGGAAGGAAATAGAGGCAGGCAGAAGTGGGCAGCTGGCTGGGTGTGAGCTTTGCCCCTCTAGCTGCACTGAGCTGAGGGGCTCTGGAGGATGGCATCAACAGTGTCTGCTGTAGTCTTGCTAACCTAGTTTTATGTTATGTTTTTGTTTTTAAGTTTTNGAGGCAGGCAGAAGTGGGCAGCTGGCTGGGTGTGAGCTTTGCCCCTCTAGCTGCACTGAGCTGAGGGGCTCTGGAGGATGGCATCAACAGTGTCTACTGTAGTCTTGCTAACCTAGTTTTATGTTATGTTTTTGTTTTTAAGTTTTTGGCTACTTCCCTTGGCATGTGAGACCTTAGTTCCCAGACCAGGGATTGAACTCTTATCCTCTGCATTGAAAGGTGGAGTCTTAACCACTGGACTGAGAGGGAAGTCCCTAACCTGTTTTTAAAGTTAAATAAACTGGAATTCAGGAAGGTTACCTGCCCAAAATTACACTGCAAGTGAGCGCCAGAACTGGGGATCCATTTAGTGTGACTACAATCCCATATTTGTTACTCTTTCTAAATCACATTAACATTGTAGGTACTCTCTGGACATTTTGGAGTTAATCCCAGAAATTTGGAGCTAAGAAATATATTAGACATTTTTGAGTCCATTCCTTAGGATGAGAACTCAGGAGTCAGGAAGGTTTATTAGCCTTTAAGTCTGAGATTGTAGAGCTGGATGGTTTCAGAGTAGGATCAAGTCTGCAGACTGCTATACACTGCTCCTTCCACAACAATGCACAGCCCCACTCTGTAAATATATTTAACTCATTAAGAAAATTAAAAGATACATATCTACTTTTATTTCAAATCTAATATACATTTGAAAGTTAAAATTACAGAATGGCCTCATTTCTTCTAAGTAGTATCAAGAGCCCTGTGTCTAATGGAATCTTAAAGATTATTCCACATTTGATTATTCCTCTTCTTGCTGCCTCATACTTTCTCCTAGGAAGTCATTCCCCAAATAAAAGTGTTATAGCTGAAATTAAATTAGCAATTAAAAATAAATGAACTACTTGCTACAGTCTCTAGGAGCCACTTTGTCTGAACTCAAGTGTTGTTCATTTAGCAAACTAAAAATCACCTGTATAATTTTATTCATATTCACCATTTCCTCAGGTGCTATGAACAGGGAGTTCTGTAGTTTTAAAATATGAGGAAAGTAAGATGTTTTCTCTAGTGCAAAAGCAAACTATAAAGACCCATCATAAGACTGCGATGGCAACCGTTTAAAATGGGGGGGGGGGAAATGTCATTACACAATTTTTATCATTTGATGAACTAATTGGAAGAAGCACAGTGGGATTTCCCTGGTGGTCCAGTGGCTAAGAATCCACCTGCCAAGGCAGGGGAGATGAGTTCAATCCCTGGTCTGGGAAGATTGCATGCCGTGGAGCAACGAAGCCCATGTGCCACAACTACGGAGCCCGTGCGCCCTAGAGCTCATGCTGCAGAACAAAAGAAGCCACCACAATGAGAAACCTGCAACCAGACAGTAGCCCCTGCTCACCACAACTCGAGAAAGCCTGCAGGCAGCACTGAAGACCCAGTGCAGCCAAAAGTTAATTATTTTTTTTAAAGGAAGCACAGTAATTCTTATCTAAAATTACACAAAAATTAGACACATTGCTTGTATCTAGGGGAAAACAAATTTTTATCAAAATTTTAGCTGGAAAATTAATGCCATATGTGGGGATTCTGATTTAATACAAAGTCACACTAACAATACAATTCTCCATAAGGAATCCACAGACACTGACTGGTTATTTTCTTTATTATTTTTGCAGTTTTTAAAAATCCTCATATTATTTTTATTCATCTTATAAGTATTTAATTTATACTATGCAACATGAATTGCTCTGAAGCTTCCTTCTTTTCCCTGACCCAGTGCCACAAAGAGCAGGCTGTAACATTCTTCATTCTTATCTTATCAGAATGATGTAATTTTTTCATAGTGGACTTTTTCTTGTCCCTGTATGCATGTGTGCTCAGTCACTTCAGTCGTGTCTGATACTTTGCGACCCTATGGACTGTAACCTGCCAGGCTCCTCTGTCCATGGGATTCTCCAGGCAAGAACACTGGAATGGGTTGCCATTTCCTCCTCCAGGGGATCTTCCCAACCCAGGGATCAAACCCATGTCTCTTATGTCTCCTGCATGGGCAGGTGGGTTCTTTGCCACTAGCACCACCTGGAATGTCCCTCTATAGTCTTGAGTATTTCTGCCATCTTATATGTGAATTTCCAGGAATGTTCTTCTTCCTATATAGGACCAGAGAGGACAAAAAAAAGAAGACCAAAGAGGACAGGATGGTGCCGAGCTTTTTCAAAAGAATCAATGTAGTAAAAATATTTATTTAAAGAAATAAAATATGTTACATTCATACATATTTGGATAGCAGCAGCTTCTTTGTTTCAAGATTCAGGGATGAGTTTTCCCCTGATGGAAATATGTAATACGTAATCATATGGCTAAAAGAGAGCTTCTAATTTCATCTTTTCATCTTCAGGCAGACCTATCCCTAAGTCATTTTGGGTAGATAGACTTCAATGTTTGTGAAAAGGTTGGTAAGAAGAGAAAGTGTCTTTTGAAAAGTACCCTTAGTAAACATTTGTATTATAAAGTACAATTCAACTCTAAAACTGTTACATTTATCTCTCACTTTGAGAAGTGCCTCAAAGTAACACAGTTACTACTTTCTATCTGTAGTCAAGATTCTGTACTAAGTACCTTTCTGCAGTGTTCTCAGACTTCTTAGATAATGTCCCATTCAACAGATGCTACCTTCCCCAGAGCTCTCCAGCAAATCTTCAACACCAAATGCACGTCCAACAATTCCATTCAAATCTGACACTACACAGACACCACAGATTAAGGGCTCAGTTCCCAAAGACTGCCCCCACTTCAGAGTCCAGCTACNACAGATGCTACCTTCCCCAGAGCTCTCCAGCAAATCTTCAACACCAAATGCACGTCCAACAATTCCATTCAAATCTGACACTACACAGACACCACAGATTAAGGGCTCAGTTCCCAAAGACTGCCCCCACTTCAGAGTCCAGCTACAAATTTAGGGGGTCATCTGCACTTCTTATGGGCCAGCCTGACTACTAATGTGGGGGTTTCTATGACCCCCTCTGCAAGTTTGACAACTGGATCAAATGACTCATAGCACTTAGGAAAGCGCTATACTTAGAATTATTATTTTATTATAAAGGATACAACTGACACAACTCAGAAATAGCCAAATGGGAGAGACACATAAGACAAGGTCTGGAATGAAGGAAGCCTGGGGAGCTTGTGCCAGCCTCCCGGTATATTGATATACTCACCAATCAGGAAACTCTCTGAACTTCCTTAGAGTTTCTATCAAGGATTTATTACAGAGGCATTATTGATTAAATCATTGGTCACGTGGTTGGACTCAATCTCCCCATACCATTACCATTCTTCATTCTCCGCTCCCCTCAATCACCAGTAATCTACTTTCTATCTCTATGGATTTGCCCATACTGCCCATGACATATAAATGGAACCATACAATACGTGGCTGTGATTGGCTTCTTTCACCTAGCACAATACTCTCAAGTTTTACCCATGTTGTAGCACATTATCAGTAATCCATTCCTTTTTATTGCCAAATAATATTCCATTGTGTAGATATACCACATTTTATTTATCCATTGATCAGGTAATGGACATGGGCTGTTTCTACTTTTTGGCTACTGTGAATAATGCTGCCATGAAGTTTCACATACAAGCTTTTATGTGAAATGTGTTTTCATTTCTCTTGGATATATACCCAGGAATAAAGTTGCTGTGTCATCTGGTATTTCTATATTCAATCTTTTGAAGAGTTTCAAGATTGTAACAGGAGCACCGTTTTACATTCCCACCAGTGGTGTATGAAGAACACTAGATCTTGTGTCTCCCCCTACCCATGAAGAAATTAAAACTCTTGCCCTAGGTCCAATTTTTTAAAACCTGGGAAGAGATTTTATTTGGCCTGGCCTGGGTCAGATGCTGACCTGTTTTCTCATCTCTGTCGTTAGAAAAGGGTCATGTAAAAATATGGTTATCCAGCCTATGGCCATGGGAAGGAGTGTTTTCCTGGAAAGGGATGTACTGCTCTACAGAAGGCCTGCACAGGGAGTTCCCTGGTGGTCCAGTGACTGAGACTCTCTGCTCTCAATGCAGGGGGCCTACATTCAATCCCTGGTCAGGGAACTAGACCCCATATGCTGCAATTGAGATCTGGCACAGACAAATAAATAAATACATATCTTTTTTAAAAATGCCTGCACAGAAACCTAAGATATAAAAATAGTGCTACCCCCTAAGGGGAACTGTCACTGTGTGGGAGCATTGGGTTGATACAATGACTGGGAGGATGCCTCTGAGGTTTAGGTGGCATCTGGGGCCTGGAAGCATAAATCTCCTGAAACAAAACAGCCTCACTCAATCAAGAGTTGTCCTGCCCAAAGGCCAGTAATGTTCCAGGTGATCAACTCAGTTCTATATTAACAAACTCGTCCTTTTCTTAGTTGGGAACATGCCTACTCAAAATTTTATTTGGCAGCCTGCCTTTGTAACTAGATGTAGCTATGTGATCAAGTTTTGGTCAATGATGTGGAAATGGAAGTGATGTGTGTGGCAGCCGAGAAGAGTCCTAACAAAAAAGTGTGCCCTCCTTCCTGCAAGTTGGGATGCAGAGATGATGGCTGGTACTGGAACAGCCATCAGACTATGGAATGGAAATCCCATTTTAAGAAACAGTGGAATAAGATGAGAAGAAAAGGATAATCAGAGATTTTCATACACACTCTGGGCTGAGCATGGTTATATGGGAAGAAATATACTTCTATCTTAATAAGTCACTGCTTTCTGTCTTTCTTAGCTGAAACTAAGAAACCTCAGCCATCTAATATAACTGTGTTCTACATGCCAGCACTTTCTCTGTGTACCAAGTACCATTCTGTGAAAACACTTTACATGCATTAAATCAATGTCTTCTCATGTCAAACCAATGAGATACGTACTTCAACCTACAAGTCACATTGAGATGGAAAAACTGAGGGTCAGAAAAATTTAAAACTTGCCCAAGTTCATCACAGATTTTACATGCAAGACACAACCCCAAGAGCCCATGTCTGAAACTATCACACTGAGAAACCAACAAATGAATGACTCCCAGAATACACTGATGATGAGGAAACACAAATAACAGCAATATATAAGTCATAAGCAGGAGAAACTATAATCAGAACCTCAGCCATCTCAATATAACAGTGACCATGCTGCTGCTGCTGCTAAGTCGCTTCAGTTGTGTCTGACTCTGTGCGATCCCATAGACGGCAGCCCACCAGGCTCCCCCCTCCCTGGGATTCTCCAGGCAAGACTACTGGAGTGGGTTGCCATTTCCTTCTCCAATGCATGACAGTGAAAAGTGAAAGTGAAGCCGTTCAGTCATGTCCAACTCTTTGCCACCCCATGGACTGCAGCCTTCCAGGCTCCTCCATCCATGGGATTTTCCAGGCAAGAGTATTGGAGTGGGGTGACATTGCCTTCTGTGAACAGTGACCATGCATGATAAGAAATAGGCCTTTGAATTTGGGGGGGAAATCCAACTATCTGCAAGTGTGCATTTGCCAAGCATTTTTGTGACTGCCAGACTTTTGAGTAGAATCCTAAATTAGAATCTTTAGCACTCTTTCAATATGTGACAATTGCAGTTTATAAATATCAAATTGTAATAAGTCATTTAGTAGATTACTAAGCAGCCCTTGGTTGTATGCAGAAACAAAAATCTGTAGAATTAAACATCCCTCATTTATAATGAATGAGGATTGTGCATTTGTTAAATTTACAGTCTGTCAAGAGGACCTACATACCATACCTTGAGAATCATTCTTATAAAATGCTGTATGCGAAATTAAGCCTCTTGCTTGATATTTGTAGCCCTCTATTTCTTTATATCTCGTAGTTGTCTCATATATTTCTATATCTCTCAGACTAGTTTGAAATTTAGGACACAGAATTTTGTGAGAGGATTAAATTCAGTTAACACTTGCAACACACCCTACTTGCAGCTGTGGGACGCTGGGGATAAAATGATGAGTGAGAATGATTCTTATCATCTAGAAACTCACAATCCACTAGGAGAGACACTAACAAGACAAGTGGAACCAAGTGAGATGGACCTTGAAGGTATGTTCTAAAAGGAGAGAGAGAAAAGTGATTATTTGTGCCTTTTGATATTGGGGAAGGCTTGAATAATCCTTAGAATTCTGCCAAATGGAGAAGAGAGAAAACACACTGAGAAAAAAAGTTTAAAAACAAAAAAAGCACAAAGCTGTAAGAAAAATGAAACAGTATTCAGTAGTGACAAGTAACTCAGGGCAACTTATTTCTTTAAAGTTATATGCATGTACTACCATACTAATGACATTGTAAAGAAAAGAAAGAAAGTGAAGTCACTCAGTCATGTACAGCTCTTTGAGACCCCATGGACTATAAACTGCCAGGCTCCTCCATGCATGGGATTTTCCAGGCAAGAATAGTGGGTTGCCATTTCATTCTCCTGGGGATCTTCCCAACCCAGGGATTGAACCCAAGTCTCCCGCATTGCAGGCAGACTCTTTACCATCTGAGCCAGCATGGAACATGTGAAAACAAGTACAAATAGAACTTCTAAGGAAAAAATAAGCAATTATAAAGATACTGCTAGTTATGAACATGGGCTTCTCAGGGGACTCAGTGGTAAAGAATCTGCCTGCCAACGCAGGAGACGCAAGAGACAAGCATTTGATCCCTGGGTCAGGAAGATCCCCTGGAGCAGGCACTGGCAACTCACTCCAACATTCTTGCCAGGAAAATTCCATGGACAGAGGAGCCTGGCGAGCTGCAGTCCATGGAGTTGCAAACACCCACGCAATCATGAACCATGAACATGGTAAAATTAAGTAGTTTAAAAAGAGGGAGAACTAAAAGCTCATTAATTTGTTTTCTAACTTTGCAATGTTTAACAATAAGAAACTGAGCAATTTATTTGTACTCGTCTGGGTGCTTTATTTTTTTCCAGGAGAGAGATATACTAGGAAATGTTGTGAGAACTAATAAAAGCATGATACTCTATTTGGGAATTTTTATGAGCCATCCCCTCTATAAACACAAAAATTAGAGTCACATCAGATTCTGCTTATACTTTGCACACACACACACACACACACACAAAAAGATATGGCTAATCATAATGGCATCATCAACTAAAACTTCAGACCCCAATATATGCTTAAGCAGGAGCCTGTCATTAAAGATGGAGACTGTAGATCTCTATTTCAAAGGTTCTTTACCATAATTTAAATTTTGAGGGCCAATTTTTGTCATATGTGGTTAGGAGTTTATTGTCTTAAGTCTAACATTGCTGAAGGCTCACATTAGATGTAGCCCCAGTCCCTTGGGCTGTTTTATTTTCTTGGCTTAAAGTTTAGTATTGTCTTTAATTCATAGTTTCTTTGTGAGAATTACTATTATTTTTATTTATTTAGCTGCGCTGGATCTTAGTTGTGGCTTGCAGGATCTTCAGTTGTGGTAAGCAGGATCTAGTTTCCCGACCAGAGATCAAATCCAGGCCCCCTGCTTTGGGATTGTAGTGTCTTAGCCACTGGACCACCAGAGAAGGCCCAGTGAGAATTATTTAAAATTATTTTCCTTCTTGGTTAAGATTAATTTGAAACTAGATAAATATCATCTGTAAAGCTACTCCACAGGCATGTAAATAGCAATAAAGTGACAATATAATCTGAAAGCAAACAGCAAGGATGTCACTCTCAGCCTCTTCCAATTGTAGAATACTCCTTAGGGTACTTCCCTTACTGTCCGTGACATGAGGTCACCCAAGGGAAAACAGCTGTGTCCATCTGTAGCTTGTGGGGCATCTCCCTCACCAGTACATGAATGCAGTGAGCACAGTACCAGAAACACAGTAGACATTCAAAACACATGTGTTGAGTGAAGTGAAGTCGCTCAGTCATGTCTGACTCTGCGACCCCATGGGCTGTAGCCTACCAGGCTCCTCTGTCCATGGGATTTTCCAGGCAATAGTCCTGGAGTGGATTGCCATTTCCTTTTCCAGGGGATCTTCCCAACCCAGGGATCAAACCTGGGTCTCCCGCATTGGAGGCAGACGCTTTACTGTCTGAGCCACCAGGGAAACAAAAGAAAAAAAAAGTAGATCTTTGTAGTCAGGTCTTGAAGATCTTGATCTTATGAGCAATTAAGAACCACTGCAGAGTNGGGGGAGGTTCTTGGGGGTGGGTATCAGCCACCAGGCAAATGGACCCCTTTCCCCTCTGAAATACTGAGGATTTCTCAGAGAGGCTCATGGCTGGCTTTGCTGACAGGTCAGCCTCTTTTGGAATCGCTGACTCCCTGGCCTGCTCGAGAGCACAGGCGCAGCCACGGTGCGGCATGGACTTAGTTGCCCCGGCGTGTGGAATCTCCCCAGATCAGGGACTGAACCTGTGTCTCCCGCATTGGCAGGTGGATTCTTTACCACTGAGCTGCCAGGGAACCCTGATTTTTTTTTTTTAGTTGCCTTGTTTAACTGATGGAGCTGTAAGAATTTTTCACAGGCCCATTTCCCTCAAATACTACTTATGAGTATTTTCTCCAAGCCTCTGTCAAGTATTTCCATTTTCTTCATGGCATCTCTTGAAGCACGAAGGTTTTAATTTTAATAAAATCAAAATTACCTTTCTTCTATGAATCATGCTTCTGTTTTTGTGTCTAAGAACTCTTTGCCTAACTCAGGGTCTTGAAGAATTTATCCTATGTTTTATTCCACAATTTCTGCAGTTTTATATCTTACATTAAATTTATGATCCATTTCAAGTTAATTTGGGGGCTTGGCTAAAGATAGAAACATACAGTTTTTTTGCATGGAGTTATAGAATTGTTGAAAAGATCAGTTTCCAGCTCTGAATTGCCTCTATGCCTTTGTTGAAAATCTATTGCCACATAATTAAGGGTTTAGTTCTAGACTGTTCTGTTGAGTTTATCTGGATGCCTCTCTCTATGGCAAAATCACNGTTTTTTTGCATGGAGTTATAGAATTGTTGAAAAGATCAGTTTCCAGCTCTGAATTGCCTCTATGCCTTTGTTGAAAATCTATTGCCACACAATTAAGGGTTTAGTTCTAGACTGTTCTGTTGAGTTTATCTGGATGCCTCTCTCTATGGCAAAATCACACTGTACTATTGACTATAGCTTTGTAATAGTTTTGATATAAGATAGAGTAAATCTTCCAACTTGTTCTTTTTCAAAATTATTTTGATTATTCTATGTTCTTTATATTCTTCGTTCCTTTTAGGATCACTTTGTCAGTATCTATTTTTAAAAGTTTGATAGGGATTGTATTGACTCTATAGATTAGGAAGAAAAAATCTTTTTTTAAATCTTTTTATTTTGTATTGGAGTATAGCTGATTAAGTGTAGTGACAGTTTCTGGTGAAGTGAAGGGACTCAGCCATACGCACACATGTATCCATTCTCCCCCAGACTCCCCTCCCAGAGACAAACCATCTTAATGGCATTGTCTTCTGATCCATAAACATGGAATGTCTTTGGTTTTTTAGCTCTGCTTTAATTTTGCTCAGGGACATGCTGCAGTTTTCAGTGTCTAAGTCTTGTAAGTTTTCTGTAAAATCACTCCTAAGCATTTTATTATTTTGAAACTATGGTGAATGCACTGGTTTTCCTAATCTCGTTTTCAGATTATTCACAGCTCATGTACAGAACATTCAAAACATGAAGATCATGGCGTCCAATATCATGGCCATCATTTAATGGCAAGTAGATGGGGAAAGTGGAAACAGTGATAGTTTTTATTTTCTTTTGCTCCAAAATCACTGCAGACAGTGACTACAACTATGAAATTAAAAGATGCTTGCTCCTTGGAAGAAGAGCTATGACAAACCTAGACAGTGTATTAAAAAGCAAAGATACCACTTTGCCAACAAAGGTCTATATAGTCAAAACTTTGGTTTTCCCAGGAGCCATGTATGGATGTGAGAGTTGGACCATAAATAAGAGCACGGAAAAAATGATGTTTTTGAACTGTGGTGTTGGAGAAGACTCTTGAGAGTCCCTTGGACTGCAAGGAGATCCAACCAGTCAATCCTAAAGGAAATCAGTCTTGAATATTCATTGGAAGGGCAGATGCTGAAGCTGAAACTCCAATACTTTGGCCACCTGATGTGAAGAGCTGACTCATTGAAAAAGACCCTGATGCTGGGAAGATAAAAGCAGGAGGAGAAGGAGGTGACAGAGGATGAGATGCTTGGATGGCATCACTAACTCAATGGACATGAGTGTGAGCAAGCTCTGGGAGATAATGAAGGACAAGGAAGTCTGGCATGCTGCAGTCCATGGGGTTGCATAGAGTAGGACACAGCTTAGCAACTGAACAATACCATAAATAAAAAAGCAATTTGCTTCTTGTGTTGATCTTATATTACGCAGCATCACTAAGCTTGTTTTTCATGTCTAGTAGTTTTTTCTCCGAAACCTTTAATGCAGTCTTCATACAAAATCAGATTATCTTCACATACCATTTTACTTTCCTCTCAGTCACAATGGATCTGATTTTCTTGCTGCTGTTGTGTGGCTGGACCCTCCGGTTCTGAGTTGGACAGCTGTGTTGAGGTCTGCTGTGTTTGCTCTGTTTGTTACCTTAGCAGAGAGAATTCCGTCTCTCACCACTGAGTGGGATGTGAGCTGAGAGATTTTAGTAAATGTCCTTTATCAAGCTGAGAATGTTCCCTTCTATTCCTGGTTTAATTGAATGTGTTTTGCCCCAATTCGGTGGTGGATTTGCCAAATGCTTTTTTGCATCCTTGGGGATGATCGGGTAGATTTTTGTCCCTTGTTCTATTAATATGATTGACTTCATGAAATCGTTTTTAGATGTTTCACCAGCTTTATATTCTTGGAACAGATCCCACTTGGCAATTGATCTGTTTTCTGTGTTGCTAGATTCAGCTTGCGAAAATTTTGTTAAGGGTTTTTCCATCTATATGCACGAGGGATGCCGGCCTGCAGTTTCCTTTGTTAGTGATGTCTCATCTGGCTTTGGTGGCAGAGCCATCCTGGATCCGTTAGGCAACAGAGTGCAGAGAATCTGGACTCCAGTGCCCCCGCAGGAGGGTTGTTGGTTTGGCTGCTTGTTTATGCCTTTCCTGGATGACGGTGGCATCTGTTTCCCCTGGAGCCACGGCCGCTGACATCTTGCCTGTCTTGTTCGGGGTTTTCTGGTTGCTGTTTCTTTCTCTGCTCAGCTTCCCAGCGGTCATCCCTGCGCCTGCAGAGCTTATGCTCAACCAACAACCAGTCAGAATCTGCGCTCAAGCGTCCCGCCTCTGCCAGTGGATTTGTCTCTGGGTTCAAGAGTGCTTTCAAAGTCCAAGTGGCTTTGAGCCCATACCCACTTGGAGATCCGTTGAGCTTTCACAGGTCTTCTCTGGACTTGCGGGCTGGGGAGACTGCGGAGACGGGGGGTGGTGGGGAAGTCTCACTGTGTCTTTCCTGTGTCTCCCTGGTTAATTTCTCGCGAGTCTGTGGCTTGTCATGATCAAACCGAGGGCCTCAGACTAGGGGAACAGCTGGGCATGCTGGCTCACTCGGCACGGAGGCCGTTACTGATTTCTGACGATGCTGACTGGCAGGGCTTCACCACCCTCTGGCCCAAATCAAGCAGCTCCCTGCAGCAGCGAAGCTGCTGGGAATTCCGGGCCTGGCAGGTCGCTTAAGACCGCCAGACAGATGGTCGCGAGGCGGGCGGGGCGGGAGAGGGCCACCCGGCTCGCCACTTTCCTCCCCCGAGCCCAGCGGCCTGTCAGGACCGAGTGCATCTCAGCTTGCCGGGAGAGTCGGGCAGCTTCCAGGACAGAGGAACGGCTGTGTGGATCGTGTGTCTGGTCACAGCTCCTTCTGGGGCGGGGAAGGGGCGCCCCGCCAGAAGCCCGGTGCCGACCCCCGTTTCCACCTCGCTTCCCGTCCCGCCAGCGGCCTTCCAGGCCTCTGGTTCCCGCCCGCGGCCTGCTCTGGGCCGGCTGCGCGGCTGCAGGCACCCGACAGCGAGCTTCGGCTGGGGCCAGGGAGGAGGCCTGACGGCGGTGTTTCCACGTCCATGCAGCGAGGAGGCGCTGTGCCCCCCAGTCCACGCCCGCGAGGAGGCACTGTGCCCTCACCCACGCCCGCGAGGAGGCGCTGTCCCCTCACCCACGCCCGCGAGGAGGCGCTGTGCCCTCACCCACGCCGCGAGGAGGCGCTGTGCCCTCACCCACGCCGCGAGGAGGCGCTGTCCCTCCAGGAGCCAGAATGCCCAGGCCCCGCCCGCAGCGCTCCACCCTGGAAACGCTGCAGAACCTCTCGGTTCTGGCTCACGCGCCCTTGCTCCCAGATGAAGGTGTGCATCCACATTTCCCTGTGACGAGTCTCTGCTGGGAGTGCAGCCCCAGCTGCGTTTAGAGAGCAGTGTAACAGACGCCGAGCAGCATGCTCCCATCCAGGGCCTCTAGAAAACCCGTCTTCCCAGGACACCCCTCACGCTTCCAGGATCTCAGACGGGACTCGCCTGGACGCGCCTGCGTTCCTCGGCGCCTGCCCGTCTTCGCTTCAGCTCCCAGGAGGGCACGCATGCACGCCCGGTTCCCGAGGGGCTGTTACCGTTCGTCTCCACACGCAGCGCCCGCTTTAGCTCTTCTTCCGGTGATCAGCAGTCGTGTCTCAGCCCTCCAGTCCTTGAAAACCCCCCTCCCTGCTCCACTGGTCACGTCTTGCCCTGGGCTTGGTCCGTTTCCTCCGTTTGTCACCTGCTCCATCCCCCCACTCACGACAGATGAACACTAAGTGTCGTGGCTTCATGCTCATGCTGCAGTCACCGGGGCGCGGCTGTGATTCACAGGAAGACCCTCGGCTCATCAGCACCCTTAACATCACCTCTGACTGCACGTTCATACGTCCCACTGAGCAGTTATCTCAGCTCTCCTAGGTTACGCCGGGAAACCGACGATCGCTTGCATGAATAACTAGGCAATACTGGTCCCACGAAGCTCCCTGATTGCGGGCACGATCCATCCTGAGTGTTTGCAGCTGCCTCTCAGTGCTGCATATGGTCTGTATTTCTGCATATCTATCCTTCAACCTCTTACTCATTATATCCTTGGTTTCACTAAAATTTGACGCCATTTGTGTTTCACATCAGGTTGATCTGCTGGAATGTATATGCATTGTATTAAATCAACTGACATTATTTGTTAAAAATTATTCATTAGATCGACCATGGTAAATACAAGAAGTATTAAGCTTACTATGGAAATAGAATATTTCTCTAAATAAGTTTTTTTTCTTCTGATTTTTGTCTCGTGGTGTCCTGCAATTCAAATTCCTTTAAGCATTTAGTTGTGCACACCTCTGCTTCTTCTTTGGGGCCTTCCCAGGTGGCAACAGCAGTAAAGAACCTGCCTGCCAATGCAGGAGACGTAAGAGACGCGGGTTCGATCCCCGAGTCAGGAAGATCCCCTGGAGGAGGGCATAGAAACCCATTTCAATGTTCTCGAGCCTGGAGAATCCCACAGACAAGAGGAGCCTGGTGGGCCACGGTCCACAGGATCACAAAGAGTTGGACACGACTGAGGTGGCTAAGTGTGCACTCACTCACTCTCTTAAAGGATTTGTTGTTGTTGTTGTTTTTTACTAAAGGGCAGTGAATGCCGTGGCCCTGGTCATAAGGCACTAGGTTTGCAGGTTGTTGCCATTTAGAGAAACTGATTAACAGACATGCACTCTCTCCACAGTACTTCTCACAACTGATGTATTGGTTTACCTGCAATTATCTGATAGTGAAAAGTTTAATGAAAAAACATGTTCAAGAGGGAAAAGCTGCAGCCAGCACACGCTGAGGCTTTCAGGTTCCTGATGCTCGGAGCATGATCAGCGGCAGAGGAGACACCAGCTCGCCCCCACCCCCAGCTCCCGTGGCTCAGGGCAGAGGTGGTCCCATCTCCCCACCCCGTCACCCAGAGGATCAGAGGAATTTAAGAGGGGGGAGGAGTTACCCTTCCATCACAGTTCAGGCTCACATGCATCCTCTGAAGGCTCTCTTCATGAGTAATACACAGTAAATGTCAAAATAATTCTTCCACAGATGTCACACATCGCTCCAGGACACGGGCACGGGCTGACGTGGAGGAGGAGCAGCCTGAGCTGGCGGATGAAGACGTCTGAGAGCCTCCAGGTAGGCTACGGCGTAGCCGGGTGCAGACAGCCAGGCGCTGGGCGCTTCCCGGGCGTGCAGACGGTCTGTCCGCTGGAGACCTCTGAGGAGTGAGCTCCACGCATCTGCCTCCTGTAGACAGAGACCCCGTGTAGGGGGTCAGACGGAGGACACAGCTTCGAGAGGAGGCTGAGACGAGCAGGGAGGCGTGCCTGAGGCCCAGGGGCCCGGGATTGTCTCTGGACGGGGCGCCAACACAGGGAGCTTTCTGCCCACCGGCGCGTCAGCAGAGGGCTGCCCTTGTGTCTGTCCCAGTGACCTCACCATGCCTGTCCAGAGCGTAGAAGGACCATCCATTCCGAGAGGCGCCCCGGGCCTAGGGCTTCCGTGTGGAGGAGTCTGAGCCGTGCAGCTCAGCTGGCCACTGCCGGGGCTGCACCGTGCTCCCCCAGGCGAGCCTGACCCTCGGAGGCTCCCTGGGGACCATCACTTACCTGGAGTGCAGGGAGGGAAGGGCTCAGGGAAGGCAGGCTGGGGCGGCAGGCCGAGAGAGCGTCACTGTCCAGGGTCTCGAGTGGGCCCCCGACAGTCTCAACGTTCTCCGCATCTCCGGTGAAAGGACACGATGAGCCAAAAGCACGCGGACGGTCCTCTGGGTNGGCTCAGGGAAGGCAGGCTGGGGCGGCAGGCCGAGAGAGCGTCACTGTCCAGGGTCTCGAGTGGGCCCCCGACAGTCTCAACGTTCTCCGCATCTCCGGTGAAAGGACACGATGAGCCAAAAGCACGCGGACGGTCCTCTGGGTCCAAGGGGCCGGTCGGCAGGGCTGCGCCCGGCGGTCGGGCAGAGGGAGTCCACCTGCCGGCGGGCTGTGCCAAGTCCTCAGCCGCCCCCAAGGGCCCCTCAGATCCCCCCAGGAAACCACACACATGCGCCCCCTGCCCCAAACTCTCAGTCAGCACTTCTGTTTCAAAGGCACCCTTTGAGAGCAGAGGGCCGGATCCAACGCACTGATCGTTCTCCAGCAGTAAATAAAGGGGAATATCTGAGAAATTCTGAAATAACAAATACACCCAGACCTGGTCACAGAGGGGGCTCGTGCTCAGGAGGCCACAGCAGGGTGAAAGCCAGTCCTGGAGGGCTTCAGCCTCTATGACGGACTTCTCAGAGGCGCCCCCCCCCCTACCCAGTGTCAGAGGCGAGGGGAGACACAGGAACCTTCCTGGGAATCCTGTCTGCTTCAGGAAAAATGAAGACTGGAGACTGCCCATGCCCATGAGAGGCACTCATCTCCATGAGTGTTGAAACTAAGCNCTTCAGCCTCTATGACGGACTTCTCAGAGGCGCCCCCCCCCCTACCCAGTGTCAGAGGCGAGGGGAGACACAGGAACCTTCCTGGGAATCCTGTCTGCTTCAGGAAAAATGAAGACTGGAGACTGCCCATGCCCATGAGAGGCACTCATCTCCATGAGTGTTGAAACTAAGCATTGATGTTCTCTCTGCCCTTCCCTATCTGTCAGGGCTGTCCTCGGGTGTGAAGCCCCAGGGTGGTGTCAGGATGCTCACGTGGTGACCTCGGGTGTGAAGCCCCAGCCTGTGTCTGTGTGCTCACATGGTGGGGTTATCCTGAGGTTGTGAAGCCCCTGGTGGTGTCTGGACACTCAGGTGGCAGTTCCTGCTTGGCCCCTGGGCTGCAGAGGGCAGCACCGTGGAGGTGTGGTCCCTGCTTCATTGCTGTACCTCCTGCAGACATCGCTCCCTCCACTCCATCGCAGCATCTGCACCGGCCAGCTGGAGAAGTTAGCAGATAATTACCCAGCATGCGTCGTGGGAAGCCAATTATTAAGGCCCTGATTAACTGCCTTGGAGGACACACTGAGTGGGTCTGAATCCATGCCCGTTCAGGCCGGCCAGGAATCCGGAGTGGGAACCATCCTCGCGTGGCGCACCACCTGACACAGCCCTTCTCCTGGAGCGTGGGTGCCCCCACCCCGTCCCGGCAGTGTCAGACTGGCCCTCGGGTGGAGACAGCTCCGGCTGAGTGGGCAGTGCTGGCGGCCCCGGGCAAGGTGGGAGCCAGCCCCACACACGGCGAGCCCGCTGCCCTTGTCCCGCTTGCGGCTCCAGGACACTACGGCCTCCTGAAACGCATGCTCTTCTCCTTATTTCATGTGAACACATCTCACCCTGGTGAACCCACAGCCTCCCAACCTCGTGTTTTTCTCCCAGGAGCCACTGAACAACTGGCAACAGCCACTCACGTAAGGGTGCGTGTGGCCCCCACCGAGGAGACAGGCTGTGTGATTTTGGCTGTAATATTCAACCTCTGTGGGCCCCAGAGCCCCACTGACAAGGCCTCTCTCGGGCTCCGTGCAGAGCGAAGGGGGAGAAGCGTGGACACCAGCAGCTGCCGCCCCTCGGCTGGAGGCAGGGAGGGTGAGGCTGCTACCCCGCCATCATCACCACCTGCGCCAGGACCAAGAGGTGACACGCGAACCTCCTTTCAGCATTTAATTGCCCCTCTCACGCCAGGCTCACTGGGCGCCGGGTGGGCATCACAGGACCCCCAGCCACCCGCCCTTATTCCAAGCCAGCTTCCTTCACCCACATGGGACTGGGTCAAGGTCACCTCACACCTGCAGCCACAGGCACCGGCTCCTTCAGAGAGGACGATCCAGGGGTCCCCAGGAACGAGGGGCTGTCGAGAAGCACCTGTCTCACTGAGATTCACATCCCAGGACCCCCGGCCCGGTTCAGGACCCCGCCCCCCGGAGAGCCACTGGGTGCCTAGCCACGCGGTACCCAACATGACTCCGGAAAGTTTCCATCAGTAACAGAAACCTCACAATGCACTGTCTGAATGAGGTAAATGAAGTTCCATGACCTCATGCAGGATGTAAGTGGGGGCCACGATGTTCACTCGGTGACCTGGACCAGCCCCACACTCCCCGCCCCTGAGGAGCTTCCCAAACAGCCACTCGGAGCCCCAGCCATCTCTGCCACCCTCACAGGCGCTTTGATGAATCACTGATGTGGATCTGATGGCTGTGTCCTCACTGGGGATGACCCCTGGTGCATCCGCCCCCCACCACGTGCTCAACACGAGCATCAGTGAGTCTGCACGGCACGTGGAGCAAGCCAAGAAGAGGCAGAGCCAAGCACGAGCCTCGCAGCCCCCGCGGCTCAGGTTCTGCTCTGTGGGCAGCGTGCGGCGCCGGCCCCGTGGGTGCCGTGAGCCTCGAGCCAGTGAATTCCAACAGAAAGACTGCGGGAGCGAGTGAGGGGTGGCATCTGTGTGTCGTCCGCTGTTACAGATAAGGGTCCGAGAGTCAGATAACTGCTGACAGGCTGGGCCGGGGTTGGAATGGGAGTCTGTCTGGATCCAGGGTCCAGGCTTTTTGCTCAGATGACAAGACCTCCTTTTAATGACCGGCCATTCCTAAGTCCACTTCCCTTCCTGTCTATGGGAGCTTGTGGGGGGCCAGGCGGTGCCCGGGGAAGGGCACGTGTTTGCTTCCGTTTACTCCCCCGTTTGACGCCCAGCATGACTGCAGTGTGGTCCTTGCTGTGTGTGCGTGCGGGGCTGGGGGCCTTTTGATGTTAACATAGTTTTTCTCATCCGCTGAGCCCTCACAAGCCAACGTGACTCTCACACAGCAAGTGGAGCCGATCTGAGAGGCTGAGTCGCAAACTGCCTGGAATAGCAAGAGTCTGGAGCCAAGAGAGGGAGTCCTTCAGAACCGCTCTCAGAGCAGCAGAGCCAGCCTCATTCATTATTAACTGCACCGTGACCTAAATAAATCACGGGATCAGACTTCATCTAAACGCTGCTTGTCACACACCCTGCTCCTCCCGTCAGATAAATGGTTTCAGGACCAAGAAAAAGAGAGTGTCTTTTGAGAGTAATTATAACCTGGTAGCTACACCAAATTAACACAGCCCACCCTCCATCAGCGGAATGGCCCTGCTCCCCCATTAACCACGAACACCACGGCAACCACCAGGCAGGGAGGAATGGACCTGTGTTTAACAAGTGATTAAAAGCGACTCCACTTAATCAACATGATTTCTTATTATTTAGTGTCCATCTGTGACTGTTGAAAATTTGTCAGGAGATTACTGTTGAACCTTTAGCAAAGAGATTTGTTTTGCCAATAGTTAGATGACAGTTAAGTGACACCAATTACAATAAATCACACTCTTGATAGGATAGATGCTGTCCTTGCTGTCGAGCTTGAAACCCCTCTCTAGCCGGGAGCCTGTGTCTACTCGGTGAGCTCCCCGCCTCGCTCTTTCATGCTTCCCAGCGGTCCTGGAGCTGCTGGTTGGGTCTGGAACCTGGTAAATAGGGAATCGATA
Source organism: Neotragus pygmaeus (assembly GCA_006410875.1). Taxonomy (NCBI): domain Eukaryota; kingdom Metazoa; phylum Chordata; class Mammalia; order Artiodactyla; family Bovidae; genus Neotragus; species Neotragus pygmaeus. Next base: position 256,428 of record SJYV01043269.1, on the reverse strand, counting down.
CCATCGACCACACTGTAAATGTTTGTATTTCTAACTTGCTCTCTGCCACCTGCCGGAGAACGGTCACAGAAAGCCAGGAGTGAGGCCCGCGCCCCACGCCCCTCCTCCTGGCGAACTTCCGGCTGTTTCCCTTCCCTCCTCCCCCCACCTCTGCTGTGAGCAGCTTGTAGCAGCCACGGTGGTCTCCTGCAAAGCGAGCCCCTGATGAGGGAACCTGGGCTCCCAGGCTCANTGCTTCCGTTTACTCCCCCGTTTGACGCCCAGCATGACTGCAGTGTGGTCCTTGCTGTGTGTGCGTGCGGGGCTGGGGGCCTTTTGATGTTAACATAGTTTTTCTCATCCGCTGAGCCCTCACAAGCCAACGTGACTCTCACACAGCAAGTGGAGCCGATCTGAGAGGCTGAGTCGCAAACTGCCTGGAATAGCAAGAGTCTGGAGCCAAGAGAGGGAGTCCTTCAGAACCGCTCTCAGAGCAGCAGAGCCAGCCTCATTCATTATTAACTGCACCGTGACCTAAATAAATCACGGGATCAGACTTCATCTAAACGCTGCTTGTCACACACCCTGCTCCTCCCGTCAGATAAATGGTTTCAGGACCAAGAAAAAGAGAGTGTCTTTTGAGAGTAATTATAACCTGGTAGCTACACCAAATTAACACAGCCCACCCTCCATCAGCGGAATGGCCCTGCTCCCCCATTAACCACGAACACCACGGCAACCACCAGGCAGGGAGGAATGGACCTGTGTTTAACAAGTGATTAAAAGCGACTCCACTTAATCAACATGATTTCTTATTATTTAGTGTCCATCTGTGACTGTTGAAAATTTGTCAGGAGATTACTGTTGAACCTTTAGCAAAGAGATTTGTTTTGCCAATAGTTAGATGACAGTTAAGTGACACCAATTACAATAAATCACACTCTTGATAGGATAGATGCTGTCCTTGCTGTCGAGCTTGAAACCCCTCTCTAGCCGGGAGCCTGTGTCTACTCGGTGAGCTCCCCACCTCGCTCTTTCATGCTTCCCAGCGGTCCTGGAGCTGCTGGTTGGGTCTGGAACCTGGTAAATAGGGAATCGATACCATCGACCACACTGTAAATGTTTGTATTTCTAACTTGCTCTCTGCCACCTGCCGGAGAACGGTCACAGAAAGCCAGGAGTGAGGCCCGCGCCCCACGCCCCTCCTCCTGGCGAACTTCCGGCTGTTTCCCTTCCCTCCTCCCCCCACCTCTGCTGTGAGCAGCTTGTAGCAGCCACGGTGGTCTCCTGCAAAGCGAGCCCCTGATGAGGGAACCTGGGCTCCCAGGCTCAGCAAACTGTCCCTTCCCTGGCCAGCCACCCTGCAACGGGTGCCCTGCCAGCTGGTGAGTGGAGGGGAGTTCAGCGTGGGGTGCAGTGGGGGATGCTTCTGCAGGGCCCTCTGCAGGTCTGCGTCCATCATGCTGAGTGCACAGTGGTCAGTAGTGATGTTGTTGGAAAACTGAGCTGAGCTGATCCACTTCAGAAGAACTGTGACCCCCACTCCCGGGTCTGAAACAAGGAACCTTATTCACACTTAGACAGAAACGTATGTGGTTCAATCTGGAAAGGAGTTTGTCTGTGTGATATGTGTGAAGAGAAGGTGGGGAGGACCAGTGAAGCGGCAGGCGATGCGTTGGTGTTTTGGAGTCCTGATCCTTTATAGTCCTGATGACCATACAGAAAGCTGAGCACCGAAGAACTGATGCTTCTGAACTGTGGTGCTGGAGAAGACTTGAGAGTCCCTTGAACTGCAAGAAGATCCAACCAGTCCATCCTAAAGGAGACCAGTCCTGAGTGTTCATTGGAAGGACTAATGTTGAAGCTGAAACTCCAATACTTTGGCCACCTAATGCAAAGAACTGACTCATTTGAAAAGACCCTGATGCTGGGAAAGATTGAAGGTGAGAGGAGAAGAGGACGACAAGATGAGATGGTTGGATGGCATCACCGACTCAATGGACATGAATCTGAGTAAACTCCGGGAGTTGATGATGGACAAGGAGGCCTGGCGTGCTGCGGTCCTGGGGTCGCAAAAAGTCAGACACGACTGAGCGACTGAGCGACTGAACTGAACTGGTCCTTATTCAAAGTTTAATGTCGTCAAAGCGCCTCCAGCCACCACACAACCTCCACTCTTGAGCTCCAGAGAACACTCTGCCTTTCCTCCCACTTCCCAGGCTGCATGCCCTGTCTGCCCTCCCGGCCCTCGGCCTGCCGCCTGAATGAAATGCCACCGTGGAAACGTCAGCGCTCCGGGGAGGGCGTTATTTCCAGGCTGATGAGCCAGGCCCTGTCGTTTTCCTTGTTTAGGGAAGGCTCATTTGCGTATTTCTCAAATTCCACCTAATAACGAGCTGGGTTTCGTGTTTGACTTCCGTCACTTACAGGGAACAGAGCAGTAAAGCTGCCCAGGGCCAGCTGCTCCCTGACCAATGTGCTTCCCTGCCTGGCAGCCACGAGCCACCCCTTGGAGCTGAGGGCTCAGCGGATGTAGTCTAGGCGCTGCTGGTTGGAGCACTGTCCAGGCAGAGGAGCAGGCTCCGGGCAGGCAAGCACGCTGGCGCAGGTAAGCAGGGTCTGGGGAAGAGAGGCGGGCTCTCTCGACAGTAAACGCACCGCAGCTGCAGGAACCCTGAGCGCGCCGTCAGTTTCAGGCCCCGCCCCCTCAGGAGGGAACATCAGAGATGGCTGAGAGCTGGACCCTGCAGCCTCCTGACCCCCGGGAGAGGGGCCGCCTCCCTCCTTAGAAGCTGAGCCCCGGGCCTGGCAGGAAGGGACCCTCGGGTTCCCCCCGGCACTGGCAGGAGGATCTTTACTAGTCCTGTAGAACCGTCTAAGAGGAAGACACTATCTCAGACGCTGAAACTGGTGGAGCTGAAAGCTCAGAAAGGCAGAGGGAGAGAAAGAACACATACATCACTGACTTTACCTGCAAAGCTTTACGGAAAACGGACGAAGATCGGATCGCTCACGTAGGAGTGCATGAGGTGGAAAGGGGTGGCCCGCAGCAGTCCAGAACTACACGAAAATCTCATTACTTTGAAGTTACTTCTTGCTCCTTGGTCTGCATTGTAAAGCCAAGATGTGACTCTGAGGTCAAGTCGGGACCACGTGGTACAGAGCACTCCTGCGGTTTCCTGGGCATCACATGAGCCCTCAGGGCGGGACTTCCCTTGTTAAAGGGGTGGGACTTCCCTTGTTACAGGGGCGGGGCTTCCTTTGTTAGGGACTGACTTCCCTTGAACGGGGAGTTTGGATACCTGTCCTGCCCCCTGTTACTGGTATTATGAACAAATGTCCATAAAAATGAGATTAAACTTGGATCTGTTTGTTCACAGGCAAGAAATCCTTAGTATATACTATCTGATTTTCATGGTGTCCATGACCACATGGAGAAAACCTACCATTTAACTGCTGTGAAGCCTGGCATTTTTTGAAGGCCCATTTTGGAGGTAAAAGAACTTCCCTGGTGGCTCAGTGGGAAGAACCCCCCTGCAATGCAGGAGACATGGGTTTGATCCCTGGGTCCAGAAGATCCCCTGGAGATGGAAATGGGAATCCACTCCAGTGTTCCTGCCTGGAGAATCTTATGGATAGAGGAGCCTGATGAGCTACAGTCCACGGGGTGGAAAAGAGTTGGACACGACTGAGGGACTAAATAACAAAAAGGATCGGTGGAAAGGGTTTAAAATGACTAACAACTCAGAACACGAGGGGTAGTGACTGAGGTTCAGTCACAGAGGAACTGGAATCTTTATGCTTTCTCCAAGGTCAGGGCATTTTGCTGAGGTACAGGCAACCAATTAAAAATGTACTTCTCCAAATAAAAGGAGGGTGTATGATTGAATGGGAATTTAACCCAGGGGTAAATACACAAAGAAAATTTTAGGGACGATGATGACTAAATGAAGGAAACGTTTAATCTTGATGATTCCAGTTCTCTAGGCACATCCATAAGAGAGAGATGCATGGACGATGCCCAAGAGACATCCGGGTGCGTGCCACTTATGTTTCTCAGCACCCACTGCAGCAGAGAGAGGGAAGAGCAGGCTTCTGCTCTGGTGGGTCAAGAAGAGGCGGAAATACACCCAGAGTGTCACACAGAGTGAAGAAAGTCAGACACAGGGGAAATGGCGCGCGACCTCGCTTATGTGTGGAATCTAGAAGGAAATGATACAAATGAACTTATGAAACAGAAAGAGCCTCACAGACTTGGAGATCGGGAGGACGGGATAGGAAGTCTGGGATGGACACGTGCACACGGCTATATTTAAAATGGACAACCAGCGAGGACCTGCTGTCCAGCGCAGGGAACTCTGTGCAATGCTGTGTGGCAGCCTGGATGGGAGGGCAGTTTGGGGGAGAATGGACACGTGTGTGTGTGTGGCTGACTCCCTTCACTGTTCACCTGAAACCATCACCACGTTGTTAATAGGCTAGACCCCCAATACAAGGTAAAAAGTTTACATTTATAAAAAAGAAGAAGAGGTGAAATAAGAAAGCAGCAAGATAGTCCCGTGCCTTTGGGTCTGAGTTATCCTGGCGAGAGTGAGGGAGAGACCAGGAGGGTGCTGTAGCGAGAGGCCAGCAGACAGGAGCCTGGGAGGGGCCAGGTGCATGCCCCCATGGCGTCTCCTTCCCTCGGGCCTCCCTTTGGCTGAGACCAACAAGAAGCCGCTGATGCGGCCCATTCAGACCAGCCTCCCGGACCGTGGGGCCCAAAGGCGAGAGGAACATCGCAGCAGGAGAGACACAGCGGGGCATCTGATTGGGAGGACGTGCACAGCGGCGTGATTTGTCACAGCCCAAAGGCAGAAACGGCCCCAGTGCTCATCGACTCCAAATAAATAGACAAAATGTGGTCTCTCCAAACAGCGGGACAGTGTTCAGGCTAAGAAGGGAGGAAGCGCTGAACCAGCGTGGGCGGAGACACAAGACCAAGCGAAGCAAACCAGCCACGTGCTGTAGGCTCCCCTTGATACCAGACATCGGAAGCGGGAAATGTTACAGACAGGAAGACGAGCGGTCACCTAGGCTGGTGGAGGGGTGGCGGAGGGGTGATGACCGAGGGGTGTGCATTCTTTTTGGAGTAAAGAAAATGATCTAAAATTAACTATGCTAACCATGTTTGCACATACCTATGACTGTACATTTAAATTCATCATATGGCATGAAAGTTATGTAAATAAAGTGTTTACAAAAGAAAAATGTGTGTGTAGTTCTTTAAAATAAGGCAATTGCGGTGTGGGGAAAGAATGGGATAATTATATCAAAATACATCTCCACAGTTGCTAAATTTGAATATTAAATTTAGAGCTGTGTTTGTTGGCCTTGACGACTCAAAAGGGAGTCATTCTTCCTGTCTGATTCAAGGGAAAATGCTACGTCACCAGGGAAGGATCATTTTTCCTTGAGCGCAATACTAAGCTGCAGCGTGATTTGCATACCAGGTGCAGTCGGCAAGGGCGGCTTTATGGAAGAGACAGTGAGCACCCCATCCAGTCACCTCTGCTTGGTGGGCAGAGACCACAGCAGGAAGCCAGCCCTGACTTCATTTCTGGGTGGGACTGGGGGCTGGGCTACCCGTCCAACGGCATGGGCTTCCCATGCCGGTACGCACTGCCCGGCTGCTGGCTGCAGGTGAGAAGCCCTCAGTGTGGGCTGGCCCTCAGCGGATGCACCCACGGGGGCTTGGGTCTCAGGACGCCAGGGGAGGCAGGGGTCCTGCACCTGCAAAGACAGACGTGGGCCCAGGAGAGTGCCCATGCGGACCACAGCTGTGCCTCAGGTAAGGGCTCAGGTCCCACACGGCCCGGGAGATTTCATTCAGAAATCTTGGGCAAATTTCCTTCTCTTTCCAAACCCAGGGTGGAAATTGCTGACTGATTTCCAGGGGCAGAGAAGGGAGGAAGGGCAGACCTTCTGAGATCTGCCTTGCATACAATGTTGCTGCTACACAGATCACAGATTTTGTCTGACTTTAAAAGAAGAAAAAAAGAATGATGGTTCTTTTGATCCCACTTGGAAATTACAGCCAAGATGAACTGAGTGCCTGCTGGGGCTGCACTGAGCCTTCACAGACAGCTTCCTGCATTTGTCTCAACCACCCCTTAGGGGCTGAACTTGTGTCATCCAATTTACAGACCAGAAGACTGAGGCTGGAAGAAGTGGAGACTGGGGAGCTGGGGTTCAGCCTCCAGGGCACGTGGATCCCCTGCTCCTCAGAGCTGACCTGTTACTCCAGGCTGTTCTGTGTTTCTTAGACGTCTGTTTCCAGTTCTTGCAAGTCCCGATGTTTTCTCTGAATCTCGTCTGTTGCTTCCAGGTTCTGGGTTCCACGTTTTGTGGTCATGCTAGCAATAAACTGCCACTGAGATTCAAAGTTATGCTCAAGTTCCTGGAGACAAAAGCCTTCTCGGGGACTGGTGTGATGCTGCTGCTAAGTCGCTTCAGTCATGTCTGACTCTGTGCGACCCCATAGATGGCAGCCCACCAGGCTCCCCCGTCCCTGGGATTCCCCAGGCAAGAACACTGGAGTGGGTTGCCATTTCCTTCTCCAATGCATGAAAGTGAAATGTAAAAGTGAAGTCACTCAGTCATGCCCAACTCTTAGCGACCCCATGGACTGCAGCCTACCCCTCCTCCATCCATGGGATTTTCCAGGCAAGTGTGCTGGAGCGGGGTGCCATTGCCTTCTCCGGTGTGATGCTAGGTATAACTTGGTATAACCATAAGGCCAAAGAAAATTCAGCTCCAGAATCGGGCACTGGGGAGCCTGGTCACTTCTTTGTATCCACTCCTGGAAGGACGCCACACTCCTGTGGCTGTGTTTGCTGAAGCCAGCCAAGAGCGACTTCCAGCATCAAAACACACCCTGGCGAGGTGGCTGGGCTCTGGGTGCTGGCTGTGGATACGTCATAACCCAGTGTTCTGGGTAACATCTCTGAAGAAATAACAATGTTGCCTTAAGTAAGAGAGAGGCTGAAATCATGAAACACTTGATAAAATACAAACGGGACCCAGACCATTTGTGCTGCAGGTTGGGGTCATGATTAATGAAGATGACAGGCTTTGTGTGCCCGGCGATGAATAGCCTTCATACAGCATGGTCTTTTATTACATCCCCAGCAGCGGGCTATTGATAGTGGTTCAGCCCCACCTTGTCCTTTCCAACATTTCAGACACAAATAATAGAACATTTCCAATTACAGGGGATAATCTCCCTTCAGAAGCAAAGCAGTAAGCACAGTGAATAATTTCAGAAGCTTTGGGGGTTTAAAGACTTTTTTTCCTATCTCCGCATAGGCATTGAGTCAGTGGCTTTGATTAACAATTTAAAAATAGACAATGGATACACAGAGATGTTGTGAGACATGGTCGTTTGTCTGTGACTTTTTTTTTTTTAATCATTACTGACTTTATAAAATGTTGTCATTCCATAAAGCATTATTTCAATTAGTTTTTTGCAAACCCCCAAGTCATTTTCAATAAGTTTTTACTGATTTAGAAAACAGAGACTGGGCATCAGGGGAAAAAAGAAAAACACGGTTACTGAGAAAAATAGCAAATACCCTCAGGCTTCGTGATGCTTAAAACTATATGTGTTTATCTATCTGCCACTTAGAATGAAGCTATGTATTGATTAATTATGAGGGCGGCCCAAGTATTAGGATTATCATCTGATCCAAGCTGGACTCACGGGGATTCATTTAATAAATATGTCTGAGGAGATAATTGGGTGTTTACTCTAGCATTAATTCAAAATTAAGATATTTGAAATTTCTGAGCCATTAACCAAGATGATTCCTCATTTCTATCCTTCATAAAGAATTTGATAGTCCTAGACACAGTATGAGGGTAAAACTGGACTCAAAGGAAATTCTGGAAGACAGAGTTTGTATAAATAGATCTTAGCTGCATTTCCTCCAAGGCACTGGTAATTTCTGGGATGGTATCAGCTGGAGAGAAAGAGGGTGTCTGACTAATAGCAATGTGAAGAAAAGAGACTCATTTTCTCCACAGAAATTCATTATTTGCACCCAAAGGACAGCTTGGTGTAGTACACCTCTGCAGAAATGCTTCCTACTGGTTTTTATTTTTTTCAGTTGTTATTGTGCTCGTCGCTAAGGAAGCTGTGGTCTCCTAAATTAATAATAACAGGACATGTTCTCCTGTCCAGACCATTATTAGTTTGAATAATATTCAAGATTCTATTGGTGATCTAAATAGGTCTTTTAACAGGTTCGGCTGGTTCCCTTGGCAATAGGTTTTGAAATGGGAGCACGTCGGGGGAGGGTTTCGTGAAAGAGATGAGCTCGGAGAGGCGGTGAAATGGAGCTGTCCGGCACACAGCACTCTCCGCTTCACTAATTCTCAGCACGTCCCCGAATCCCCACAGAAGCAACCAGGGCTGCGGGCTTGTCCAGGGATACCAGGCAAGACAAGCGAGTGCAGCGCCAAGACTCCTTCGGAGTCGGCACTCTGTCCAAAGCAATCGCAGCTTTCATTACAGACGTGTGGGGCTCACATCCCAGCGCTGAGCGGTGTGCCGTGTGCCCATTATCTCCCGCAGCCCCCCAAAGACCCTGGGCCGCCTGTGCATTCGGCATGCTCACCCTGTGGAGGAGCAGACGGAAGCGCCGCCGAGAAGGCACCAACCAGGCAGCGAGGAGTTCAGAGTCTCAGCAGGTGTGCCTGCTCCGGGCTCACACCAGCCGCAGGCCTGGGCCCAGAGCAGGGTTTCACCGGGGGAGGTCATCGAGGCTGCAGAATCGGCAGAGGCTCCGGGAAAGGCTGGTCCTGGGGCAGAGGGAGGCCCAGGAGGCAGAGGGCGGGGAAGCAGGACCATGGACAGGTCCCGCGGCCCTGGAGGAGGGGCGGCATCGCCCGAGGCGGTGTTTGCTGCAGCCCTGCAGGCAGCCGGGACCAAGGCGCACGTCCACACCCTCAGCACCCCGTCTGAGGATGCTCTGATCTCTGGAGCCCCATCCGGGTGACGTCACTGCCCTCGATTATCCTGGAAGAGGGCTTTCAGAAGGGGCTGCCTATGCCTAGACACTGAGGCTCAGACCCAACTGGACTTTTGCTTCTGTGCCTCAGACTCAGTGTCCAGCTGACACGAGCCATCGGGGCCTCATTTCTTCAGGACCACACTTTGACATCTCTTCAGAATATTCCTGTGGCCCCATAAGACAGCGTAGTGTGATAGAGGTTTTGGGGGGGTGGGGATGTTTCCACAAGTTGGATGTTCAAACTGACAAGCTCAGAGAAGGGTTTCTCCCACTTTCATATGAATTGAAGCTTGTTTAAGGGAACCAGAAACCTCCATTTACAGAAAATCACTGCTCCCGCCAAGTGATGGGATGGGGGAGGAGGTGACGATTCCTTTGGATTTTTCTGATGGAATCGCAGCCCAGGGATCGCAAGGGATTGGAGGTGTGTCTGTCACAGTTTCCCAGCCTGCCGATTCTTCTGCGTTCCACTTCTCCTGACTTCTTATGAATTTATGAGATATCCAATTTTACAGATGTCTGGTCATCAAGATGATTTACACACTTCACCAGCAGTCAATGAAGCATTCTTGTATTAGAACAAACAAAGGGATTCTTAAAGTACACTTTCTCTAACTGAAAGCAGGCACTAACCAGGCTCAGGGCCTGCATCCACCTCACCTGGGTGCTGGGCCCCAGGACAGGTCAGGCCAGCCCTGGCCTGGCATTGGAAACTTGGGTCGACCTGAAGTCTGATGAGAGGGGAGCAAGGTGGTCCAAGAGGGTCGTCAGGGAGGCCCTCTGATGAGGGGCTGCTTATACCTCAACCTGGTGGATGAGTCGGCCTGAGACCCTCCGAGAATGAGAGCAGCAGAAACCCATGCACCGAGGCCAGAGCAGGAAGAGCCCCGTGAGCTCCACGAGCGGAAAGGGCGCAGGCAGGCCAGAGCATCGTGGACAAGGCAGGGGCCGAGGGCAGCCGTCCGGGCCGTGCCAGCGGCCTGGAGTCCTGGTGAGACCAGCAGGGCGCAGAATGCCTCACGTGGTTACAACCCTCCTTCTGCTTGTGCAGCCTGCATCTTGGGGGACATCAGACCCCCTTCGCTCCTCTTCAAAAGCCCTGGGCTTACCTGACATCAGCTCCATCCCTCGCTGAGCGGGCAGCGTTCAGAGCTCCATGCTCACCAGGCAGCATGAGCTGCTCCTCCCAGCTCTGCCAGGTCGGATGTGAAAGTCCCAGGACCATCCAGCCCCCATCCACACAGCACCTGGACGTGTGGGCAGGTAACACACCATGGGGGACATGCACAAACAGTGGGAAACATGTGTGACCAGGGTCACACACATGACCAGGGTCACACACACGATCAAGGTCACACACACGATCAAGGTCACACACACGATCAGGGTCACACACACGATCAAGGTCACACACACAACCAGGGTCACACACACGATCAAGGTCACACACACGACCAGGGTCACACACACGAACAGGGTCACACACACGAACAGGGTCACACACACGATCAGGGTCACACACACGACCAGGGTCACACACACGA
>SJYV01043269.1:199619-245800 GCA_006410875.1 Neotragus pygmaeus | reverse complement strand
CAGGGTCACACACACGACCGGGGTCACACACACGACTGGGGTCACACACACGACTGGGGTCACACACGTGATCAGGGTCACACACACGACCGGGGTCACACACACGACCGGGGTCACACACACGATCGGGGTCACACACGCGACCGGGGTCACACACATGACCAGGGGTCACACACACGACCAGGGTCACACACACGACTGGGTTCACACACATGATTGCGGGGTCACACACATGACCAGGGTCACACGCAACCGGGGGCGCCTCCCTGTGCTGCCTCCTCTGCCCAAGAGGTGGGTGCAAATGCAGCTTCCGTGGCATCTTGTATGATGAGCTGGAGGCGGAGGGTCAGTCACCCTCGGCAGTCGTCAGCCCAACATCCTACTCAGGTGCTCCCTCTATCTCCGCCTCATCCCCTCACCCTTGCCCCTCCTCTCACAACTGCACACCCAAGTGGCTCCGACTTCTGGGGAAAGAGGAGGTGGCAGATGCCAGAAGGGAAGCAGGGGTCTGCCCGGCTGGCTGATGAGACAGGGCTGAGGACGGGCGATGGCAGTGAAGACCAGACCCTCCGCAGCCCCTCCTTGCCTGCCCGTCCACCCAGCTCCTCCCAGCTTCAAAGCTTCACACATTTCCCGCTGTCCTGCGTGTTTCCCCTGCTCCCATCCCACTGGGAAACTTTGCTCATTTCAGCCGCACTGGAATCTCTCCAGGTTTGTTTTCCCTAGCCCTTCAAGCTGAGTTAAATGACCCCCTCCCCATTTTCCCTTTTGCCATTCTTGCCTTCGTAGCACAGACCATAGTTGGCAATTAAGCACTGATGTGTGCGTGTCACATATCTGAGGTCTGTCTCCAGCTGGCATCTCTGAGGTCTATGAGGGGTGGGGCTCTGCTGATGTCTCTCCATCACAGATCATACAGGTGGGCACCCACCAATCCTGGGTGATCGGATGAAGGGCGCAGACCAGTGATCAGCACGGTCCCATCCTAAGTCTGCCCATGGCCCTATTCCAGGTCTGAGCATCGTCCAAAATGATAGTTGCATCATCCTTGGCTCATTGTTGAGAGTTTCATATAGTATCTGATGGCTGTCATTTGTTTTCGTGAACCTAGTCTTAAATCTGGTTCTAGAACAGAGCTAACCTTTCTCCTAGGAATTCAGCTCAACCAAAGGCTCATAAACATCTCAGAACCTTAACTCTCAAGCTGGTGGCTGGAGTATCCACGGCCACCGAAGTGCTGGGTTGTCTGAGTTTCTGTTTAGACATACCGAGCACTGAATGCTTGATGTTCTCCCCAAAGCAAGGCTTGTACTCCTCTCACAGAGAGCTGGTTTCCAGTGGAGCCCAGACCAACGTAGGAGCTGCTTCCAAAGCGTCCGTGAAAGTGAAAGTCACTCAGTGAGTGACCCCATGGACTATACAGTCCATGGAATTCTCCAGGCCTGAATACTGGAGTGGGTAGCCTTTGCCTTCCCCAAGGGATCTTCCCGACCCAGTTATCGAGCCCTGGTCTCCCGCATTGCAGGCGGATTCTTCACCAGCTGAGCCACAGGGAAGCCCCAGAGTGTCCCGCCTCTGCTTTACAGGTCCCTCCCGGGTGGAGAGGAGTGGGTCTAACTCAGGCACACGGGAAGCCGGGGGCTCGGGGGGCTCCCTGGGCGGCGCCTCCCACACCTGCTGGGTCAGGGCACCGGTGGTGGCGGGGTTTCCTGGGTGGCCGTGCCGCACGCTGGGTTAGAGCACGGGCTCCTTCTGGCTCCTCTGTGCCTGCTTTGCTGGCTGCATCCCTCTCCCCTGGTTTCCATGCTCACATCTCTGTGCGGAGGTATGGATGTTCCTACAGGCACACACGCGATCATATGGACATATGAGCCCACAAAAACCTCCCTTCAGAATGCAACGTTCTCAGTGATGTTTCGGTCCCCTTAGAATACGCGCAAGTGCAGGAGCACCCAGGGTGCTGGCCTGACCGGCTCTGCCCCTTTGCTGCCGTCTTCTCTTCCTCCTTTCCCCTCTTACACCCTGAATGCACTTTCAGCTCTTCCAGCACCAAGGATATCACGATGCTGTCCCAGAGAGACTGCATCTCACAGACTCTGTGTTCCCAGCCTTTCAAAGCATCTGCAAATTGAAAGCCCTCAACTTTTGATTACTAATCTGTTGCTGAAAGGAAATAGATCACCAACGCGAACTCAGGTAATTGCCTGAAATAGAAGTTCAGAGAGGAAGGCAAGGAATTTCTCACCCCGTGCTGAGTCTGCCTACACTGTGAAGCAAAAAAGCTATTGAGTTCAAAATCAGGGTAAGATTTTAAAACAGTTCAATTATCTCTTTAATTATCTTTCATTTAAGGTACATATCCACCCATCAGTCCTTGTAAGGCTTGGAAATACAGAAATAATACCCTATAAGCCAATTTAATGGCCTCATAATTCTGCTAGAAGTAGGCACGAACTCTTACATAAAAGTCTATTCCTGTGAGCCTTTACGCTCGGCCTTAAGGAAGGAGATGCGGTTTGAAATTTCACCTTGCAAAGTCTGACAAGATGAGTGTGATTCTTAGAATTTCCACAAGTTTCATGAGCCTGTGTGTGTTTACTTGTGTGTGTCTGTGTGTGTAATCTCTGTATCCCAGAGGGAGCCAGGTGCTTGAAGGCAGCTCTTATTTAAGCCCGGCAGAGGGAACATGTGTGTCTGGGCATCAATGGTTCCTTACTGCTTTGACCCTGAAAGCCTGAGTCCCAGGAAGGCTTAACTGTTAGAACATTCAGGAAGAAGACAAAGGTCTGAAGCAGGTCAGAGCCAGAGAAGGAGACGAGCTGGGAGGGCTGGGATGATCCCAGTGAGAGAGAGTGGTTGTCTGGACCAGGGCAGCGGCAGGAAGGGATGAGCGCGCGGACGGAGCTGACAGAGGTCTGGGAGCAGAATGCTCAGGACCGTGAAACTGACCAGGGTACAGTGGGGATCAGGAGGGTGGCATGAGCGGAAAATAGCTCCTGCAGTTTCAACTTAGGTGCTTGGATGACTTAACGGCGATGTTTCCAGAAGCGCTGGCAAGAAAGCTGTTATATCATGTGCTTCCCCTGCCATCAATTTTATGGGATAATTAATACGCTTTTCATTAGCAACTCTGCCATAAGAGGCAGTGCCATTTTCTCATGTGAAGTATGCCGGAGTTAAGTCTTCCCAGAGCTGCTCCAGGACCACCTCCTCTGGGAGCCTCGCCTGCCCTCCGTCCACCACCCCCGCCTTCCGAAATGTCGTTCCCACTCCACAGCCCAGTGATCTTCCAAAGCACCCCTCTGCCCTGAGAGTTTTCCTTCTCTGCACTTGTTGGGCCTGCATCTGTTTCCCGTCTCTGCATCCTCAGGGTGTGGCACACGACAGGGGCCCAGTGAAGGCATGAATGAAAGTGCCTGAAGCTCATTGCTTTCCACAAGACTCAGGTCAGCCTCAGCATCACTGGGAGCAAGGACTACAGTCTGCTTGGAACGTGGTTATTTGAGACCCCACTCCCTGTGTGTTGTGAATCTGGGATGGCAGAGCCTTGACTGTGATCCCCCAGGGCCAGCCGGCACACAGGGCAGAACCCAGGGGATTTGGGTGAGTGAGTCCTGCAAGCTGGGGTATCAGTGAATGTGCCTGTGTGGCAACCAAGGAGAGCTCTCTGCTGATGAGCTAGACCTGGTTGCCTCATAGTCCCACCTGCAGAGAAGGTCCAGGCCCAAAGAGGACGCTCCCAGGACACAGGCGAAGAAGACACCCAGCCAGTCCCTGCACCGTACAATGCTCAGAGGCTGAGGAGACCCAGGACCACCCTGGGGTCACCAGCCCACTGGTGGCAGACGGGATGCTGTTGGTTCTTAACCCACACACCCTGGACCAAACCCAGCCCCGGGGCAGGACCGAAGTGCTGGGTGTCACCCCTCACTGGGAGCTGCCTCCAACCCAGGATTCACAGCAATGAGGCTGTAAGTACTCAGCTCCTTGGACCTGGCTTTGGGGCAGGTGTTTCATGTGGTCTTCCAGAACTTTCCCACAGGATTAACCTCCTTTACCCATGGTGACAGGTGGCCTGATACCATATCATCAGGTCAATTTGATCATCACCTCATCAGGTTTGATCCCTGGGTTGGGAGGATCCCCTGGGGGAAGGCATGGCAACCCACTCCAGAGTTCCTGCCTGGAGAATCCTACAGACAGAGGAGCCTGGCGGGCCACAGTCCACGGGGTCACACAGAGGCAGACACGACTGAGGGCCCGAGTTGGCATGAACAGGTCACTAGAGCCCTCCCTCATCTGTCTACTCCCTCACCCCCTTGCCTGGGATCTTGGTCTCAGAGGCGGCTTCTGGGAGATTCCCAGTCAAGACACCATCTCAGATGCCAGGAGGTACAAAAAAAGGGTCAGGCTATGGCACATTCTCCAGACGAGAGGGTATCAGACCCCTCTCCATGCAGACGCCAGCCTAACATTCACGTGCGGCCATCCTGCCAGCGGCGCGCTTTGCCACGGGCACTGCCCAGACTCTCCACGTGGCCAGCCGCTCAGCTGAGCCCCATGCATGGCACCCCCTGGCCCAGGAGGCTGCTGAGTTTCTTCTTGCTGCCCCAGACTTCATGGAGATTCTTTCCTCTGGCCCTGTCCCACAGGAGGGTGTGAGGAGGGAGTCGGTGGGCCCAGCCCCGAATCCCCTACCTTATCTGTACATGGCAGCTCCTGGCAGTGAATCTGGGGAGCTGTCTATCGGGCAAGGGAGCGGGTAAGGGATTGTTCCTGAAATTCCTCCCCTTGGGTCTCAGCATCCTCTAAGTCAGCCACACACACACAAAATTCAGAAGTGAGCCTGTGGTCTTGGCTGAGCAGAGGAGGACATCTGCAGATTCATAAATACAGAAGAGACGGTGATAAACGTGTCAGTTAACATTTTCTTCAGTTGTCTGGGTGCCAGGTCCTCAGAGAGTCCAAAGCAGATCTTTCTCTTCTGAACACTGTGTACTATTTTTTTTTTAATAACTAAGGCCCATCTCAGAGAGCCATCCTCGTGTCCTGCAAATTTCTAAGGAAGCCTGGCTCCATGGCAACCTCCAGTGGAAAGTCATGTCCACGCTGCACAGGCGTGCGTCTGGGGTGGCCCTGCAGAGACCTCACTCTTTCCTTAAACCAGCTGCTCTCAGAGCGACGGTGCAGACCTCAGAGAACTAGTCAGGCGGTGTTTCTACAAGTGTTTGCAGCTAAAATACAGTGTCTAAGAGCAAACTCTAGTTGAGCGCGAGCGCCGTGTGAATCCATGTGGCAGGTGTGCCTGCTCCTCAAGCTCTAGGCTTCACCTACAGAAACATAGCACAAGGAGCCGGGGTTTTTAAACAAACGTGTCCTTCCCCAGCACTTGGCCCGAGAACTGTGCCTGAGGAGGAGCACGGCCTCCTAATTCGTGAAGCTCAGGACTGAATATTCCACACGCAGAAGCAGCTAGAAGAACCAGAGAGGTGCAGGGGGCTTCCTGGGGGGCCAGAGCCCAAGACCCTGAGCTGCCAGCGCTGGAGGCCCGGGTTTCATCCCCGGTCAGGGCACCAGATTCCATGTGCCCACAGCTAAGAGTTCAAATGCTGCAACTAAGATTCCACAGGCCAAAACGAAGACAGCAGGCCTGTGTGCTGCAGCCAAGACCCGGCGTGGCCAAAACAAACAAATGGCTTTAAACAGCAGTTTGGGTGGGCAAGGAACAAGCGCAGCGCAGGCAGCATCGGCTTCTCGCGCCGTCAGGTCAGACGGTGACCCGCCTGCTGCCCGGGCCAGGAGCACGACCAGCAGGTGCGTGCCTGTGTCGGCTCCGGTCTGTCTCCGAGGCCGATGCCACTGCTTTCTCTGCCTGTCCAGCTGGCAAACCTGCCAGAGCAAGGGAAGATGTTCGTCGGCAAAATGTGTTCTCAGTGACCTCAGATGGCTGTTCCTTTCCCCATCAGTGTTCAAAGCAGCTCTTTAAGAACACCTCCTTAAAGCGTGTCCACAATTAGCATCAGGCTCACAGATGTGCAGCAAGCCGTCTCTCTCTCCTGCGTCTTCTGGGGAGCGGGAGCGACTCGCTGTTTCATCAGCTCCCTGGCGCTGGGCTTGAGCCCCGTCAGCCTCCCAGTGTTACCATCCCTGGTTCAGGGAGCTCATCCGCCAGTTCTCCCGAGCGGCCATCGGGGCCCCGGGACAATCGCCTTTCATCTTCTGAACAATCCACTCCGTGCTCACTGAGGACAAGGTGCCCTGTTGTCTAGAGACTGCTCCTTTGCGTGAAGACAGGAATCGGGCCTCTTTGTAAGGCGATATCTCATCAGCGGCCCAAGCGGGAGCCCTGAGCATCCCTGAGACATCCTCCAGGCTGGAAGGTCATGACTGAGATGTCTTTCCTGAGCACTCTATCAACCCCCAGCTCATCTCCTGAGGGCCGGAACCGTCTCTCCAGATTCTGGGTCCTCATCAAAGCTGACCTCAGTGAAGAGAGTCTGAGGCTTTAGTCGCATTTTTTTCTCATCGGATTAATTCGTGATGACCCAATCGAGTTGCATTTCGTCATGGTTGTCCAGTCCCCCTGGGCTTCCGTCCCTGCCTCAGTTTCAGGCAGTGGAATCAGGCCTCCTGTCTTCCCTCTGAATGTGTCTGAAATCGCCTTTATTAGTGCCCTAGCTGACGTTTCCAATTCCCCCACCAGCTATAACAAGTTCACGCTGAGAGGACAGCTCCTTCAAATTCTTAGGTCATATCTATTTCTACTATAAATTCCCTCTTGTCCTGTGAAGTATTCTTTTCATATCTTCTGTTCCTTGGGAGACGAAATTATCAGAAGGGAAATCTGAGACCATGATTGGATAGGACAATTCAGGAATTTAGTAAAAAGCCTCATCATTAGCTCTTGCGGAATGGAAGATTCTGTGGGCCAAGTATTATTTCCTTACCTATGAAGATGTATTAATATAATGAAAGCAATCTCAGGATTAATTTTAATTGATATATAGCATGATATTAGGTTTTAGGGGCACAACGTAATGATTAGACATTTGTATATGTTGCAAAGTGACCATCACAGCAAAGACACTTAACACTCATCACCACAGATACTTACAAATGTGTTTTCCTTGTGATGAGAACTTTTAAGACATACTCTCTTAGCAACATCCAAGCACGCAACTCAGTGTTAGGGACTGCAGCTGCCATGCTGTGCAATACCTCCCCATGGCTTACTTCATTTATAACTGGGTGTTCGTGCCTGTAATTATTTCTAAACTTTGCAGCTCTCATCCATTCTCTCTTCAAATGACTACAGACGTGGAGCTTAATGCTGTGTCCTGAAGTTCTTTGTGGTTAAACAAATAGCAACTGTGTCCCATCTCTTCAAAGCATAACTTGGCACCAGCTTCCCTAATGTATTGTGAAATAGTCAGCTTCGAGTTAAATACATACAAGTTGGTTTCATGTGGTTTAGCTTTGTTCTCATATCTTTACAAAGATTAATCTCCAGACACAGGAACCATCCAGTCCAGTTAGTAGTAAAGATCAAATGACCTTAATTTTTGTCAAGCTGGCATCATAACTCCACGCTTTGATGCATCCCTTTTGGTCCAAAAACAGACCAGTAATGGAGGAAAATAAAAAGACGAGAATAGAGATTCCAGCGCTCAGAAGTGAGACGATTTCACCATCATCAGAAGTGAGATGAGTCTTGTTTTGTGAACCAGAAACAGCAGAACTGTGGAGCAGCGAGCAAGGCTGAAACCCTGGGTCTGCGGGCGGCAGGCTGGCAAGAAGGCAGCTGCCGGGAGTTTGGCTTGCGTATAGCCAGCCTGCTCAGTCGCTCCGTCTTGTCCGGCTCTTGGTGACCCTGTGGACCACAGCCTGCCAGGCTCCTCTATTCATGGGATTCTCCAGGCAAGAAATGTGGAGTGGGCAGCCATTCCCGCCTCCAGGGATCTTCCCCGCCCAGGAATAGACCCAGGTCTCCTGCAGTGCAGGGAGCTCCTTACCATCTCAGCCACCAGAGAAGCCAGAGGCAGGCTAAATGGCAAGGCTGGGCCTGGAGCAGGGTCTTCCCGCCTGTGCGGATGCAGTGACATTGCTAAGCGCTGCCCGAGGCCACGGTGAAGGGCCGGCAAACACACAGACACAGGGCATCCCATCAGCAGGATCTAAGCAGGATTGGAGCTGTTGTGGTCTCCACATCCTCCCGTGACTGAGCCTCTTGAACTACTTCTTAAAGACTTAGCTCTTAATCGAGGACCCAGAGGCACCGGCAACACAGCTAGGAGACAGAAATAGCAAAACCACAAACGTAACAACAGTCAAACAAACAGATTCTCTCCAAAGCCAAAACCCAGACAATGTTACACATATTCAGGCTTAGAAATACAGCACCCTCACCAAAATCAATATTTGCCACAATGATTTACTCTAGGTGAGAAATTCTTCCACAAAAAAAGACTATGAGTACTTTAAAATGACTGTATTTAGTGTACTCAGAAAGCTATTAGTTGCTAAGTCATGTCTGAATCTTTGTGACCACATGTAGCCCACCAGCCCCCCTCTGTCCATGGGATTTCTTAGGCAAGAATACTGGAGTGGGTTTCCATTTCCTTCTCCAAGGGATTTTCCTACCCAGGGATTGAACCATGTATCCTGGATTGGCAAGTGGGTTCTTTACCACTGAGCCACCAAAGAAGTCCATTTATCAAAAAATAAATGAAGATATATAATTTTCATTAAAAATTAAACAAAATTGATTTTTAAAATATAAAAAGAAAGAAAACAGTAATAAATAGGTATAAAAATGAACCAATAACTAATCTTAGAAGTGAATAATATAATCAATTAAATTGAAATTTTAATAGATTAATCAAGCCGACATTAGATGCAGTCAAGAAGAAATACAAGACAGAACTTTGAATTCCAATGAAATTCAAGAAAGATATAAAATTAAGGTTCAACTCTTAAAAGGAATTCCAGAAGGAATGGTGTGGCAACAGGTACTAATAACTGTTATTAGTATTTTACACGCTGAGCAGGGGAAAACCCATATTTAAACTACTCATAGTGGAAATGCAGATCAGGAATAAAGAAGATATCTCTAAAACCACTAGAAGAAAGAAAAATTAACTGAAACATCATTAGATTGAGAATGAAATTCTCATCGTCAACAGGAGATGTTAGAAGACAGTGGATGATAATTTCAAACCCCTGTGGTGATAAAACTAATGTCAACCTCGGATTTTATACTTAGCTAAAGGTCGTTCAAACTGTGAGTCTGTTTGAATTTTTCTTTCCCTCTGCTTCTCACCATGACTCTACTCTGGGTAAACCGTTCCTCCCCATCCACTGACGTCAGGCATGGACAGACGATTCTCTTTGGCCAGTGGAAACTGGGAGAACGTGAGACCCCACAGTTCTGAGCAAGAGCCTGTAAGAAGCATGGTGTGTCTTTCTCGCTCACCTGCATCCACCATGAGGCAAGCAGGAGATCACTGCACCTTCTGTCCGGAGTAAAAGCGAGGAGACTGTCCTGTCCTGGAAGGAGCCAGCTTGGACTAGCTTGCAAGACTGCCATATCTGCAGGAACTTTGAAATCACTTGTCAAATATAACTATCATAAAGAAAATGAAGTGTATAACTTACTGTTAAACCATATTAAAACCAAAGGCAGCAAGTATTCAAAACTTAACAGTTTCCAATTATTTTTCCATTTCTTACTGCTCTCTCTGCTCTGGGTTCTGGGCAACCAGGGCACCCAGGTGGTGAGAGTGCTCTCTGACCCCGTGCTTCTGGACTCGCTCTCACATCTGTTTGGTCTGGCAAGGTGGTCACTTCAGCGCAGGAGTCAGTCACGGAGGGAGCATTGACAGCACAGAAACTGGCAAGCACTGAAACTCGGGGCTTTAGTTATTGTTTCCATTTTAAACAGAACAATAAAGGAGAAAATATTCTCCCAGTATCCAAAACTGTTGTCTAGTTCAGCAAAGAAGTTTCTTACATGATAGTTTGAATTGAGAGCAAATAATATACAATTCCTGGTGTTTCCTTTTCGCCCCTTTTCACAGAAGCCAGCCTACTATGTCAAAACATTAACTGAGAAACACATAACATTTCCATGTGAACATTTCTGTTATTTTTTCTCTAATACAGATTTGAAACCTGGATGACCAAGGAGGATGCTGCTCAGAGGGCTCCCTAGGACCACCCCGAGTGCTGGGCAGGTGACGGAGCTTGGCTGGGACCTGGCATCAAACTGCCATTTACATCAGAGACTCAGAGACTGTCTGAGCTGAGGGTGCCCAGGGAGGTCCTCTGGTCACCTTCCCTTGGTCCTGGAGGTTCTCAGTCTTGAGCAGGGGAGGCCTTCCCCAGACACTGGTAGAACTTCAGTGTTGACGGTGTGGATAGCCGAACGCCTGCGGCGTGTTACCTCTCAGGCCTGGGATCTCGTCTCCTGAGATGCCAACGGCTTCTTGCTTGATGAACAAACGATGACCCAACCGAGGGTCAGGCGCCACGTCCTGCGTCTGTGCCGTGAAACCTGCAGCCCAGCATCCAAACGCTGCAAACCTCAGCGTGCAGCTGCATTCAGCCGTGGTACAGCGGTGCTTAACTAGGAAAGTGAGGCCCTGAGAAGCAGGCAGGACTGTCTCCAGAGAAGGCGACAGAAAAGGAGGGCAGAGCTCCTTGAAACGAATGGCTTGCTCTTCAGGAAGGGTCTGCGGTCAGCAGTCCCTGGAGAGCAGGGAGCTGCGGCCGGGACACAGCCACGAGGCCCAGGACCCCCGCGGAGGGGCCCGCGGTCGGCGTGGGCCGGGCCTGCCCACCCGGGGCTCCCTGCCGCAAGGATCCCCTGCAGACAGGAGAGGCGACTTCTGTGAGGAGGCTGTCGCCACAGCGTCCCGCTGCCGGAGCCCGGAGCCGGGCCACACAGCCTTCACTCGTCACCGCCCAGCCGGCCAGCGGCCCGCACAGCACCCCTTGGAAGCCTCCCTGCATCACAAATCGTTCAAGGCCAGGAAAGTTCTTTGCCGACCTTCCCAGACTCATCCGGATACAAACACGTAAGCGGGCAAAATGCAAATGAGGCTCCCGAAGCGTCTCTCAGCAGCACTTGTTTTGAGGTTACGAGCTCTGCAGTTTTTAGGGTTCTAGGGGGAATTAGCTGGAATGTTTCTAGCATTAATTCTATGAGGCCAAAGGGAAATCTTCCATTACTGGAGGAAGGGCAGGCAGCTGCTGGGGCCCACGCTCCACAGAGCACCAGGCTGGGGAGCAGGGCGGAGGCCCCAGCAGACAGGCCAGGCCCAGGCAGCAGAACGCGCGATGCCAGGCCGCCTGCTCAGCACAGACGACCCGGCCCCAGGGAGCCGACGCCCTGTCGCTAGTCGAGCTCAGCTGGTCCGCGACTCGGCTCCTGGCTCCAAGGCCTTCTTGGGGCTTGATGGCCCAGAGGCCTTTCACCTCCTTCCAAGGTCGAGGCTGCGGGCGGGGAGGGTGATCCTGCCAGGGCCCTTGGTGGCCGTACCGTGAGCCGCGCCTGGGCCGTGGGGACCTAGGGACATGGCTCATCCCGGCCAGCTGCACTGACCCCTCCCAGGAACCCAATCCAGCAGGACGCGCAAACTCAGCCCCCAGGGCGGGCCTGGCCAGTGTTCCCTGACGGAGCTGAGGTTTATTTTCATCTAATCCCTCAGCCCGTTTTCTTTTTATGATCAGAGATTTCTGTTACAGGAAAAAAACAATCCCAGCAGACACAGCCAACGGGAGAGAAGGCGGTGGCGAGAAGACACGCAGGACCCAGACAGATCCCGAGCCGACGGGAGGCTCGGGCCCTCGCGAACAGAGCGTCCAGAGGCAAAGCTCGGAGAGTCTGCGAGCAGCCGCGCTCAGGAGCTGGAGACTTGAAGGCTGATACAAGAGTAGCAGTCTTGGAGACTGGAGGCTGATACAGCCGTCTGGAGAAAGCTCATGCCATCACACTCGCCACATCCAACTAATTTCGGTCGAGCACAGCACAGTGAATCCCAAGACGGAGTGCTTACAGAATTCATTTTCGCCTTTTCTCTGCCTGGGGAAGGGCTGAGCTTCAAGGCCTCTGCAGATCCGGGAATCGGGTTTCCTCAGTCCTCTGCTACTTGTCTCTCTGGGGATGCCAGGAGGCTTCACTCTCCCCTCCCCTCGCCAGGCTGACAGCCCAGGACCCAGTGCAGCGTCCCTGGGCCGCCCTTTGCGACAGCTGCTGCACGTGGAAAAGTGTGCGTGTCATTTTCTTATGAAGGCAAGACAGTGCTGACGGTCAGATGGCAAATCTTGTAATGTCTCTCATCTGTTTCCTTGTAAAGAGCAATAATCACAGAAGTTTCATCATGGGGTCCCGGGGATGGTCCCATAAAGTAACCCGGGTGGAACATCGCCCAGGATCTACCCTGAAGCCAAAAAACAGGCCTGGCCCTGCCCTGTGCCTCCTCGGGGGACAGAGCTTCTTCCTCCCAGAATCTGACCATTTCTTGGGCTCTGTTCGCCTAAGGAAGCAGCCATAATCCACGGTGTCGCATTAAACTGCATTCAAATATTCCCCAAGCTTTGATTACAGGCGACCAGCAGGCCTTTATCTCCAGATGGGACCAGGGAAGAAAAGGATGCTGGCTGAGCAACCCTAGCAGCCAGCTGTTTATGCAGATGCAAGTGATTAGATCCGTCATGTCTGTGGATTCCAAGTTTATTCAAATTCACTACTGACTCCAGTCAAAATGCGTTTTGTCGGCCCAGCCCCTCGGCGGGAATCATTCTACCCATATACACTTCGTCCATATAACTCTGCTCTCCACTCAAGTCCAGAAAGAGTAAACACAAGTTGAAAGCCATGCCTGGGACCTCCCTTGTGGTCTGGTGGCTAAGATTCCACGCTCCCAGAGGGAGTATGCATGCAGGGGGCCCAGATTCAACCCTTGGCAGGGAGCTAGATCCCACATGCCACAACCAAAGAAAAAACAAACAAACAAAAGATGCCACATAAATAAATAAATATAAAACGAAAAAGGAAGAAAGACAGCAATGCCTGCTACGGTCACTCTCATGGAGCCATTCTGTACCGGGTACTGGCTCAGGCCTTCCTGGGGATGATCCGGCTTCATCTCTACACAAATCTACCAGGTAGATGCTGGCTTCAGGGGCACACTGTGATGGGCCTTGAATGCCTGGCTGAGGGTCGTGGGGCTTGTTGGCAGATGGAGTCTTGGAATATGTCGCATGTATGAGCAAGCACCTTTAATGATGACAAAGGACATCCGGCAAGTTCCTCGTGGCAGTAAAAGGCTAGTGACCAATGTGTGTCCCAGGGAATAAGTCATATTTTCCTCCTACTTCCACTTGCCTGTGTGTTCTAAAAGTTTATAGGTGCAATAAATGCCTGGTGAAATCTCTGGCTCTGTGTATAACACATTTACAGAGGAAAGATGGACCACACAAAGTGCTACAATGAACCCCCAGGGAACTGTCTCAAAATGTTCCAGTAAAAATCCAAATTTTAAGCACCATGTATAATGAGCACAAAGATTTACTTCTTAAAAGAAAAATTAAAGATGATCATTTCCCCATTGCATATTCTTGGGTGACTTATCAAAATCAATTCACTATCAGTTCAGTTCAGTCGCTCACTCATGTCTGACTCTTTGTGACCCCATGGACTGCAACATGTCAGGCTTCCCTGTCCATCATTAACTCCTGGAGTTTACTCAAACTCATGCCCATCGAGTCAGTGATGCCATCCAACCATCTCATCCTCTGTCGTCCCCTTTTCCTCCTGTCTTCAATCTTTCCCAGCATCAGGGTCTTTTCCAGTGAGTCAGTTCTTCACATCAGGTGGTCAAAGTATTGGAGCTTCAGCTTCAGCATCAATCCTCCCAATGAATATTCAAGACTGATTTCCTTTAGGATGGACTGTGATTCGATCTCCTTGCAGTCCAAGGGACTCTCAAGAATCTTCTCCAACATCACAGTTCAAAAGCATCAGTTCTTCAGTGCTCAGCTTTCTTTATATTCTAGCTCTCGCATCCATACATGACTACTGGAAAAACCATAGCCTTGACTAGGTGGACCTTTGCTAGTGAAGTAATGTCTCTGCTTTTTAATATGCTGTCTAGGTTGGCCGGAGCTTTTCTTCCAAGGAGCAAGCGTCTTTTAATTTCAAAGCTGCAATCACCATCTGCAGCGATTTTGGAGCCCCCCAAAACAAAGCCACTATTTCCATTGTTTCCCCATCTATTTGCCATGGAGCAACTCCAAACAGTATGTGAAGGCAGGTAACTGTCTGCCTGGGTTTATTTCTGGGCTCTCTCCTGTTCTGCTGGCTTATCTGTGTTCATGTGACTCTTTTGACCTCTCCGACAAATGGTGCTGAAAACCAGAGTGCCACATACAGAAGGATGTCATCGGAGGCTTACATTGTGTCCTACGCAAAAATCACATCAAATGGATTGAAGACCTGAACATAAACGGCCTGAAACTGTAAGATTCTTAGATGAAAATGCAGGAGAAAAGCTTCTTGACATTCGTCTCAGCAATGATGTCACACACGTGTTACCAAAAGCATAGGTGACAAAAGGAAAACAGACAAGCGTGAGTCCAGCAAACCAGGGCACTGCGCCCGGCACAGGAGGCGGCCGCAGGGGCGGGGCGGCTGCAAGCGTGCACGGGGCGGGGCCTCAGACCCAAACCGCACGGAGGGCTCCTGCAGAGCAGCTGAGGAAGCACGAACAGCCCCAGACGGGCCCGCAGGCCTTTGTCCAAAGAAACACCGCCGGCCAGCAGGTGCGCGCAGAGGCGCTCACCATCACCAACCGCAGGGGACATGGGGGAGCAGTCTGTTCTGTCCAAAGTCTATAAACTGTCTGCTTTTTTTTTTAAGAACAAGAGAAACTACTAGAGATTTTTCTAAATCCAGTTATAGTAAAATAAATTGTTTTATCAGTTGTTTAGGCTGTTGCTTGTGACATTTTGAAAAGGGCTAAAGTAGCCTTGATGGCAATTTTGTATTTATTGTAAAAACATTGGTTTATAAAGCACAAGGCTGTATTTCAGTACAAAACAGTTTTACGTCATCTTACCATTACTGGATGATGGAAACAGTAAGCCCTGAGGTGGCTAACCTAAAATTTCTAAGAAAAAGTACCTGCTCCATTACCACTGTCCAATATCTACAAAGAGGACAATGAATGAAGATCTGATGCGGATTAAGACTTTTAAATCCTGTGACTGCGATCTGAGCCCAAATGGCATATACCCGGTGGCTTTCGGCCTCTGTCACCACGAGGACCGCTGTGAAACAGAAGCGCCTGGCTGCACCCCTCAGACCAGTGTTTCTCGGTTTAACCTTGAGAAACCACACCCCAGGCTCCACCTGTTGATTAAAAATCTGTTACAATTATTAAAAAACCTTAAAATGAGCATATAGCTTTAAAACAAGCACAAAAAGAGAAAAATCTCATCACATTTACCAACAGACCTACATGGCAGTAAGTGACAGGCACATCTGTCAGTGATTCTGGGTGTTTGAGTGAAAAACAATATGAAAACTATGGAGAGATTTCTCAGTGGGTTATCGCCGGAAGGTGAAACAGTTCAATTTAGGAGACAGTGACGGATGGATTCCTGCAAGCCCACCCCCATCTACATTAGATCCCATTCTTTTTCTTTGCGATCTATGGCAACTCCTGCACATAATTTTTAGGGGTTTCCCTGGTGGCTCGGATGATAGAGAATCCGCCTGCCAATGTGAGAGACCCAGGTTTCGTCTCTGGGTCGGGAAGATCCCCTGGAGGAGAGCGTGGCAACCCACTCCAGCGTTCTTGCAGGAGAATCCCACGGACAGAGAAGCCGGGAGGGCTACAGTCCACGGGGTCACAAAGAGCTGGACACGACTGCAGTGACTGAGCAACCACAGGCTTTTTAAATTAGCCTCAGGATACATCGCAGTGTCTGTCAAATGGGTGAGTAAAGTGCTCACATGCCCAGAAAGGGCACTGCTGATGCAGCATTTTCCCAGCCAGCTCTTCAGACAACTCCAGGGGATCTGATCCTCCACTTTCGAGCCCGTAAGGCCCTGGCCGGCACTGAAGGCCTCGGGAGATCCCAGGTTCTGGGCGCAGCTCAGGGTGCCCAGTCCGCCATGCACCCAGCAGCATTCAGGAGAGCCCGCTGCTGTGGGCAGCTCAGGGAAAGGAGGGCCCGCCTGTGTCTCCCACGTGCCTCCTGCACGTTCCTGGTCCCCCGTGAGGCAGCACTTGTGAACCTTCGATCCATTCCCGGGACCGGGGCGTAGGACTCCTCAAGTGTGTAGCAATAAAATACACAGACATCTCAGACACAGGCAAACGACACACGTGATAGAAAGTACACTTATCCAGGCAGCTCCATCCCATCAGCTACTCAGCCACCAGGACCTGATGAATGCGCTCCGTGTGGCGCATCTAACCCTAAACGTGTTTAATTGTTGAGAAAACAAATTTAATTCTGTGCAAAACTCGCTTAGCTGTATACTTCAAATTCTTAAAACACATAAAGAATATTTGCCATCTCTTCTTTCCTCTGAAAATGCCTCGATTTATGTTGCTTAGGAAACTACCTCGATTTATGTTGCTTAGGCAACCTTACAGAAACCTTGTTCAACATCACAGTAAGACACCAGACTCCCACAGGCTGCCACCACTCACTTTCCTGTGGTATCACCTGATCTGTGAGGCTGCTGTATTTTAGAAAAAACAGCTTTTTAAGAAGAAACACTGACATAAGGGAAGACATTATCCAATTGTTTTCGCATTAAAAGCCGTCTTGCAAACACGGCATTTAGAGGCATTTAGAGACCACCCCTGGTGGTCCAGCGGCCAAGACGCCTCACTCCCAGTGCAGGGGGCCTGAGTTCAGCCCCTCTCAGGGACTACATCCCACGCGTCACAGCTAAAGATTCCACATGCTGCAACTGAGACCCGGCAGAGCCAAAGGAAATAAATCAATTAATTAAAATGTTCTTAAAAATAGTATTTGAAAGATTTGGAAACAATATCCATGATACAGTCATATACTATATCTGAGTACATTTTAAATGTACAATTCCATTCAATCTGTTAGAATTTGTTCAGTTATTCACTTATTGCAATCTGGGGTGTTTTGANCAATGGCAACCCACTCCAGTGTTCTTGCCTGGAGAATCCCAGGGACGGCGGAGCCTGGTGAGCTGCCAGAGTCAGACATGACTGAAGTGACTTAACAGCAGCAGTATATAACCATATATATATCTCACAGTTTCTTCATTTATCCATTAATGGACATGATAATTGCAGATTCGATTTGCATTTCCCTGATGATTAGTGATATAGAGCATTTTTTAAGGTACCTATTGGTCATCTGTATGTCTTCTCTAGAAAAATGTTTATTCATATCTTTACTTTATTTTTAAGTGTTTTTTTTTATTTATTGAGTTTATGAGTTCTACATCTTTTCGGTATTAACACTTTACCTGATATAAGATTTGCAAATATTTTCTCTTTCTGGTAAATCGCCTTTTCATTTTCTTGATGACTTCCTTTGTTGTGCAGAAGCTTTTTAGTTTGATGTAGTCCCACTTGTTTATCTTTGCTTATGTTGTTTTTGCCATTGGTGTCAGATTTTAAAAAAATCANTATTTTCTCTTTCTGGTAAATCGCCTTTTCATTTTCTTGATGACTTCCTTTGTTGTGCAGAAGCTTTTTAGTTTGATGTAGTCCCACTTGTTTATCTTTGCTTTTGTTGTTTTTGCCATTGGTGTCAGATTTTAAAAAAATCATCAATACCCATGTTAAAAAACTTCCTGCGCATGTTTTCTTCTAGTAATTTTATAGTTTCAGGTCTTAATTTTAAATCCTAAATTCATTTTGTGTTAATTTTTGTATATGATATAATATAGTAGTTCAGTTTCATTCTTTTGCATGTGGCTATCCATTTTTCGCAGCACCATTTTTGAAGAGACTGTCCTTTCTCTTGGTCATAAATTGAATAATTGCCCGTGTATATGTGGATTTAATTCTGAACTCTCTATTCTGTTTAACTGATCTGTGTGCCTTTTATGCAAATATTATATTGTTTTAATTATAATAACTTTGTAATATTGTTTAAAATCAGGCTTTGTTTAAAATTCCAGCTTTGTTCTTTTTCAGGATTGCTTGGACATTCGGTGTTTTTTGTAGTTTCATACAAATTTTAGGATTATTTGTTTCCAAACCTGTGAAGAATGCTATTAGAATTTTGATAGGAAATTGCATTGAATCTATAGATTACATTGGGTATACAGACATTTAACAATATTAATTTTCCCAATTCAAGAGCATAGAATATCTTTCCATTTATTTGTGCCTTCTTCAGTTNAGAATGCTATTAGAATTTTGATAGGAAATTGCATTGAATCTATAGATTACATTGGGTATACAGACATTTAACAATGTTAATTTTCCCAATTCAAGAGCATAGAATATCTTTCCATTTATTTGTGCCTTCTTCAGTTTCTTTCATTAATGTTTTATAGTTTTCAATATGCACATCTTTCACATCCTTAAATTCATTCCTAGGTGTTTTTTCCTTAAGATGCAGTTTTAAATAAGATAGTTTTCTTAATTTCTCTTTCTGATAATTTATTATTAGTATATAGAAACTCAATAGATTTTTGTGTATTGATTTTATATCATGCAACTTAATTCATTTATTAGTTCCAGTAGTGCATTTTATGGAGTTCCACACACGTATATATATTATATATGGGTTTCCCTGGTGGCTCAGGTGGTAAAAAATCTGCCTGCAATGCAAGAAACCCGAGTTCAATCCCTGGGTCTGGAAGATCCCTTGGAGAAGGGAATGGCTACCCACTGTGGTATTTTTGCCTGGAGAATTCTATGGACAGAGGACCCTGACCATCTACAGTATATATATAATATCATGTCGTCTGCAAATAGTGATAGTTTTACTTCTTCCTTTCCAGTTTGGATGCCTTTTATTTCTTTTTCTTGCCCAATTGCTCTGGTTAAGACCCCCAATACTATATTGAATAGAAGTAGTGAGTGTGAACATCCTTGTCTTTTTTTTGATCTTAGAGGAAAAAGTCTCAATTTTTACTGTTGAGTGTGTTATTAGCTGTGCACTTGTTATATATGGCCCTATATATATATTGAAGTACATTTCCTCTATACCTATTTTACTGAGAGATTTTCTTTCTAGATTTTTTATTTTTTAAATTTTATTTTTTTACTTTACAATACTGTATTTGTTTTGCAATACATTGACATGAATCCACCACAGGTGTACATGAGTTCCCAATCCTGAACACCCCTCCCATCACCTTCCCCATGTCATCTCTCTGGGTCATCCCAGTGCACCAGCTCCAAGAATCTTGTAACCTGTATCAAACCTAGACTAGCAATTCATTTCTTACATGATAGTATACATGTTTCAATGCCATTCTCCCNATGAAAGTGAAAAGTGAAAGAGAAGTCCCTCAGTTGTGTCAGACTCTCGGTGACCCCATGGACTGCAGCCCACCAGGCTCTGTAGCAGTAGCAGCATTCTATTTCACAGAACACACATATCATCCCCCCCAAATTTCCTCATGACCTTTTGCAAACCTGTCCATGATGCAATAGCACCCCCCTCCAATCACTAATTAAAGTGAAAGAGAGTGTTAGTCGCTCAGTCATGTCCGACTCTTTGCAACCCCATGGACCACAGCCCACCAGGCTCCTCTGTCCATGGAATTCTCCAGGCAAGAACACTGGAGTGGGTTGCCATTTCCTTCTCCAAGGCATCTTCCCAACCTAGGAATCAAAGCCAGATGTCCCACGTTGCAGACAGGTTCTTTACCATCTGAGCCACCAGGGAAGCCCCTATGGGGACTAAGGATATAATAAAGTCAAGAAGCAGGACACCAGCCCCAGATAACCGAGATGCATATGAATGGAATGATTNTAGGAATCAAAGCCAGATGTCCCACGTTGCAGACAGGTTCTTTACCATCTGAGCCACCAGGGAAGCCCCTATGGGGACTAAGGATATAATAAAGTCAAGAAGCAGGACACCAGCCCCAGATAACTGAGATGCATATGAATGGAATGATTTCAGGAAGCCCAGATGCTTGCATCTTCCCATACACAGACAAATGTTAAATGCCTTAACTTGAGATATCTGGTTTTCCTTAATCAGCAATCATCTCTGACGTTTAGACTACCTGCCTGTTGTTGCAAATTTCTATATAACCTGACTCCTTCCCCCAGCTCCTTGGAGCAGTTCGCTCAGGGCCACTTGAGATGCTGCCTCCAGGGCTTGAAGTCCTAAGAATTCCCACCGAGTAAAACAACTCTCCAAGGAGATCCAACCAGTCCATTCTGAAGGAGATCAACCCTGGGATTTCTTTGGAAGGAATGANATTTTTTGTTTGTAGTTGCCATGACATTTAATATAGCAGTTTGTATATTGACATGTACAAGACTGTTTTAAGTTGCTGGTTTCTCATTTCAAATATATATAATTTCCAATATCATGCATCTCGACACTCCTCTTCCAGTAATTGCTAGTTTGACATCATATTTGTGTGTAGATGATTTTCTACCTTTATTGTACATTTGCCTTTACTGATGAATTTTCCTATTAATAATGACCTTGTTTCTATTTGCAGCCTTTTCTTTTCCTAGAGAAGTTTCCAACAAATGTAAAACTAGTTTAATGGTGCTGAAATACCTTGGCTTTTGCTTATCTGTAAAGCTTTTATTTCTCTGTTGATTCTAAATGAAATGTAGAGTACTCCTTGTTTTAGGTTTTTCTCTTTTATTTATTTATTTTTTCATTTTTATTTTTACTTTATATTACTTTACAATGCTGTATTGGTTTGGCTTACATTGACATGAGTCTGCCATGGGTGTACATAAGCTCCCAAACATGAACCCCACCTCCCACCTCCCACTCCACATCATCCCTCCAGATCATCCCCGTTTACCAGCCCTAAGCATCCTGCATCCTGCATTGAACATAGACTGGCGATTCATTTCTTAAATGATAGCATACCTGTTTCAATGCCATTCTCCCAAATCATCCCACCCTCTCCCTTTCCCTCAGAGTCCAAAATTCTGCTCTACACATCTGTGTCTCTTTTGTTGTCCTGCATACAGGGTCATCATTACCATCTTTCTAAGTTCCATATATATGTGCTAGTATACTGTAATGGTGTTTTTCTTTCTGACTTACTTCACTCTGTATAATCGGCTCCAGTTTCATCCATCTCATTAGAACTGATTCAAATGTATTATTTTTAATAGCTGAGTATATACTGTGCTGTTCCCTTCTAGTCGATAAAGTTTTGCTGAAAAACCAGCTGATAACTTTATGGGAGTTCCCCTGTAACTTATTTCGTTATTTTTTCTCTTGTTGGTTTTAATATTTTCTCTTTAATTTTTGTTAATTTGATTACTGTGTGTTTCAATGTCTTCCTTCTTGTGTTTAGCCTGTATGAGACTCTGAATTTTCTGATATAGTTTATTGTTTCCTTTCACAGGTTAGGAATTTTTCACCTATAAGGTTTTCAAATATTCCCCAGGCCCTTTCTCTTTCTGTTTTCCTTGTGGAAATCCTATATCATGAATACTGGTTCATTTAATTTTGAGCGATCTGTTTAAGTACTAGAAGACAGTTTAAATTCTTATTTCTTGTTATTCTGTTTTGTTTTGTTTTTCTNTCAGGCTGTGACTGAATTTTTCAGTTAACAGTTCACTACCTTGATTGTGGTGACGGTTTCACAGGTACAGTATGGTGGTGGTAGTTTAGTTGATAAGTTTGTGTTGACTCTTTGCAATCCCATGGACTATAACCCACCAGGCTTCTCTGTCCATGGGATCCTCCAGGCAAGAATACTGGAGTGGGTTGCCATTTCCTTCTCCAAACAGTATATATAAATCAAAACTTATCAACTGTGTGCTTTAAATATATGCAGTCTGTTTTCTATCAGTTATCCCTCAATAATGCTGCCGCTGCTACTGCTGCTGCTGAGTTGCTTCAGTCATGTCCGACTCTGTGCGACCCCATAGATGGCAGCCCATGAGGCTCCCCTGTCCCTGGGATTCTCCAGGCAAGAACATTGGAGTGGGTTGCCATTTCCTTCTCCAATGCATGAAAGTGAAAACTGAAAGTGAAGTCACTCAGTCGTGCCCAACTCCTAGCGACCCCATGGACTGCGGCCCACCAGGCTCCTCCGTCCATGAGATTTTTCCAGGCAAGAGTGCTCGAGTAGGGTGCCATTGCTGTTTGAGAAATAAACTAACAATTGCTAACACTCATATACCACTCAAACGTGTGAGGCATTTTTTAAAAAACTTGTTTTACTCCCGTTAACTTATTTAACCTTCCGAGGTAGTCAATATTATCATTTTACAGAGGAAGAAACTAAGAAAACTATGAAGAAAAGATTTGAAAGCTGATAAATAGGGAGCTGGAATTTGAACTCAGACATTCAAAAATCTACGTTCTTAACCAGCACAGGAGTCAATTCTGTAGATATTGGATCTGAACCTTATTTTTTGACTCAGTATATATTAAGTGCCTACAGTATATAAAGTCCTTAGTTAAATATTTTTGCTGCATCCTGGGGAAGAGGTGAGCTTCCCAGGTGGCACTAGGGGTAAAGAACCCACCTGCCAATGCAGCAGACTGGAGATGTGGGTTCGATCCCTGGGTCGGGAAGATCCCCTGGGAGGAGGGCACAGGAACCCATTCCAGTATTCTTGCTTGGAGAATCCTATGGACAGAGGAGCCTGGAAGCCTACAGTCCATACGGTCGCACAGAGTCGGACATGCCTGAAACGACTTAGCAGGCACGCACAGGGAAGAGGTAGGAAATCTCTACTCTGCTGCTGCTGCTGCTGCTAAGTCGCTTCAGGCATGTCCGACTCTGTGCGACCCCACAGACGGCAGCCCCCCAGGCTAGTACTTAAAATTTTTGTCCATTTCCTGACTACTTTGGTCATAGATAGGGTAAGAACGTCACCTAGTGGTAACACTGGGAACTGCATGCACTTCCTGTGCATTTCAAAGGGTAGTGTTTTCACCACCTGCAGCGTGTTTTAGGCTCGGCTGAATTAGCATCTGAATTTGTAACCAGTTTGACACTGGTGCCAGTCTTGTTTCATCTGCTAACCTGCTGTGTGATTAGGGGCAACTTTCCCTGTCTAGGCTTCAGTTTCCCTGTCTGTAAACAAAGATGCGGAGCTCACCATTGCAACTCTCTCCTACAACATAAACTCAAACAGAAACTTACGTTGGATCTTTGCTCTGTGCTTGCTGCTTTGCATGAATCAAATGATTTTATTCCCACAGCAACATCGTGGAGCAACTGCTCTTATCCCCGTTTTACAGATGAGCAGGCTGAGGCTGGAGACACGAAGGGACTAGCCCAGTGTTATTCAGCTCATTAGAGTCTGGATTTGAACACATGATGTCTGACCTCAGAGCAGGAACTGTAAACACCCGTCTTGTGCCTTCACCCATCTTACCCACCCCAACCATGGAAGTCTGTAGTGCCTTTGCTAGAAACTCTGGAGGAGTTTTTAAAAACGTGCTGTGATATTATGATTTATAATAAGAAACGTATATTTGGTCTTCGTCCCCCTTTCTGGCAGAGAGCTCCTAAAATCCTTCGTATTTCCTAAGGACTGGGGGTGATAAATGTGTCTATTGTTATGTTAATTAGGCGACTGCGGCCCTCTCCTGGGGGTGGGGGCTGGTTGCCAGGGGAACCATCCAAGAGATTGGCAGGTTTGCGCTTTCAGTCCCACCTCCGGGAGCGGAATAGAGCTGGAACTTNGTGATAAATGTGTCTATTGTTATGTTAATTAGGCGACTGCGGCCCTCTCCTGGGGGTGGGGGCTGGTTGCCAGGGGAACCATCCAAGAGATTGGCAGGTTTGCGCTTTCAGTCCCACCTCCGGGAGCGGAATAGAGCTGGAACTTGAACCGATTGCTGATGATTGGTAATGAAACCTCCATTAGAGGACAGGGTTTGGAGCGCTTCCAGGTTGATGAAAACTCAGAGTTTCGGGGAGAGAGGTACACCTGGATAGAGCTTGGACTTCCCGGCGCCCTTTCCTCATGCCGTTCCTTGTGTATCTCTTCCATCCAGCTATTCCTGAGCTTTTAGGATAAACCGGATAAACTTACTTAAACTTTTTAGGGTAAACTTATTTAAATCTAGGAAGTAAAATGTTTCTCCGACTTCTGTGAGCTGCTCTAGCAGATTCATCAAATCCAAAGGGGAGGGACTTCCCCTGTGCCGCAGTGATTAAGACTCCACCTTCCGACGCTGGGGATCTCTGCCCGGGGATCTAGGATCCCGTGTGCCTCATGGCCANAGAGGAAAACAGAGAAGAGAGAGATCAACAGGAGGAGTAAGAGGTAGGAGAAAAACTAGAATGGAGCAATGTAATGGAAACAGAAAGAGTTTAAAGAAACGTGAAGTGTCATAACTGTCAAACCGGCAAAGAGATATACTAAGAACTACAGAAAAAATTTAATTGTATTTTCATTATGATGAGATTTTCATTTCATTTGACCTGAGCAGTTTCAGTAGAGCAATATGGGCATGGCTGAGTTTGGGGCAGAATCACATCCAATTATAAGGAGGACAGCTGAGTTAGGAACAAAAAATGAAATAGTAAGATGAGAACATATCAAAAGTCCTAGGAGCAAAGCTGGGTTGGGGGCCAAAATGAATAGCAAGTGATCCCAGACAGGAGCATGGAGGGAACAAAGATGAGGCTCAAAAAGATTCATTTCCAACATGATAGGAGTTTAGCTGGCATGGCTTTAGTTAGGATGCCTTACAGCCACTATACAACTTCTCACACCACATTTCTGAGACATGTTTTCTACTAACCAACCACTTCACATCCAGGCTGCAGATCAGAAATCCTAACCGATTACATGCAACTGCTCATCTGGCATTAAACTGAACTATTCCAATGCAATAAGGCAACGCATCCGTGGGAAGAAGAGTCCTTTATCATTTACTACACAGATGTAGGAATCAATAAGTGCGTGACAGTCTGGANTCAGAAATCCTAACCGATTACATGCAACTGCTCATCTGGCATTAAACTGAACTATTCCAATGCAATAAGGCAACGCATCCGTGGGAAGAAGAGTCCTTTATCATTTACTACACAGATGTAGGAATCAATAAGTGCGTGACAGTCTGGAAAGCATCATTTTGGTCATGGATCCAGTGCCGGTAGAAGTAGTTGCATGCCTCAGCAATGTTTGTCTTTCATAAAAGAAAAACCTGGCTGTAAACTGCTTGCTCAGAGAAGGCTTGCCACTCTTGCTTTGTTTTCAAAGTGTGTCGGCCAAGGACATAAACCACCTTTTGAGGGATACTAATCCAGCAGCATTGCTGAGGTAG
This sequence comes from Neotragus pygmaeus, assembly GCA_006410875.1. Taxonomy (NCBI): domain Eukaryota; kingdom Metazoa; phylum Chordata; class Mammalia; order Artiodactyla; family Bovidae; genus Neotragus; species Neotragus pygmaeus. The sequence continues at coordinate 220,330 of SJYV01043269.1, read as the reverse complement.
TTAATTTAGCAGGCAAGGCTACCATCCAGTTAGGTAGGATGTTCTCTGACTAGGATCTTGCTTAACCAAGGAAAACGAGCTCTGGAGCAAAGGCAAGCAGACTGACTCCATACGTGGTTCACATTTGAGTCTGATTCTTACCTACATGCTCCACTTAGGTACCCACTTTCTCTGGTTACTGATCTTCAGCTTTGATCTTGGCTGCATTCTTAGATCTTCTGCCATCTGGGCTTGTTGTGTTTTCCTGTGAAATACTGAGAGCTGATTCTGGTTCACCTTCTTGGGTTATACCATTTATGTCTTATAAAATAAGCTTACCTGGGCAGAAACACACCTTGTTACTATAGACTTGAATAAAGGATTTTGCCTACTCTGACCATGAGAATGTTGGCCAAGAATCTTGAAAGTAAAGTGTGAAGTATTAGTTGCTCAGTTGTGTCTGACTCTTTGCAACCCCATGGACTGTAGCCCGTCAGGTTCTTCTGTCCATGGAACTTTCCAGGCAAGAATACTTGAGTGGGTGGCCATTCCCCTCTCTAGGGGATCTTCCCGACCTAGGGATTGAACTTGGGTCTCCTGCATTGCAGTTATATTCTATACCATTTGAGCCACCTCAATCCAGTTGTTCATCTAGAACAGTATGAGGTGCTCTTTAATTTAGAACTTTATTAAGGAACAAAGGAATTTCTGGACAATCTGATTCCCCATTATGGAAGGAGAACTTCAGTTCATACAGTTTAATACCATAAAGTATGAAACTGAATAATAGTTTTTGATATACATTTCCAGTTTCTTAGTGAAAACTCTTTACCAGAGAAATAGTTTTTGTTTTTATTTGGTTTGAATGTTCTTATAGTGGCCAAGTTTAGCTGACCTTCCTCTGATCCTCGTCTGTATGCTGCATATTATTTTTGCTCACTGTCTTCTGCCCTAGGGTATAACTTCTTTACTTAAAGGTAATTTTTAGAATTTTTTCCACTGATACTATGAAAAATGTGTAATTTATGTTGTTCTGCAAAATGTTGCTGCCTGCTTTCTTATTACCTCAAAGTGTCGCAAAGAGCTGGACATGACTGAAGCTACTTAGCATGCACACATCCTCACTGTGGTGATGGTTAATAGCTAAGACTCAGAAAGAGACAGGCTGGAGTTTGATTTTAGTACTGTTATGTGCTGTGAGGTCTTGGACAAATCATTTGGCAATGATCTGCTTTAATTTCTCATCTCCGACATGGAGTCAAAATGATACCTATCTCATAAGTTGTTGTTATGAGGATTAAATGCTCAGCAGAGCACTGGCCCATAGTAGGGCTTCAGAATTATTAATGTTTGCTTCTTGTGTTTACTGATGTTGTTTACTGATGTTGAAGCTGAAACTCCAATACTTTGGCCACCTGATGTGAAGAGCTGACTCACTGAAAAGACCCAGAAGCTGGGAAAGATTGAGGGCAGGAGGAGAAGGAGATGACAGAGGATGAGATGGTTGGATGGCATCACCGACTCGATGGACATGGGTTTGGGTGGACTCCAGCAGTTGGTGAAGGACACGGAGGCCTGGCGTGCTGTGGTTCATGGGATCGCAAAGAGTTAGACACGACTGAGTGACTGAACTGAACTGAAAGACTGCTTGTGTGCTAAACTGAATATGTATGTACTCTCTACTATTAAGTAAAAACAAAAATTCCAATGCATTTCCTGTGTTATATCATTGAACCTCCGCTTTTCTGTGGCAGCACCTCAGAGGGAATTTCCCTTAGCCCAGAGTATGACTTTTCATAATTATACAAACTTGGCTTAAACCAGTACTTATTTGTTATCTCATAGTCTCAATGAGTCAAAAGTTTAGACAAAGCTTAACTGAGCCTTCTGATCAGGGTTACACAAGACTGCATCCAAGGTGTTGGCTGGGCTGCATTCTCATCTGGAGATTCCACTGGGAAGAATTTGCTTCCAGGCTGATTCAAGCTGGTAGGATTCATTTCCTTGAGGAGGTATTGTGAAGGGACCAGACTCCTTTTCGGCTCTTGGCTAGGTCCCTCCCATGGTTTCTTGTCACTAGCCTCCTCAGTACGGCTATTTGCTTCAGTAGGACAACGAGGAGAATCTCACTCCAGACTGCTAAGATGGAATATTGTGTGATGTAATGTAAACATGGGCATGACATGCCATCACCTGTTAAACATTCTAGAATCAGGTCATATGTCTCTCCTGCACTGAAGAGGAGATAATTATTCAAAGTTGTGAAACACAGGAAGTAGACATGCTCTGGGGAGAATGATCGTGTTAGTGTCTGTTTGCCATGCCCAGATCCTTAATGCAATGTTATAGGACATACTGAACTCTTCCATAACCTTAATCTTGTTAATTCTATGAACAAGATATCAAAATATGGTACCACACTTGGAATTCTTGGAGAAATATTACAGCAATAGAAAGCATGAATTTAAGGCATTTACCTTGAAAAGTACCCTTGAAGCTAAGAAGCTTAGGAGAGCTCAACAAATTTTGTAAAGATCTTTCAGGAAATGAGATAAGGGTGTTGTGCATGTTTGTGTTCAACTCTTTGATTATCTTGTGCTCAGTCGTGTCCAACTCTTTGTGACTCCCATAGACTGTAGCCCACCAGGATCCTCTGTCCATGGAATTTTCCAGGCAAGAATACTGGAGTGAGTTGCCATTTCCTTCTCCAGGGAATCTTCCTGACCGAGAGATCAAACCTACATCTCTTGTGGCTTCTGTATTGGCAGGTGGATTCTTTACCACTGAGCCACCTGGGAAGCTTTATGGGTGATAAGGTCAGAGAAAAGTGGAAAGACTTTGAGCGAGTTCAAGTGGGTAACATGATAACAGTTGATTAAAGTGGAGGAATAAAACAAGTTGCTAAGAAACTGAGTGTCTAACTTAGACCTTTTGGAATGAATTTGTAATGGATCAGTGAACAGTTTCAAGGTGTTTTACAGCAATTCTGGTCAATCTGGAGGTAGGACTAGAGTTTAATCAGAGATAGGAATTGGCAAAGAATAGTGGACATTTTATTATTATTATTTATTATTTCAGTCACTCAGTCGTGTCCAACTCTTTGTGACCCCATGAATTGNTTACGTCATCTTACCATTACTGGATGATGGAAACAGTAAGCCCTGAGGTGGCTAACCTAAAATTTCTAAGAAAAAGTACCTGCTCCATTACCACTGTCCAATATCTACAAAGAGGACAATGAATGAAGATCTGATGCGGATTAAGACTTTTAAATCCTGTGACTGCGATCTGAGCCCAAATGGCATATACCCGATGGCTTTCGGCCTCTGTCACCACGAGGACCGCTGTGAAACAGAAGCGCCTGGCTGCACCCCTCAGACCAGTGTTTCTCGGTTTAACCTTGAGAAACCACACCCCAGGCTCCACCTGTTGATTAAAAATCTGTTACAATTATTAAAAAACCTTAAAATGAGCATATAGCTTTAAAACAAGCACAAAAAGAGAAAAATCTCATCACATTTACCAACAGACCTACATGGCAGTAAGTGACAGGCACATCTGTCAGTGATTCTGGGTGTTTGAGTGAAAAACAATATGAAAACTATGGAGAGATTTCTCAGTGGGTTATCGCCGGAAGGTGAAACAGTTCAATTTAGGAGACAGTGACGGATGGATTCCTGCAAGCCCACCCCCATCTACATTAGATCCCATTCTTTTTCTTTGCGATCTATGGCAACTCCTGCACATAATTTTTAGGGGTTTCCCTGGTGGCTCGGATGATAGAGAATCCGCCTGCCAATGTGAGAGACCCAGGTTTCGTCTCTGGGTCGGGAAGATCCCCTGGAGGAGAGCGTGGCAACCCACTCCAGCGTTCTTGCAGGAGAATCCCACGGACAGAGAAGCCGGGAGGGCTACAGTCCACGGGGTCACAAAGAGCTGGACACGACTGCAGTGACTGAGCAACCACAGGCTTTTTAAATTAGCCTCAGGATACATCGCAGTGTCTGTCGAATGGGTGAGTAAAGTGCTCACATGCCCAGAAAGGGCACTGCTGATGCAGCATTTTCCCAGCCAGCTCTTCAGACAACTCCAGGGGATCTGATCCTCCACTTTCGAGCCCGTAAGGCCCTGGCCGGCACTGAAGGCCTCGGGAGATCCCAGGTTCTGGGCGCAGCTCAGGGTGCCCAGTCCGCCATGCACCCAGCAGCATTCAGGAGAGCCCGCTGCTGTGGGCAGCTCAGGGAAAGGAGGGCCCGCCTGTGTCTCCCACGTGCCTCCTGCATGTTCCTGGTGCCCCGTGAGGCAGCACTTGTGAACCTTCGATCCATTCCCGGGACCGGGGCGTAGGACTCCTCAAGTGTGTAGCAATAAAATACACAGANAGGAGGGCCCGCCTGTGTCTCCCACGTGCCTCCTGCATGTTCCTGGTGCCCCGTGAGGCAGCACTTGTGAACCTTCGATCCATTCCCGGGACCGGGGCGTAGGACTCCTCAAGTGTGTAGCAATAAAATACACAGATATCTCAAACACAGGCAAACGACACACGTGATAGAAAGTACACTTATCCAGGCAGCTCCATCCCATCAGCTACTCAGCCACCAGGACCTGATGAATGCGCTCCGTGTGGCGCATCTAACCCTAAACGTGTTTAATTGTTGAGAAAACAAATTTAATTCTGTGCAAAACTCGCTTAGCTGTATACTTCAAATTCTTAAAACACATAAAGAATATTTGCCATCTCTTCTTTCCTCTGAAAATGCCTCGATTTATGTTGCTTAGGAAACTACCTCGATTTATGTTGCTTAGGCAACCTTACAGAAACCTTGTTCAACATCACAGTAAGACACCAGACTCCCACAGGCTGCCACCACTCACTTTCCTGTGGTATCACCTGATCTGTGAGGCTGCTGTATTTTAGAAAAAACAGCTTTTTAAGAAGAAACACTGACATAAGGGAAGACATTATCCAATTGTTTTCGCATTAAAAGCCGTCTTGCAAACACGGCATTTAGAGGCATTTAGAGACCACCCCTGGTGGTCCAGCGGCCAAGACGCCTCACTCCCAGTGCAGGGGGCCTGAGTTCAGCCCCTCTCAGGGACTACATCCCACGCGTCACAGCTAAAGATTCCACATGCTGCAACTGAGACCCGGCAGAGCCAAAGGAAATAAATCAATTAATTAAAATGTTCTTAAAAATAGTATTTGAAAGATTTGGAAACAATATCCATGATACAGTCATATACTATATCTGAGTACATTTTAAATGTACAATTCCATTCAATCTGTTAGAATTTGTTCAGTTATTCACTTATTGCAATCTGGGGTGTTTTGACTGACACAGGTAATCTTTGAAATAAACTTTGTTTAGCTGACAAAATCTTTGGATTACTTCATTCTCAAATATTTTCTCTTGCCACCCATTAATTTAAAACTAAGCGACACTAAGATGTCAAAATATGTATGCTTTTAGAATAAAATAGTATTACAATCAGAGGCAGATATATAACCTCAAAGCCTTTCAGTAATAAGAGTAATAACTGTTTCACTAATAAATGAGACAAAATAAAAATCAGATTTTTCTACAGAGCTAGCAAAGAGGAGCGGAAACAGGAAACTTTTGACCAGAACTTCTGAGATTTTGGAGCTCTCCGTAGGAAGAGATAGAACTATGGTGGCTTCCACACCTGGTGAAGGTGTCCAGGTGGAGAGACTTTGCAGAGGTGAGGGGACATCAGTGGACCTGAAGGATCGTGTGGGTCCAGGGGTGGACTGGAGTCTGCAAGAAAGAACTCCGAGGCAAGGGCAGAGCATTCTGTTCAATGAGTCCCTCAGTCACTTCTCCCCAAGTTTTGCCAAAACCGGCCGTGGAGGAGACGCTGGTCAGAACACTTTAGAGCTTTTCCTGTCGTCAAAGAGTCTGGACGCCACGGCTCTCCTGGAGCTGAAACCAAAGCCGAGTCAACAATGCCTACCTACCTCCCTCTAGCTCACACGCTGACGAGATCCAGAAAGCGTACGGCACGTGGGTGATCACAGCTGAACCCGATCTGATTAAAGCAGTGACTCTGAACCAGCTCAGCTAGACTCTAGGAAATCTCAAAAAAATCAGCCTAGCCCCATCTGGGAAAGGAATGAAACAAAATCAAGGTGTACCTAAGGCTCCACTTTTCTTTCATAAACAATGTCCAGAATCAAATGAAAAATTACAAGATAAACAAGGAAGCAAAAGATATTACCCGTGATCCAGTGAGACACAGTGAATAGAAGCGATTTCTTGGCTCATCCCACTGTTAGAGCCGGCCAGCCAGGACCCTCAACCAGCCAGTACAAATGCGACAAACACAGCCTCGAGCCAGGCGGTCACGGCTGACGCGGGCTGTGACAGGGCTGCTGAGAGCACGGACCCCGGCACGCTGCAGCGGGGAGGTCCCTGTTACCTGCTGTCTTCCTCCCAAAGACACTACCCAGCCCAGTTGTTAGAGAAGCAGGTCTGAGTTGAGGGAACTCTGCAGAACGCCTGACCAGCACTCTGCTCAGAGTCAAGGTCGTCAAGAACCAAGAAAGTCTGAGAAAATGTTGCACCAAGAGGAGCCTAGAAGACAGGAGATCGAGTGTGATGTGGCGTCCTGCTCGGGGTCCTGGGCGAGAGTCTGGGACAGAGGAAGGACATCAGAAGGATGGATTTAGCTAACACATCAACACTGGCTTACTGATGTCGTCTAACCTATCAAACCACAGCAAGAAGTTAGTAACAGGAGAGACAGTGACTGCCTGCCCTGCTTCTGCAGTCACTCTACAGACCCAAAAACCTTCCAAAAATAAGCGTTTATTAAAAAAAAAAAAAGCATTGCTGGAAAAACAGAATCAACAATGCGTGAGGAACATCGAGAGGTCCATGTTACATGTAATTAAATTCCCGAAAGAAGAAAAGATGGAGCATGGGGCAGGGAGAAAGATCTGAAAGGTTCTGGCTGGAAATTGTCTAAATTTGATGAAAATAAAAAGGAACTCACAAATTCAAGGAGCATAATAAATGCCAAATATGCAAACTCTGGGAGACAGTGAAGGACAGGGAAGCCTGGTGTGCTGCAGTCCATGGGTCGCAAAAAGTCAGACATAACTTAGTGACTGAACAACATCAAATGATAAATTCAAAGAAAACCACAACTAGACACATCCTAGCCAAACTGATGAAAGAGTAGATAAAGAAAACATCTAAACAGTCAGTGACAAATACACATTATTTCAGGGGGACGATGGGAAGGATGATCACTTCTCCACTAGGAGGACAGCAAAGCTATGCTGAAAATGCAAAACTGAAAATCCATCCTGCCAATGCAGAACTCCACGCTCAGAGAAGGAGGAGGAGGAGCAGGAAGAGGACGAGGAGGAGACAGCAAAGAGAAGGAGGAGAGACATTTCCAGAAAATGCAACGGGCGATTCTGTAGCCGACAGATCAGCAAAGTAAGGACGAGATGCAGAGGGAAGCTCTGAGCCTTAAAGGAAAGAGCGGCGGATGGAACCTGGGGTCTGCAGGCAGGCAGGAAGAGCGTCAAAATATAAATGCATGGTGAAAATATTTTTCTTTTTTCTGAATTACTTTGAAGATAAACAACTGTTTGCAAATTGCTAATGATGACTCTCAGGTTTGTAATTGATTGAAGTAAAGTAGAGACAACAGCAGCAACCACTAAGGGTAAGTGGGGACAGAAATACGGGAGGTCTTCTGTTGTGGGAGTCTTATGCTCCTCCCTTGTGACGCGTCGTAACATCAACTCACCATTGATCACTAGTTACGGCTCCACATGAAATCCTTACAGCAACAGCGCAGATTTAAAAAGACTGGCATAGAGTCAGAACACATAAAACGGAATAGTACAAAAATCACTGAATAATCCAAAGGAAGGCAGAGGAATGGACAAAAAGCAGACAGGCTAAATGAGAGAAGCTAACGCGCCAGCAGACCGAAAGCCAACCACGCCAAAAGCTACAGAAGCCGCAAATGCTTACAGATTCCAAACAAAAGACCGAAAGAGTCAGAATGCTTTTTTAATTTTTTTCCAAAAAACCACAGAATCCAGCCAAATCCTGCCAACCTGGACAGACTGTGAGGGAGAGAAAGACAGCAGGCTGAGCACAGAGCCCCTCACGGCGTTTCAACAAGAGCGAGGCTGACCTCCAGGCAGTGATCCTGGGCGCCGAGGGCATTTCCCAAACGAAGGCAGGGCAAGCGCCAGGCTGGCCCTGCCCCGCCCCCACAGCCCCCTCCTGTGGAAGTTCCCGACCAACACAGATGGCAAAAGGTGGCCTCTGTGGATTGGGATGTTTCTGTTGATGTTTGTTGAACAGAGAGGCGCCACCTCGCCAGCACCTCTAAGCAGCCGCTTCCCTGGGCCACTGTACCCCCCGAGCCACCCCAGCCGCCCTCATCTCACCAGAGGGCCCCTCCTTCCAGCCCAGGAGCCTGCAGCCTGGAGGCTTCCTCAGAGCCAGGGTCCCAGGCCTGGGCCAGGCTGAGGGCTCGGGGAATCCCAGCTAAGGAGCCGGGGTCTTGGGGCCAGTGTGTGCTGAGAGCCGGGGGGTGGACAGCGCCCCTCCTGCTGACCACAGGGGTCCCGCCAGAGCCAGCGGGAGCCTCGGACTGGGGCCCCGCCGTGCCCCTCGTTAGCCACCAAACCCCGTGACAATGCAACTGCTGCGGAGGCCCGCTGCCAGCTGGCTCCCCGCATCCCCGTGCGGCCCCTGTTAGCGATTTTGTCTTGATCACTGGAGCCAGGGAGTCATTTAAAGCCAGCGGGTGCGTTGATGGCCTTTCTCAACCAAGGGAAACGCTCCACTATTACCGAGACTCAGCCAGGGGCACAGTCTGCAAGTGCAGAGAAAACAGTCCATCCGCCTCCGCTCTCCGCTTGGCCCAGCCGTTCCGCCAGTTATTGGAGCCAAGGCGACAATTTCACAGTAACCAGGACAAGCGGGTGTCCATCACCCGGAATCCAATCTCACTCTTCTCCATGCTGCATAGTGAGTGGATGGGCTTCAAACAGGCAAGGAATAAAAAATTTCTGGGTCTTTTTGTGTAAATTGTCCAAGTATAAACTTTCTTTAAGAAAAACATCTGATTCCGGCAACCAAGCCAGCCTGGTATAAACAGAGACAAGCTCACACCCCAAGTCTTTGAACTAGGATCCTTGAAGACATCCTCCCACGAGAACCCCTTAGGGATGAGCGTGCTGAGCCAGAGCAGAGCCCTCATGCCAGATGCCCCCGGGGTTGCGTGACTCAGGAGTGGCCCCCGGACCCCTGCCCCCTGGGCGGGTGGCACCATGCCGTCCTCCGCCCCCAGAGAGCAGCGCTGTGGGACGCTGCGGTCCACGCCCCGCGTCCACAGGAACAGCTCTGCGTGTCCGGTCCTCCCCACTGCCCTTCTGCCCAGGCCCATCCTGCTGGCGCGGGGCTCTCAGACTCCAGCGGGGGACCCCTCTCCTAGAGCCTGCTGGCCTCCCGCTGAGCCCTCTAACCAGGACCTGCCCTCCGCCCACCTCAAGCCCCCAGGGGACGGCCGCCCTGGCCGTCTGCTCTGGACACCCCCACTCCACGCCCTGGGCCTGGACTCCGTCTCGACAGGGCCATGCGAAGGCCTGTGAGGGCTCTCGTGTTGAACCCACTTGTGCATCCAACTCAAAATGGCCAAGTGGACCTCCCTGTTTGCTCTGCATTCGTCACCCTCCAGGCCCAGGGTGGGGTCCTGCCTCTCCCCCTATGTACAATCCTGGCTGCCCTGCATCCCCCAGACTCCCTGCCGGCCCCTCGGGGAGCATCCGCTCCTGCTCCCTTGGAGCAGCCCCTCCCCTCTCCTCTGGGCCGTGCCTATGACCCAGCACAGTGACCCAGCACAGCACCCCAGCACCAGAATCCCAGCACCAGCATCCCAGCACAGCACCCTAGCACAGCGAACCAGCACCAGCATCCCAGCACAGTGACCCAGCACAGCAACCCAGCACAGTGACCCAGCACAGCACCCCAACACAGCATCCCAGCACCAGCACACCAGCACAGCACCCCAGCACAGCATCCCAGCACAGCAAACCAGCACCAGCATCCCAGCACAGCACCCCAGCACAGCGACCCAGCACAGCGACCCAGCACAGTGACCCAGCAAGCACCCCAGCACCAGCATCCCAGCACACCATCCCAGCACAGCAAACCAGCACCAGCATCCCAGCACAGCAACCCAGCACAGCATCCCAGCACAGTGACCCAGCATCAGCGACCCAGCACAGCATTCCAGCACAGCGACCCAGCACAGCAGCCCAGCGCAGCGACCCAGGACCAGCCTTGTGCGCCGGCCGGCCTTGCGTCCCTGCTGCTTGTCCCAGCTGTGCCCGTCAGGTGGCGTCCTCCTCCCAGGCCACCACAACCTCGTCCCTCGGAGCCTCTTGCTCCTCCATAGCTGTGGGGAGCATGGCTCCCTGCGTCCTGTGGATGAGCAGCCTCGACTGCAGCCCCTGGGCCTCCAGATCCATGAGAACCCACNTGTTTTTCTGGAACTCTCTTGCTTTTTCTATGATCCAACGGATGTTGGCAATTTGATCTCTGGTTCCTCTCCCTTTTCTAAAACCAACTTGAACATCTGGAATTTCATGGTTTACGTACTGTTGAAGACTCACTTAGAGAATTTTGAGATCTAGTCTAAGTTTGCCCTCCAGCCTTTCTGCCAGAGCCTTTGTTCAGACCTGTCTCATTGGGTAGTACAATGACTTCTCTATATCTGTTCTTGCTCCCTGGCAGGTTATCCTTCATATCACTATGACTTTTCTCAATTATAAATTTGATTTTGTTACTTCATTACATAAATTTCTCTTAAGTATTCCTTACTGCCTACCATCCCAGCTCCTTCACATGGCCTGTAGGGTCTTTCACAGTCTGGCCCTTACCTCTTGCCTCATTGTTTCTCCACCCACACCCCCACCCCCAACTGCCCATTGCTCCTCGGCTCTACTGAACTGTTCCTTGCTCTGTGTTCTGCAAGCTTTCACTCACCCTCAGGAATGCCCACTGCAGCTTTTACTTTCTTGGATAATGCCTAACTATTCTGCAAGTCTCAACTCATCTTTTCTATGCCTGAAGAACTCCATGTTTAAGCCATACCCTAGCAGTTTTCATGTGGTTTTGCAACTGTTTATGTGTCTGTTTTTTTATTGCAAATTTTTCAATGGCAAATTATTTGGGGGGGGTGAGTCATTTCTTTTTTCTCTAGTGTATGGCATAGTATTGGATACAGTATGTGTTTGGTTGCTCAGTCAGGTCTGACTCTTTATGACCCCATGGACTGTGGCCCACCAGGCTTCTCTGTCCATGGGGTTCTCCAGGCAATAATACTGAAGTGGGTTGCCATTTTCTCCTCCATTGGATAAGTGGCTATCCAATAATTTTGAGCAAACAACATTATAATCTTTGTGAAATTCTTCCTTTAGAAACACCAGTTATGGGGATCTTCCTGACCCAGGGATCGAACCCAAGTCTCTCACATTGCAGGAAGATTCTTCACCATCTGAGCCACCAAGGAAGCCCTATTATTATAAACACTAGTTCAAGAATGCAGTGCTTTTTTGAAAGCAGTTTAGACTTTTCTTTTTACTGTTTTATTTGTTATTATATAAAAAATTCACATGTATTTAAGGATGCACAGGCACTAACACATTTATAGTCGTATAGCTCTTGAAAGTCCATCTATAACCTAGTTGTCTAACTTTTTTAGGGCATTGTCTTGAAATTTATTTTCTCAATTAATAAAATCATACCCTTTGTGGTTATTATTACTCCATGGGGTACAAGCACAAAATTTAAAAGTTCAATTAAAATACATAAAACAAAACAGCGGCAGTTAAAATAACATATTTGAACATTTTCAGCTTAAAATGATGCCTCAATGGGGAAGAGCAATTAAAAAAGATATGTATACACACACACACACACACACACACACACACACACACACACACATACATATACAGAAGAAGTTATGAAAAAATGTTAATGATTTTAAAATAATCTTTTTTGTATCACAGAAAACAGTCATATGTTTATAGTTTGCTCTTTTAAATCATCATCACTTACTTTGTGTGCACTATCTCATTCCTAATTGTATAAACAGTCAATATGCATACCATTATTTAAAAAACTGAGAGACTTAGTCACTTTCTTCTAAATATTTTTGATGGAAGAACATTCCAATTACAATAGGAGGTGCCAATAGAAATCTAAAGATTGAGAGTGGAATTCTTTATGAACAGAAGTACATTCTTCTGTCAGATAAGAATTCTGCCTACCTTAAAATTCTGGCTGACNTTCTAAATATTTTTGATGGAAGAACATTCCAATTACAATAGGAGGTGCCAATAGAAATCTAAAGATTGAGAGTGGAATTCTTTATGAACAGAAGTACATTCTTCTGTCAGATAAGAATTCTGCCTACCTTAAAATTCTGGCTGACTTTGTCTTTAATATTTTGAAATAACCAGAGCTCTTTTGCCTTTTATTTCACTGTGAATTATGTTGTTGTGGGCTTTTGGCTAAAAAAGTAGAAGTTGAATGAAAAATATTTATCTAGCCAATAAGAAAAATCAAGACAGTGAGAGAAGGAGATATAAAAACTTGTCTACATAATGGTAGGGATTGGTGACAGAAAGCATTTTATTACTTAAAAAATGTTATTCAAATACCTTGAAGGGAAGTAGGTTTGTGAGATTCTGGATAGAATTTCAGGTAGTTTTCCATCTCTCCAATAAAATAGACATTTATCAAGAGCCTGTCATGTGCAAGACCTCACGGAAGATAGAAGGCAGAATAAGGTACCTGCCTTCAAGGAGTTTATAACTGTACTGGGTTAAAAAAAAAAACATATGTACATGGATAGAACACGGGGATGTTAAGCTTAGTGAACTGAATATAGAGGTTTATCTTGTACTCTCCTGAAATAATGCTGAGTATAGAAATTGAGTAAGTATGAACTGAGAAGCATAACAATAATGGGAGAAGATACAACAACAGAGCAAGTCATTTTCAGGAGATAGAAATGGATCAAAAGACCGGCAAAGATGAAAAGCTGATTCCAAGTGCCTACAGGTGGTAACAGCAATGAGACACAAGTGAAATTTTGCTTTATGACCCCAGAAAGTCTCCAGAATTAAAGATACTTGGTATCCTTGAATACAGAAGTACAGCATGGAATTGAAAACAGGAGGAATTGGTTGGAAATTTCTGTAACAAGAAACTAGAACTCCTTGGTCCTTTTTGCCTCTCTGATGTTAACAGAAAGCATCAATTTTTGAAAAAGCAGAACTGGAAACTTTACTGTGAATGATGGGAGGGAAGATATTATATTGAAAACAGGACAAAATGAAAGTCTTTGTACTGCATGGTGAGACTTGCTTGCCTCCTTAAGCTACTTGACTTAAGAAGCAGCTTACAGACAGGGAGGTATCAAGAAGAACTGTACCAAAAAGATCTTCACGACCAAGATAATCACAATGGTGTGATCACTCACCTAGAACCAGGCATCCTGGAATGTGAAGTCAAGTGGGCCTTAGAAAGCATCANTCATGTGACTGAGGAGGGACATATTTGAGACCCAGCCTCGCCCAGGTTGGGGGGCCCAGCAAGGCTGGGGGTCAGGCCCCCGACAGCTTCTGGACCCTCGGGGACTCCCCTCCTGCCTGGCTGAGCGTCCTGCGGGAGGCCTGCACACGGGCTTGTTGTCCCTGTGGCCATGCCCACAAGACACCCTGTGGAGGCCGAGCCTGTGACTCGAGGCCGTGGAGCCCCGTCTCTGCCCGTGGAGCCTGTGAGGAGGAGGCCCTGAGTCCTGCCCACCCCAGACCTTCCAGACCCTCCTGGACAGCTGCCGTGCAGGCTCAGTGCACTCAGGGTGGATGAGGACTCCGTCTGGGCCGAGCTCGGGGCTGGGTCCTGGGGGCCTGGAAGAGGACACCCAGGTGGGCCCTGCCTGTGGGGAGATGAGGGAGAGAAGCACCTTCTTGTCACCTGCTCAGTGAGAAGTGACCTAAGGAGAGGCCGGCCCACCAGGCGATGGACGGAGGCTGGTGTCCTCGGGGATGGAGGGCGGCCGAGCCCTCCGATCCAGCCCGTGCCACGCTCCCCGTCCAACGGACCAGCCAGGTGCTCTGATCTCTGTGCCGAGAGGTGATTCTAGTATAAGAGCAACGCTTGGCATTCAAAGAGAAAGATAATGAAACTAGAGAAAATCTGTTGTAAACACAAAAGACAAAACCCACATATTGGAACAACAATAGCAAAGATCACATCTAAAAAACACAAGTAGCTCAAATAGCTGCTAATAAATAGCCAAGACCCCAGTAGGACAGCGGGCAAAGGCCTCGAGACCCTCTGTGGGGAGGGAAATCCTGACCATGATAAGCCCCCACGTGAGCCGCCCAGCCCGGCTCCACTGCCCAGAAAGGTGGGCTTTGGGTCCCAGGGTCCCAGAGCTGGTCACTGGGAGACAGTGTGTCTGTTTCACTTTGTTTTGTATCCTCAGGACTTTTAGCCCCATCCTGTCTGCCACTTGTGACTTATTTCATAGTTGAGACTGTTTTCCCTGAGTTCTCGGTATTTCACGTAAGATTAATCAGATTTATTCTTTAGAAGTCATTTATCTTTGGTCCTGGTGCTTGAAGATTTAGCTAAAAGTAGATTTATTAAGCAGGTCCTAAAACATCCAGAGGCCACTCTGGTTAGAGGTTTGCCCTTCTTAATGGGATTTGTCCCTTTAGCAGAGCCTGATTTCAAGTGCTCAGGAACATCTGCGCATTCACACCTGCAGACTGAGGGCCCTGGGTGCCGGGGCTGAGCCACGCTGGGGACCTAGCACGCTGGGGATGCAACAGGGCGGTGGGCATCTGGGCCTGGGGCCGTGGGTGGGGGTGAGTTCTCTAGCGTACTGCTCAACAGTGCCCCGATGAGGGAAAGTCTTCGATCTTGTAAAAATGACTGACAGAAGTGACTTTCTCTTGGCCTCAATTAAAAATATGTAAAAATTTAATATACAAGTGATGTGTGCTTATGTAACAGAATTTGAAAAACACTTAAAAATAGAAAGGATTTAAAAAGTTATTTATAGATCCATCCACAAAAGATAGCTTCTGTTATAATTTGGTCTGTTTTATCCTGATATTTTCTTCTACGAACATTTTAAAAAGCATAGTCCCAATCATGTTCTGAAGGCACTGTGTGATTTTTAACATTTTGCCATTAGCCCGGCTGTGCTGTGTTCCCCTCTACGGGACATTTAGCGTGTATGTGGTCAAATGGATGGATATGTGATTATTTACCTTTTTCCTTTTGCTGATATTGATGCTATTTCTGAGTTTTCATTTCATAAACGATACTGCAGTTGTTATCTTTGAGCCCAAGTTTGCAGTTCGGGACATTTACTTTAAAAAATGGNGCCTCCCACCGCGCCCCCTGCCCCCGCCCAGGTTGCCGCAGGGCACTGGGCCGGAGCTGGCTGAGTCCGTGCAGCAAGCTCCCTCTGGCCGGCTGTCTCACGGATGGTAATGCACACGTTTATGTGCTGCTCTCTCGGCTCATCCCTGCCTCTCCTTCCCCCTTTACCAGCAGGACAAGGGGTCCATCCGCTTTGTCCCAGGCGGTGGGGGAGGCTGGAGGAAGAGCTGGGGGCAGAGAAGACGCCTCCAACAGCTCCCCTCCTCGCGGGATATGGGCGGGACCTTGATACAGCCCGCCCCGCTCGTAACTCACTGTGGCCGATACAGGCGCGGAGAAACCCTGCCACAAAAACCACGTTAAAATCCGCTTCTCCTGCTCGGCCCCAACTTCTGCGGCCATGGAGTCGGCCTTGGAGATGGGTGATGCCTATTCACGTGCCAGTGGCCTGCTACGCACGGTGGATGCTGGGGGCCCATCAAGTGTGCTGAATGCATTTCCTGAGATGAGCTCTGTACAGGACCAGGCCGCTGTGCCCTCGAGCTTCGGGGTGAGCTTGTGGAGGGCAGACTCCCCGGTCCCCCTCCAGAGAGCTGTGTTCTCAGCAGCTCCCCACGGGGCCCCCAGGCAGGTGGTCTGTGGGGTTCATGCTGAGAACCCTGGACCTCAAAACAAGCTGAGAAGAACAGGAAAGCTTCTGCAGACACTGGAGTCATGATGGCATCTAGCCTGTGGGTCTCGGGTGATGCCTTGTCAGAGACAGCTGTGGGAAACAGGGGTCTGCAAACGTGATTCTGAGCAATAAACTGAGCCCAAGAAATTGCTGTCAACTCTGCACTGCCTACAACAGCATAAAATTATACATCCTTTCCAGGGGATAATTTAGCAAAATGTTAACAAAATGCATTAAAGAGCATACCCAGAAATTTCACCTCTTGTCATTTAGACAAAGGAAATTACCAGGAAGTTTGCAAAGACGTATGTGCCTGGACTTCCTTACACCTGCTTAGTGATCGCAGAACGCTCAGCCCGAATTTCCAACCAGAGACTTGGTCGAATTTCAGAGACTGGAGAGGGCAGCCAGTGGAAGCGGCGACCGCGGAGAGCCAGCCCACACCACTCAGACCACCCCCGCCCTCGCAGGGTGCATTTCCTCGGAGTCTGCTCCTGACACTGACGAGGAGCACNACCAGAGACTTGGTCGAATTTCAGAGACTGGAGAGGGCAGCCAGTGGAAGCGGCGACCGCAGAGAGCCAGCCCACACCACTCAGACCACCCCCGCCCTCGCAGGGTGCATTTCCTCGGAGTCTGCTCCTGACACTGACGAGGAGCACCCGATGGGTGGTCTCGGTCCCTCGTTTGGGACAACGCTAAGGAAAGCTTGCTCTTCTGGAACGCCACGGCGCCTGCGCCAGTGTTTGCTGTCCACATACACTCGCCACTGAGAATGCCAATTACAAGACCGTACACACGGCAGACCAGCGCTTCCCTGGTGGCTCGGACGGTAAAGAACCCACCTGCAATGTGGGAGACCCAGGCTCGATCCCTGGATTTGGAAGACCCCCTGGAGAAGGGAATGGCAGCCCACTCCGATATTCTGAACTGGAGAATTCCATGGACAGAGGAGGCTGCTGGGCTACAGTGCATGGATTTGCCGAGAATCGGACAGGACTGAGAGGCCCACACACTCCCTGCACATGCGACTTTCTGCACACGGGACTGTCGTTACCGCCAGGGACCGCAGCCCTGCAGGAACCCAGGCGTTTTCACAGGGGAACAGCCATGGTGATCTCACCTCATCAGGAAACGTATCCGGGGCTGGATGAGGGCAGGCCGCCGTGTCCCCAGACTACCAACTAACTGCAAGACAGGAAGGGCACTCACATTTACCGATTCCCACGCAGAGAAGGGGCAGGACACTCAGCCTGAAAGGTAGGGGCCCATGGAGGGGGAGGCAGGGCCCCCGCTCTGAGAGGAGCACATTCTGGAAGGGGAGACAGAAAGAAGCGCAGGCATGACTGGGTCAGGGAGCACGGGGGCCACAGGGAAACACTGTCAGAGCTCACAGAGGACCCCAGAGGCGTGGCGGTGGGCACGGGACACACGGGGGGCAGCGTCCAGCGGGAGGGGGCACGTGTCTGCCACACACACTGCGTCACTGGAGAGAAGACCCCGGGGCCGCAGTCAACTCGCTCAGGCTGGGTTTCTTGTGTGGCTGCCCCCTGGGAGCCATGCTCCCCCGGTCGCTCCTTGCTGCTTTTGAAGCACGTGAGGACAAGCAGCCTGTCTCTTGCTCCCCTTTGCTTCCATGGTGCAAACTCGCGGCTGCCCTGGAGAGACAGTGTGTGAGGGCTGGAGCCAGTCTGCATGCTCCCCGAGGCCTCCAGCCCAAGTTACAGGGCGTGGGTTTGTCTGAAGCAGCGGGCAGCCCTCCTCGGTCCCCGAGTCCTGCCAGCCCATCTGCACTCCTTCTTTACCCCAAGATTCACTCGAGGCCCTGTAAAGACGGGGCCACTGGGAAACGTGGCCAATGAGGAGAGAAACGGGACAGGTCCGGGGGAATGGAGAGATGGCTGGGGCTTCTCGGGCACAGGAGCAGGGAGTGCGGCCGTGGAAGCTTCATCATGGGAAATACTCTTCAGCAGCACAGACGAGCTGTCGGCGCCCACTCTGGGCACCGGGTGCCGCAGGGAGCGTGACAGACCAGACCCTCCCCACAGAGAATCTCTGTCTTGGTGAAGGAGACGATGGACATGAAGCAAGCAGTTCAGCCGGTAAAACCCCGCCGTCATCACATGTAGGGAGCGGTGGGATGGGTACCCATGCAAAGATGCTGGAGTCAGTCCCTCCAGGCATGGGGCAGGTAGGGAGCAGCTCCCCCGAGGCACGGAGGGAAGGTCCGTGCACCTGAGTCCCAGGAGGTCGACCAGGTGGGCAAAGGCCAGATCCGTTAGCCCCTGCGGGCCACGGGGAGGGTCCAACATGCCCACCCGGGCCTGCAGAACCATGCTGTCCCCGCCAGAATCGGAGGCTCAGCTGGGAAGAGACTCACCTTCCTGCCGATGCTGAGCGAAGGCTCCAGGGCAGAGAAGGCCAGGCGGTGGTCAGACCAGGATGAGGCCGCCAGGGCGGGGCAGGCAGAGTCCCCAGGAAGTCCTTACAAATAAGACATGCCTGTGTGCTCAGCAACTTCAGTCGTGTCTGACTCTTTGAGACTACATGGTCTGTAGCCCACCAAGCTCCTCTGTCCATGGGATTCTCCAGGCAAGGATGCTGGAGTGAGTTGCCCTTTCCTCCCCCAGAGGATATTCCTGATCTGGGGATCAAGTCTGAGTCTCTTGTCTCCTGCACGGACAGGAGAATCCTTCACCAGCGCCACCTGGGAAGCCCCAAGTGGACAAGACAGTGGAAGCCAGTCTTACTGATGAGAGAGACAAGGTGACTTGCAGGATCCTGGCCGATGAACTCCAACGAACGCCGTCCAGCCAAAGACCTCCAAGAACACCCCCGTGGCTGAATGCGTAGGTTTATTGTACCTTTCAGCAAAGGATGGGACATACCAGGGGCGCAAGAGGGGTATGTCGGTGAGAGGATGCCAGAAAGAACCTCTGATGGGGTTTGACCTGCCTTAAGGGCTCCTTCTGGGGGTCCAGGAGAATAGCAGTTTGCTCAGGACAGACAGCCGGGAAGCGGGAGAGAGCACAAATCTTGGGAAAGCAGCCGCCACCACGCTCACCAGCCAGGCCCTGGGAGCCAGCCACTGAGCATGGATGGGGAGCCCACGTCTGCACTCAGATGAGATCGCGGGGTCCTGGTGCTTGTCTCAACCCACCACGGTTACGGAGTGGCTTTGGCGGACGCTGTGTGTTCTGTGCCCTGTTGAAGGCGGGGGCCCATCTGCGAGCCGGGGTCACTGTGCTGCTTTTCAGATCCTCTCCGCTGCACAGTGTGGAAGCTCCTCAGTCTGCTGCAAGTGCGCCTTGGTCAGCTCCAGCAGGACGGGTCAGGATGAATGCTTTGCCTTAATTACTTTCCTTGCACACAGAATTTTACCCCAAAAACGCCATTCCTCTGCCAAAGCAACACAATTCTTTGCTATGCTGTGCCTTCAGAGATCACTGAGTGCTTATAATTAGGTTGTGAAACCATGTGACCCTTCAGCTGGTGTTTGCTGTTTTAAAAACAGACTTGTTTTGCATTTTGAAGTAAGAAAATGTTACCATATACATGGAAATTAGGCAGGCTTCTTTAATCTGGAATCTGGGGTGGGGGTGAGACTTCATTAAAAAAAAAAAGCATTGTCTTATTCTAAATAGCAGTGAGGTGCATAGCATAATATGCAATGATTCAATAAAGGCGCTCATTTAAATTGCAGATGGTTATAAACCTGAGACTGCAGATAACTTTACTCTGAGAATGTATAGAATAAATGATCTCTTAATATAATAAAGTCACTTGTCGTCTTTGCTGTTTATATTAAAACTTCACTTGAGATATGATTTCCAGGCAGGTCTCTGAAAATGCTCCCTCGGGACAGTAAAATTCAATGACACTGGATCATCCCCAAGAAATAATTTTTTAAAAAAGGGACATGTTATACGTTGTCAGGGAAGTTCTGAAACTTTGTGTTCATGGATGAATTATTCATTAAAAGTTTTTGGAGAAGTCCAGGCAGTACAAAACCAAGGTTCTGAATAATGGAAGGAATCTTATTTCTACGTCCGAAAACACATCCTTTCTTGGAACCAACCGTGCACATTTGGCAATGCCGGCAGGGTAATGGAGCTAACCCCCAGGGGACGCAGCCCCAGGGCGCCTCTCCCAGGGGGCTGCCCCCCACCAGCCTGGGCCTCCAGAGGCAGGAACCCAGAGGTCAACAAGTCCAGGCGGCAGGCACATTCTCAGGGTTCAGGGGACCACACCAGACACAAGCCTCACAAATCCCAAGGCGGGCAGTGGCGCGCTGACAGCCGTGGACAGAGCCCTCGACACAGTTTCCTCCAGGGAGAAGCCGGCCGTCAGGACCTCATCACGCGCAACAGAGCAGCAGCCCCTCCTACGTGCCCCCACGCTCCTCACGCCATGCGTTTACTGATTTAACCACGTCTCACTGCACAAGGAGTTCAACTCTGTCGTCAAAGGAAAGGCAGAAAGCACATCGGTAGGGAGACAGCCTGAGATCCGGCCATGCAGCGTGACCACGCCTCGGCTCTGCTGCTGCCGCCGAGGCTCGGCCGCCCAGCTAACCCACGCAGTGTGTCAGT
>SJYV01043269.1:180992-199477 GCA_006410875.1 Neotragus pygmaeus | reverse complement strand
GCAGCTCCCCCGAGGCACGGAGGGAAGGTCCGTGCACCTGAGTCCCAGGAGGTCGACCAGGTGGGCAAAGGCCAGATCCGTTAGCCCCTGCGGGCC
The DNA here is from genome assembly GCA_006410875.1 of Neotragus pygmaeus. NCBI lineage: Eukaryota > Metazoa > Chordata > Mammalia > Artiodactyla > Bovidae > Neotragus > Neotragus pygmaeus. The sequence goes on along the minus strand of SJYV01043269.1, from coordinate 199,381 downwards.
ACGGGGAGGGTCCAACATGCCCACCCGGGCCTGCAGAACCATGCTGTCCCCGCCAGAATCGGAGGCTCAGCTGGGAAGAGACTCACCTTCCTGCCGATGCTGAGCGAAGGCTCCAGGGCAGAGAAGGCCAGGCGGTGGTCAGACCAGGATGAGGCCACCAGGGCGGGGCAGGCAGAGTCCCCAGGAAGTCCTTACAAATAAGACATGCCTGTGTGCTCAGCAACTTCAGTCGTGTCTGACTCTTTGAGACTACATGGTCTGTAGCCCACCAAGCTCCTCTGTCCATGGGATTCTCCAGGCAAGGATGCTGGAGTGAGTTGCCCTTTCCTCCCCCAGAGGATATTCCTGATCTGGGGATCAAGTCTGAGTCTCTTGTCTCCTGCACGGACAGGAGAATCCTTCACCAGCGCCACCTGGGAAGCCCCAAGTGGACAAGACAGTGGAAGCCAGTCTTACTGATGAGAGAGACAAGGTGACTTGCAGGATCCTGGCCGATGAACTCCAACGAACGCCGTCCAGCCAAAGACCTCCAAGAACACCCCCGTGGCTGAATGCGTAGGTTTATTGTACCTTTCAGCAAAGGATGGGACATACCAGGGGCGCAAGAGGGGTATGTCGGTGAGAGGATGCCAGAAAGAACCTCTGATGGGGTTTGACCTGCCTTAAGGGCTCCTTCTGGGGGTCCAGGAGAATAGCAGTTTGCTCAGGACAGACAGCCGGGAAGCGGGAGAGAGCACAAATCTTGGGAAAGCAGCCGCCACCACGCTCACCAGCCAGGCCCTGGGAGCCAGCCACTGAGCATGGATGGGGAGCCCACGTCTGCACTCAGATGAGATCGCGGGGTCCTGGTGCTTGTCTCAACCCACCACGGTTACGGAGTGGCTTTGGCGGACGCTGTGTGTTCTGTGCCCTGTTGAAGGCGGGGGCCCATCTGCGAGCCGGGGTCACTGTGCTGCTTTTCAGATCCTCTCCGCTGCACAGTGTGGAAGCTCCTCAGTCTGCTGCAAGTGCGCCTTGGTCAGCTCCAGCAGGACGGGTCAGGATGAATGCTTTGCCTTAATTACTTTCCTTGCACACAGAATTTTACCCCAAAAACGCCATTCCTCTGCCAAAGCAACACAATTCTTTGCTATGCTGTGCCTTCAGAGATCACTGAGTGCTTATAATTAGGTTGTGAAACCATGTGACCCTTCAGCTGGTGTTTGCTGTTTTAAAAACAGACTTGTTTTGCATTTTGAAGTAAGAAAATGTTACCATATACATGGAAATTAGGCAGGCTTCTTTAATCTGGAATCTGGGGTGGGGGTGAGACTTCATTAAAAAAAAAAAGCATTGTCTTATTCTAAATAGCAGTGAGGTGCATAGCATAATATGCAATGATTCAATAAAGGCGCTCATTTAAATTGCAGATGGTTATAAACCTGAGACTGCAGATAACTTTACTCTGAGAATGTATAGAATAAATGATCTCTTAATATAATAAAGTCACTTGTCGTCTTTGCTGTTTATATTAAAACTTCACTTGAGATATGATTTCCAGGCAGGTCTCTGAAAATGCTCCCTCGGGACAGTAAAATTCAATGACACTGGATCATCCCCAAGAAATAATTTTTTAAAAAAGGGACATGTTATACGTTGTCAGGGAAGTTCTGAAACTTTGTGTTCATGGATGAATTATTCATTAAAAGTTTTTGGAGAAGTCCAGGCAGTACAAAACCAAGGTTCTGAATAATGGAAGGAATCTTATTTCTACGTCCGAAAACACATCCTTTCTTGGAACCAACCGTGCACATTTGGCAATGCCGGCAGGGTAATGGAGCTAACCCCCAGGGGACGCAGCCCCAGGGCGCCTCTCCCAGGGGGCTGCCCCCCACCAGCCTGGGCCTCCAGAGGCAGGAACCCAGAGGTCAACAAGTCCAGGCGGCAGGCACATTCTCAGGGTTCAGGGGACCACACCAGACACAAGCCTCACAAATCCCAAGGCGGGCAGTGGCGCGCTGACAGCCGTGGACAGAGCCCTCGACACAGTTTCCTCCAGGGAGAAGCCGGCCGTCAGGACCTCATCACGCGCAACAGAGCAGCAGCCCCTCCTACGTGCCCCCACGCTCCTCACGCCATGCGTTTACTGATTTAACCACGTCTCACTGCACAAGGAGTTCAACTCTGTCGTCAAAGGAAAGGCAGAAAGCACATCGGTAGGGAGACAGCCTGAGATCCGGCCATGCAGCGTGACCACGCCTCGGCTCTGCTGCTGCCGCCGAGGCTCGGCCGCCCAGCTAACCCACGCAGTGTGTCAGTGCTGGGGTTTCTATGGATCTTCTTCCAGTCCCCCTCTCCACTTTCTGCAGCTGGAGGAAATCCTCTTGTGTGATAACTTTGACGACATGCCTCACGCCATTTTCTGGGCTCTCCAAAGTCCCTGGTCGTCGGGGTCACATAAAATTCCCTTTGTATGACCTTCCGTGGCAACCATCTTCTCTCTAATTTTCTTAATCACTGTTTTAATCACGTAATCCTTTTCGCTTGGATTCACTGGGCTGTGCACATCGGCTCGATTCTTTCAGGCCCGTCTTTTCTGTTGGATTCCCAGCATGTGTCAGCTGTGTAGCTGTTTTTCGGGTGGTTAAACGTGTTGCCTTGCTTTCACAAACCTCCTTTTTCTCTCCTCAGTTCTCTGGAATTACGTTTTCTTCTGAGGTAGATTCTTCACATTTGCTCATCTCTAATGGGAAGGTTGGGCTTCCCCGGAGGCTCAACAATAAAGAATTTGCCTGCAGTGCAGGAGCCGCTGGAGACGTGAGTTTGACACCTGCATCGAGAAGACCCCCTGGAGGAGGGCATGGCACCCCACTCCAGTATTCCTGCCTGGAGAATCCCGTGGACAGAGGAGCCTGGCGGGCTACAGTCCGTGGGGTTGCAAAGAGTCAGACATGACTGAGCAGCTGATCACGCATGCGTGCCACGGGAAGATTAATCATCTGCTTATTTGCGTCTGGTTCATACTCAGGCGCTTATATCAAAAAACCTGCACTTGCTAACACACTGGGAGGGACTTCTTCCCGCCAGAGCTGGCCCTGGACCACAGGCATCCCCAGTTTTCAGGCCAGGACTGTCCCGTTCTCCTGCGCCTTCAGTGGGGAAAGCCCTGTGGAGGGGCTCTCAGAGTGCCCGAGTGCTGGCGTGTTAGGGGCGGGACGACGACAGCCCAGGGCCGGGGCCAGCTTCCATGGTGACCCAGGGTCCCAAGCTGCGTCCCTTCTCGGACTCAGCCGAGGCCCTTGGCGTCCTCCCAGACCACCCGGCTCGGGCCTTCAGGCAAGGAGGCCAGGAGAGGGGTGGTCCTGCCCGCTTCTTGGTCAGCAGCCCAAGAGGACACGTCCTCCTGGTTGGAAGCAACCCCCAAGCCCCACGGAGTGGCAGCTCCCCCCAGGAGCAGCATCGTCCGTGGCCCGGCCCTGGGTGGACAGCAGCGTCCCCATCGCCCTGCGTGCTGTGAACCGTTCCCGATCACCTGTATGCACAGCCAGGGGCAGGAAGGGACCGCCTCCATGAAAAGAATGAGTAGTTACAGCTTCAATGCACTGCCAGAGGCAGCGCCCGCTTCGTACAGACAGACATTCTATGACATTTGTTCTCCAAGGCTTTGTCTGCACCATCTTTAACTGTTAGGTACGTGAGACGTAGCTAACACTTCCAGAATGCTCCGTCCTTACCAAGTTTCATGTCATTTCACTTCATCTTCCCAATAACCTCACAAGGGGGGCTCCCATTTCAGAGATGCAGAAAATGGAGCACAGAGACGAGAGTCCCTCTCCCAGACCAGCCTCCAGGTGACAGGGAAGGGGCTGCACCTTCAGCCCCCAGATGATGGCCTCCTCGGCTTCTGGGCTAGGCCTGCCTGGCGCCTAGGACTACGGCAGGGAGGATCACCTGCTTTTATTTTTTGTGATTTGATGCATTCATAGTTTTTCTCTTTAAATATTTTGCCAATGCAGAACTTGCTTTTTTGGCAGGTTGAGCTAAGGATTGAATTTACCTTTTTCCCAACCAAGTTAACCAGCTGGCCCGTTATGATTGACAGCATAGCCCAGTCTTTGTACACCGGATGTGAGTGCCCAGCAACACTCCGACATTCTCGCCTGGAACGCTCTGAGCTTTCTCACCCTCTATCTGACCTCAGGCACAATCCATTCTGATTTTGACTCTTGAAAATATTTTCACATCTACTAGAGCAAGTTCCCCTCAATGGTATGAAAATCACTCACTCATCTTGCTAACCTCTAGACTCATCTGAAATTTGACTGAGATTGTACTTTTTTTTAGCTTAATTAGGAGAGAATTGGCATCTTTATAATATTGGGTCAATAATCCTTCCTTTCATTTGTCTTACTTTATGTCTTTCAGTAAAATTTTATAGATTGCTTTGAATGGGATTGCACGCTGCTTAAATCTGCTTCCCAGGAATTTACATGGGGCCACTATTATGAAGTCACTTTGTTCATTACACTTTCTGTTTCTAATGCTTTCACATTTACAAAACTCATTGGTTTTGGTGCTTTCTTTATTGGCCATTCTTTCTCTGTTGTATTTATTCCCATAGATCTTCAGATGAATTTTTAGGTTGTTGGATGGACAAGCATAGGATGTTTCTACATAATAGACACATATGTGCATTTTTGGGGAATAGGGTCCCGGGAAATCAAATCCCTTTCATTAAGGTGATTTTATAAGTATTCGTAGAGAAATTAATGTGATAAATTATATTAATACACTTCCTCATTTTAAACCATACTTTAATTCCTAATAAAGGCCGTACTTGTGCATAGCATATTAATCTTATAAAAATTCTGGTTTGGCGTGTGTGCTATTTGCCTATTTGCCTATTTGCCTGTAACAAAGTGGCACAAACTGGGAGATTTAAAGGAACAGGAATTTATAACCTCAGCTCTAGGGGCTGAGAGCCAGGGTGAAGGCCCACTCCCTCTGCAGACGCTGAGAAGGCAGGCACCCGAGGGGCGCTGGGAGCAGCCTCCCGAGCCCAGACTCACTCCTGCCCCATCTTTGCATCTCCCGCAAGGGCCTTCCTTTGGCCAAACCCAGCGAGAATCCAGAGTGTACAGGAGCCCAGTGACAGGGTCCATATAGGGGGCCGCGAGCTCCCAGGGTCCAGACCTCGGTGGGGAAGAATGGGAGGCAGATGAAAGATGAGGCGAAACTAAATAAAAGATGTCAGTCAGGGGCTACAGGAAGTGTCTTAAAGACAGCCAAAGTGGGGCGAGTCTGTTGCCTACAGCACACCAATTATACAAAAAGACGAGCGTCAATAATGACACTCAAGAAAGGAAGAAGGAGAAATAGAACAAAGTGCCCTGGACTCCATTGCCAGTTGCTAAGATGCCTAATATAACTCTTACAAACAGATCAGAGAAAGGAAAGAACAAGGCATTCAACCTGCCCTTCTGAGTAGAACTATGTTTCAAAGACACTAACAGCTCCGGTGAACAAGGGACGACCCTCCGGTAGAAGAGCCTGGTTCTTCAGTAAGCAGGGGACGATAGAATTAGGAAACTACTATTTTGCAACCTGTAATGAAATTCTATTTCAGGAAATGGCATCATCATCGGAGGGTAAAGCCATCAGGAGACGTAGCGATGAAGAACCTCGCAAGGAACGGGTCAGGCTGTGGCGACGTGAACCGTTGGTGGGTCTTCCTGTGAATAGAGGGAAATCTACTGCAGGATTTTGGAAGCAGAGAGGAGTGGCGGCATAATGTTTTAATGTCTTCAGATCTTTACACAAAAGCAGTCACATCAACTAGATGGCAAAGGCAAAACTCTGCAGAAAACGCTGACAGCAGAGTGAGGACCCCTCCAGAACTCCAAAGCACAGGTGGATGAAGCCAAGCTGCCAACAGCCATGAGATCTGCAGGGCACCCGTGCCCACAGGAGGGAGGTGGAAGCCGGGGGACCGGTGGCGTCCCTCAGAGCAGGAGACCCCAAACAGCCGGCAAGTCTGCCCTCACCATGCCCCAGCCAGGCAGCAGATTCTGGCACCAGGAGGGTTGGCCTCAGGCAGGAGTGCTGGGAAAGATGTGGGGGCACCCAAGAAGACCAGGCCAGAAGAGGTGCCAGGGCGATCCAGGAAGCAACCCCCATACTCCCAACACCACGAGGAATCACCCCACAAGGGAGCTCTGGGAGGTCAGCAAGCTGGCCTGAGGCACGCCTCCTTCTAAGGACTCAGAAAAACTGGCCTCCCAGGGCTTCTCAGCAGGTCCAGGGGCTAAGACTCCATACTTCCAATGCAGGGGACACAGGTTTAATTCCTGTTTGGGGAATTAAGATCCCAAACATCTCATGGCATGGCCATTTTATTTTAATTTTAAAGTAAAAACTAACTCCCCATAGAACTGAAACACATCAGTCCATGAACAGATAAACAGATAAACAAAATGTAGTCCATCCACTCAAAGGAATATTATTCAGTCTTAAGCTGGAGGGAAATTCTGACACAGGCTATATCATGGATGAAACTTGAGGACCTTATAAGCCAGATGTCAAAGACAGATGCTGTGAGATTCCACATACACAGATCCCTCAGTTCAATTCAGTCATCCAGTCGCGTCCAACTCTTTGCAACCCCATGGACTGCAGCACACCAGGCTTCCAGGTCCATCACCAACTCCCAGAGCTTTCTCAAACTCATGTCCATTGAGTCGGTGATGCCATCCAACCATCTCATCTTCTGTCATCCTCTTCTCCTCCTGCCTTCAATCTTCCCCAGCATCAGGGTCTTTTCCAATGAGTCAGTTCTTCGCATCAGGTGGCCAAAGTATTAGAGCTTCAGCTTTAGCATCAGTCCTTCCAATGAACACCCAAGACTGATCTCCTTTAGGATGGACTGGTTGGATCTCCTTGCAGTCCAAGGGCCTCTCAAGAGTCTTCTCCAACACCACAGTTCAAACGCATCAATTCTTCAGCACTTAGCTTTCTTTATGGTCCAACTCTCACATCCATACATGACTCCTGGAAAAACCATAGCTTTGACTAGACAGACCTTTGTCGGGAAAGTAATGTGTCTGCTTTTTATCCCTAGAGCCCTCAAATTAGAGACAGAGCTTAGAATGGAGGGCGCCTGGGGCTGCAGGAGGGGAGGAAGATGCAGAGCTGCTATTTGATGAGCAGAGAGCTTCCGTTCTGCAAAATGAAGAAGTTCTGGAGACTGGTGGCACAATAATGAGAATGCACACTTAAGCAGGGTTAGGATGGTGAACTTTATGTCACATGCTTTTAACCACAGTTAAAAATTAAAAGTTTTTAAATGAGACATATTGAATTGCCACTGAAAGCTGTTATAAACATATTGATAAAGCACAGAATAATACCTATATGGACAATAAAAGCATGCTGGAGAGTCAGGTTCAAATAATATATTGAAACCATTGTTAAGTACTACTTCAAAATGAGGTTCAAGGATGATATCAGATATGAACGAAAGCAAAAGTCATAATTCAAAAAATTTCAGAAATGAATGACAGAACTGAGGGGAAAATCGGAAATTTAAAAGACATTTCAGAAATGAAAACTCAGGCAGAAGAAACATGAATAGAATGAGATAATACCTTAAGAAAAATAGAAGGGACAGGGTTTTTAATACAATGAAGAAAAGAAAAGGGATTCAAGGGAAAAAAAAAACAACAACAGGAATTCTGAAGACCGGCAGAGACAACCTTATGCATGATTCTGAGTCCTGAAAAAGAAATCAAAGAAGGGAATAAAATAATACTAAAAACTGTGTTTCAAGATAACCTTCTTTATTTAAAAAGATATTTTAAAACCACTGCTGTATTGAAATCACACGGCATACCTGAGAATACAGACCAGAACAACCACCAGAAAGACAGAGGCTTATACATTAATCAACTTTTACAAAAAGGCAAAAAAAAAAAAAAAAATCATCTTTTAGGCAGCCAGGCAAAACAGTTAGATAAAAAGAGAAATAAGAATTCTATCACACGCTTTTCACAGAAAGTCTATGCCAGAAAGAAGTTGGATATTATGTTTAATGTGTTTCGGGGGAAAATGTGAACCAAGTATTTTTTTATCCAGCAAAAGTGGACTTTCAAAGCATAATCGTATAAAAACATGAAGTGTTATCAACATTCAAGACATCAGAGCTATTGTTCTCATGAGCCCAGCCTGAGTAAGGTAATTAGAAAATGAGCTTTAAACAAAAATGACCACAGAGATTTTAACTGAAGGCTGGTAACTAGCACTCACGGAGCTACCTGCAGAAAATTAAATGAGGCTGCAAGGGAGAAGATATTATGCATAATGGCTCTGCGAACTGACCTGAGACGCAGCGCCCCATCCAAAACAAGGACGAAACAGGAAATGCACACGGCAAAAAAGAAAGATTTAACTTTTCTTAGTACTTATAGCAGCAAGGTGGTAATACTGATGTTGCTACATATGTGCTGGTGTTGATACACATACATACATATAATATCGGTACTCTGAGACCTTGTGTGCTATGGGGGAAATAAAAGAGTGATCTTGTCAGTTTTCTAATCTATCATCCCGTGTGTCCCTGAGTGTGGTGCTGAAGGAAGGAGGTGCAGACGTTACACAATAGTTGAATGAACGCCTGTTGTCAGGGTGGATCAAAGAAACAGCACGGACCGTAGATCGTCCCCATAACATCCTTGTGCCCTGAGGACGGGTTTGGAATACATTCCCCACTGAGAGAAGTAGGGCTTCTTGGAGAAAAGGCTGGCCTCAGGGCTGTGTGTGGGAGCGGGCAGGGAGGGCAATATAATGGGCCTGGGGCATCTTGTCATGCTAGGTAGTGGCAAGGCCACCAAGGTCGCCAGTGTGGCATGCGGACTCAGGAGCTGACGTGAGGAGGTTTCCCAATCAGGGACTTCCTGAGTTTCAGAAAGGATGCTGGTTTGCACAGAATGAGGGCTATTAAATAAGCCTAAATGGACAGGTTAATAAGAAGATTCAGAGAACATGCTGTTCAGGGAACAGCGGGGTCCCAGCTCGTTACCCTGAAAACTGGCCAGGAGGATCCAGCTCCTCCATGTACCATCCCAATGTTACACACACAGACGGGAGTTACGAGAACACTCTCTTTATCTGAGTATTTCAGTTCTGGAATGGAACACAATTAGACCAACCACTCTGTACCCCAGGATGGATGGGCGACCAGAGGCAACTGCCAGCATCACAGGGAGAAGCCAGCAGACGCTCCGTGCCTCTCGGGAAAGGACGAGACACCAGCCTGAATCTTCACATGTGACCCCCACCAAGGTTCTGTGTGCGGGCACCTTGAACAGAGCCCGAGGGCAGGAGGGAATGAGCCGCTCTGCGACTGCACCCAGCAAAGCCGGGCTGGGCAACCGCGGGGCCAAAGCCCTGAACTGGGCAACAGACAAGCCACACAGGAGGGGGACGGATGAGGAAGCCAGAAAGAAAGGGACCAGAAAGAAAAAATTCATAAACGAGGCTAGCAGGACCAAGCTGGGCATCCAGGCCCACACTTGGGCACTAGCCCTAAGGAAAAGCAAGACTGACGGCGATGAATCAGGATGAGGCTCAGGCCAGAGGACACGGAGGGGCCTCCCCAGAGACCGGCAGGTCCGCTCCTCGCCCTGGGGGGCAGGCCCGGAGAGGGGCCTTACTCGACTTACTCAAGCCCCACGTCTGTTCTGTGCGATTCTGTAGGGTCTACCCCCACAGTGAAAACCCACCTGCACAGCCGGACAGCACGTCCCTCTGCTGGAAGGCCTCCTTCCCTGTGGCCCTTCCTCCCCGGCTCCTGGGCTCACACCCCCCGCCCCGGCTGTCTCTCTGGAGACCTGATTCCTCCTCACCGGGGTTCGCTGTCGCTATTTGCAGTCGTTATTGCTGCTGTTTGTCTAGTGGCCCTGCTGAAATGATTTTCTGAAGTCTATATTTTCTGTCAAGCATGGCCACTAAAACTCCTGTTAACTTTGCCAGCAGCTAGTGGTTAGACAGAGAGCTTCCTAAATCCTGACAAGCTCCCCCAGCTGCCACCACCACCAGCATCACCACCACCAGCATCACCATCACCAGCATCACCATCACCAGCATCACCACCACCAGCATCAGCACCACCAGCATCACCATCACCAGCATCAGCACCACCAGCATCACCATCACCAGCATCAGCACCATCACCAGCATCACCATCACCAGCATCAGCACCACCAGCATCAGCACCACCAGCATCAGCACCATCACCAGCATCACCATCACCAGCATCAGCACCACCAGCATCACCATCACCAGCATCAGCACCATCACCAGCATCACCATCACCAGCATCAGCACCACCAGCATCACCATCACCAGCATCAGCACCATCACCAGCATCACCATCACCAGCATCACCATCACCAGCATCAGCACCATCAGCACCAGCACCACCATCACCAAAACATCCTCCTTTCCCAGCCTTTGCAGGAAGCCCTGACGTGTGCTGGGAAAACCTCAGATGCTTAGCGGACAACCAGTGGCTCCTCTGTAGCTTCACGTCCGACTTGCACAGACCAGAGGGCCGCAGCGGGGAGGACGCAGGGCCTTCTCCCGTCGTTCGGGCCTGTGCCGGGCACTGGGAATGCCTATGGCCACCTAGATTCCTTGGAATCTGTCCAAACCACCTCTTTCTGGCCTTTCCTTCCAGGCCTGTTTGCCCTGACAGTTATCCTGAGGCCAACAGGGAAGCAGCTAATGCACTTGACTTTAAATGTGTTCGGCAAACACCACCCTGTTCCCCCCACACACACACACACGCACGCACGCACACACCTGCACACACACTCACCAACACTTCAGACAGGAGGAAGTTCTCAGTTTCAGGCCAGCAAGGCCAGCCACCAGACAGGTTAGGGCCCAGCCCTTCGCACTCCCCTGGCACGCGTGTGCCGCGCCCAGTTGCGGAGGATGGAAGCCTGCAGGGGCCGGGCTTGCACAGAGGATATGGCGTCAGGACCCCAGTGGCGCAGGGGCGGGGGCAGGTGTGGTTGTTCCCGGGAGGGAGCAAGGGATGGGGCTGCAGTGGGAGATGCCTAAGGCCCCACACAGGCCCCTCTGTGATGACCACCACCTCCCTGTGGAGCAGCGCCCCCCGGGGAGAAACGCATGAATGGAAGAGAGAGGAGGATAGCCGGAAAGGGGGAAAGCCAGACGATATTTTCCGTGACTCACACAGACAGGGGGATTGCATTCAAACAAATTCTGGTGTTTTGAGATCAAAATAGCCTTAGGGTGGTCGTTCAGGGGCAAAAAGCAACTCAGCTAATCCAATCACATGCAGACAAGCTGAGAGCTCCTCTGACTCAACCTCCCTGTTTTTGGCCAGAGAGAAGCCCCTGAAGCTCCAGCAGTGCTGGGGTCGCGGGGACCAAGCTGGAGGATTCATTTTTCATTTTAAGGCATGATTAAAGGCCTTGTTAGATCCGTCTTTCAATAGACCATGAAGGTCCACATTGGAATATCTCCGTCTTGGAGACATAATGGGCCTCCCTCCATCAGGAAAATATTTGTGAATCTGGATTCTGCAAAATGTAATCCACAAGCTTAGTTCTGAAAGGTTTACGCAGAATTCTGCTTGTTAAAGGAGCTTTAGCTCTTGGTCCCCGGAATTTACTTTGCACCATTGAAAGTATTTCACTCTCTGTACTGGTTTTATCTTTGCCTCTGCGAGTCTTTGGGAGAATCACCAAAATGCTGAAACTCCTTCTCTAGCTGGTCTTTCTTCCTCCTGGTCAGCTGCACCCTTGATGCTGAGAGACCGTGGGGTTATACAGAGCCGAGGACATGGGGAAAGTCCGTGTGTCTCCTGCATTCTGCCCTGCCCTCTCAGCCATTGCCTTGTCTTTCGAGGGACAACCCCGACTGTGAAGGTCACCCGGCCAGAGAGATGCCAGCGGAAACAAGGGCGAAGATGCCGAAGGGACCTGCGTCCACCCTCGGGGCCCTGGGAGGAAGGGGGCCAGCCTGAATCCGTGTCCCCAGAGCAAAATAACACAGTAATGGTGAACGCTGGTCTCCGGTATGCCCAGGAAGCCTATTTCTGTGCTTATGTTAAGTCTCAGGAGAGCACTCCCGGTCATGCCATCTGTGGTTCTGATCTCAACAGGAAGAACTCTGCAGCCGGCCTTCTACACGCCTATGCCCGTGGCCAGCTGAGAATGAGGACGACAGGAAACCTCCCCTGTGCGCCTTCAGGATGGGAGGGGTGGGGGCCCTGCAGAGGAGGAGGGACTCGCGGGGCTGTGGCATCTCGGCCACCCACCGCCAGGGCCCAGGAGGAGCCGTCTCACCTCGCCCTGCGTACGTGGGATCCAAAATTATCAAAGTGGGTTGGCAACGGGCTAAAAGGAACAGGGTCAGCCCTGGCGGATCCCCGTGGGGACACGTTTGCTCTTCTGTCAGTATTTAATCAAATCCATGACCCCCCAAATATATATGCACACAGTCAGAACTGGGAGAGCTTGTTGCCACTGCTGCTGGCAATAGAAATGAAAGCCAAGCCCTTGGATGCTGCAGGAGGGCAAGGGATCCCCCCTCCTTTTCCTCCTCATTTGTACCCTAGGATCTCTCTGAAGCTTCCCCAAGCCTGCCTCTGGGGCTCACCCCCCAACTCCCAGCGTCGAGGGCAGACCCAGCCCAGCAGGTCCAAAGATCCACTGCCTTGCCCCCTCTTGGCTCATGGGGTGCCGACCTCTAGTGACCCTGCACTGAGACAGGAACACAAAGACAGTGAGAACCAGCGACAGGAAGTGTGAACACTGGCTCCACATCCTCAGAGGGACACACGTGCCACGGGGAGAAACCAGGCCAGGCCACCAAGGCCTCTTGTTTGCGAAAGCCTCCTGGCCTGTGAGCCTTTATGAAGATCCACAAACAGCCTTACCCTCTGCTTGGCTCAGAGGTTTAAGCGTCTGCCCGCAATGCGGGAGACCCGGGTTCGATCCCTGGGTCGGGAAGATCCCCGGGAGAAGGAAATGGCATCCCACTCCAGTATTCTTGCCTGGAAAATCCCATGGATGGAGGAGCCTGGTGGGCTNTCCCTTAGGGCTTCCCAGGTGGCACGAGTGGAAAAGAACCCACCTGCCAATGCAAGAGATGCAAGAGATGCAAGTTTGATTCCTGTGTCAGGAAGATCCGCTGGAGAAGGAAATGGCAACACACTCCAGCGTTCCTGCCTGGGAAATCCCATGGCCAGAGGAGCCTGGCGGCTACAGTCCGTGGGGTCGCAAAGAGTCGGACACGGCTGAGCTGCACACACACCGTGCTTTCCTTTCGAGAACAAAGACCTAGAGAGGAAACCGTGGGCTTTTAAGCCTCACTCTCTGGCTTTGTTTTGCTTTTCTCTTATGACCTTGCCGAGTTGACTTTAGTTTTGTAGCCTCGTGGCTGTGAAGGGACCCTCCATGTGTGTACCATGGTCGCCCACTATTTCACTATGATTCCTGGGTTGGGAAGCTCCCCTGGAGGAGGGCATGACAACCCACTCCAGTATTCTTGCCTGGAGATTCCCATCAGAGGAGCCTGGCGGGCTACAGTCCATTGGATCTCACAGAGTTGGACACAACTGAAGCGCCTTAGCATGCATGCACACATACAGACACACACCCTATTGGTTCTGTTTTTTTTTTCAGAGAACCCTGACTACTATGGGGGAAAGATGCATCATGGGAAATGGAAGTTTCCAGAAACAAGAGGCCAAGGTATGCAGTGGTCGACTGTGTTCACGCTGAGGTTCCCGGGATTGGTGGACACAGGAGGAAGGCACCGAGGTGTGAACACATGGATGGAATGGGGCAGAGTGACGGGTGTGAGCGGGGGCAGTGGCTTGAAAGGAGCCGCGGCTCCGGCAGAAGAGACAGTCTGGGGGGCAGGAGCCTCTCCCGCCCAGAGCGTGAGCTGCGCAGGGACACAGTGGCCGCCGCGGCTCTCCAGGGGTCAGCGAGAGCAGGCAGGAGAAGGAGACAGAGAACAGCAACGAGCCAGAACGTTCCAGGGAGTGCCCCAGAGGGGACTGGGGCAGGGGCGGTGGGGAACCCGGATGGCCGGGCAGGGGCGGGCGAGGAAGCTCCACCTCCAGGAGCCTGCGGGCTGCGGGCACCCACGTGGCTCTGGGCACGGCCATGTGAGTCAAGTTTCTACTCCTCCCAGGAGTGAAGTTATGAACCGTTCTCCAAGTTTCCAATTCTACTAAGATTGAATGTCTGCTAAATGGAAAGCCTGGCACAGTTTAATAGGATTGTGATAGCAGGTAATTGCATGTTTATGCATATATTTATATAAGGAGATTATCAACAACATGTCTCTCAAAATCATGACTTGGAAAAACAGAATTTATATCCTAAAACTGCTTTTACAATTCCAGTATCAAATCGCATTTTTCTTTATTTCCTACAGGCCTTTCTCGGGCTAAACTTAAGAACTCGCCACGTGTTTCAATAAAATTTACTTTGAACCTCTTGTATTTCATTATGTGAAAATAGGTTTCTAGCTACCTCTCCTAATTAAAGAAATTACACTATTAAGTAGATGCCTTCTGAGCAAAACCAACTGTATTACCTGTGACTAACCTCACCTAGAGATAACCAAAATATGTTGTTCTGTACAAAAGTCGACAGTTCAGAGCCATTCAGATGCCAATTACGCACCTGTTTGGTGCGTTTCTACAATTTTATGTTGCATTAGATTTGGTGTTCTTAGTTTACAGCCTATTAAACCTGATAAAGTTGAAATATGAGCTCCCTGGGTCATAAATGAACATAAGTTGCTCTCAGACAAATGAGAGGTTCAGAATAGAAATATTTACTGCACCTCAGTGAGAAGTTCTCAGAAAATTGCCCAAGCTGGTGTAGCTGCTCTTTGCAGCGGAGCAGCTGAAGTACCGGGTCAGCGTGTGTCCTGTGAAAGACAATGGCTCTTGACGGCCAGTAACGAAGCCTTCACCCCAAACTCTGGGGAGCTGCGGTGCCCAGAAACCCCTGCTCCTCAGAGTTGCTCAGGAATCTCTGAAAGTCGGGAAGAAAACTGCGTCTGATGAATCATCTCCCACCCAGAGGCTCCTGGACCCTGAGCCCTGCTTCCCTCTGGTCCTTGGGGAAGGGCGGGCACTGCCCTTTAGGGGTGTGCTCCCAGGGGAGACCCTATCTAAGGGTACAGAGGTGGGGGCCAGGGTGAGGAGGGCCCCACCCACCATGGGGGGAGACTGACGGCCTGGCCGAGAGACGAGATGCCTTCTTCCGTTCCCAGCAGCCTGTGGAAGCCCCTCTGTGGGCAGACAAACCCTGCAACCTGGAGGCCACGTGGGGTGCCCAGCAAGTTGGCGTGAGCAGCTGGGGAGGCCTGCGGGGAGAAGAGCCCAGGTCCCAGCAGCAGGCTGGGAGGAGGTGCCACCCCCTAAGCTGGGGACTGGGGGTGATNTTGGGATTGGAATGAAAACGAACCTTTTCCAGTCCTGTGGCCACTGCTGAGTTTTCCAAATTTGCTGGCCTATTGAGTGCAGCACTTTCACAGCATCATCTTTCAGGATTGGAAACAGCTCAGCTGGAATTCCGTCACCTCCACTAGCTTTGTTCATAGTGATGGTTTCTAAGGCCTACTTGACTTCACATTCCAGGATATCTGGCTCTAGGTGAGTGATCAAACCATCATAATTATCTTGGTCGTGAAGCATTTTTTGTACAGCTCTTCTGTGTATTCTTGCCACCTCTTCTTAATATCTTCTGCTTCTATTAGATCCATAATATTTCTGTCCTTTATCAAGCCCATCTTGGCATGAAATGTTCCCTTGGTATCTCTAATTTTCTTGAAGAGATCTCTAGTCTTTCCTATTCTCTTGTTTTCCTCTGTTTCTTTGCATTGATCGCTGAGGAAGGCTTTCTTATCTCTCCTTAATATTCTTTGGAACTCTGCATTCAGATGTTTATATCTTTCCTTTTCTCCTTTGATTTTCATTTCTCTCCTTTTCACAGCTACTTGTAAGGCCTTCTCAGACAGCCATTTTGCTTTTTTGCATTTCTTTTCCATGGTGATTGTCTTGATGCCTGTCTCCTGTACAGTGTCACCATCCTCCGTCGATAATTCATCAGGCACTCTGTTTATCAGATCTATTCCCTTAAATCTCTTTCTCACTTTCATTGTATAATCATAAGGGATTTGATTAGGTCATACCTGAATGGTCTAGCGGTTTTCCCTACTTTCTTCAATTAAAGTCTAAATTTGGCAATAAAGAGCTCATGATCTAAGCCACAGTCAGCTCCTGGTCTTGTTTTTGCTGACTTTATAGAAGTTCTCCATCTTTGGCTGCAAAGAATATAATCAATTTGATTTTGGCGTTGAGCATCTGGTGATGTCCATGTGTAGAGTCTTCTCTTGTGTTGCTGGAAGAGGGTGTTTGCTATGACCAGTGCATTATCTTGGCAAAATTCCTTTAGCCATTGCTCTGCTTCATTCTGTACTCCAAGTCCAAATTTGCCTGTTACTCCTGGTGTTTCTTGACTTCTTAAATGTGCATTCCAGTCCCCTATAATGAAAAAGACATCTTTTTTGGGTGTTAGTTCTAAAAGGTTTTTTAAGTTTTTATAGAACCATTCAACTTCAGCTTCTTCAGCATTACTGGTTGGGGCATAGGCTTGGATTACGGTGATATTGAATGGTTGACCTTGGAAACGAACAGAGATCGTTCTGTCATTTTAGAGATTGCATCCAAGTACTGCATTTTGGGCTCTTGTTGACCATGATGGCTACTCCATTTCTTATAAGGCATGCCTGCCCACAGTAGTATATATATTGGTCATCTGAGTTAAATTCACCCATTCCAGCCCATTTTAGTTCACTGATTCCTAGAATGCCGACGTTAACTCTTGGCATCTCCTTTTTGAGCACTTCCAATTTTCCTTGATTCATGGACCTAACATTCCAGGTTCCTATACAATATTGCTCTTTATAGCATTAGACCTTGCTTCTATCACCAGTTGCATCCACAGCTGGGTATTGTTTTTGCTTTGGCTCCATCCCTTCATTCTTTCTGGAATTATTTCTCCACTAATCTCCAGTAGCATATTGGGCACCTAATGACCTGGGGAATTCCTCTTTTGCTATCCTATCATTTTGCCTTTTCATACTGTTCATGGGGTTCTCAAGGCAAGAATACTGAATTGGCTTGCCATTCCATTCTCCAGAGGACCACGTTCTGTCAGCCCTCTCCACCATGACCTGCCCATCTTGGCTGCCCCACAAGCATGGCTTGGTTTCACTGAGTTAGACAAGGCTGTGGTCCTAGTGTGATTCGAATGACTAGTTTTCTGTGAGTATGGTTTCAGTGTGTCTGCCCTCTGATGCCCTCTTGCAACACCTACCATCTTACTTGGGTTTCTCTTACCTTGGATGTGCAGTATCTCTTCACGGTTGCTCCAGCAAAGCGCAGCCACTGCTCCTTACCTTGGACGAGGGGTATCTCATCACTGTCACCCCTCCTGTCCTTGTACGTGGGGTAGCTCCTCTCAGCTGCCGCCTTGACCTCATGCATGTGGTAGCTCATCTTGACCGCTGCCCCTGACAGCATAGAGTTCTTGCCAAAACTCGATTTGACAAGGTAGGGTACAGGTGGGCCTAGGAGAAAGTCAAGGAGCATGACTACAGTCTTGTGGATCCGAGCTTCTAGTTAAGGGCACTGGAGGGAAACATCCAGCCTGAGAACCCACTGCCCACTTGAGGATCCAGGCCTAAGGTGTGGTGCCTGAAAACATCAAAGAAAACTGCTAAGATGCACCTGTGCACTGGAGGCTCCTTGACAGACACTCCAGGGACACAGAGATAAGTTAGAAGTGATCAAACAGGAGATGGCAAGAGTGAACACTGACATTTTAGGAATCGGTGACCACTGTAGATGGTGACTGCAGCCATGAAATTAGAAGACGCTTAGTCCTTGGAAGAAAAGTTAAGACCAACCTAGATAGTATATTCAAGAGCAGAGACATTACTTTGCTGACTAAGGTCCATCTAGTCAACGCTATGATTTTTCCTGTGGTCATGTATGGATGTGAGAGTTGGACTGTGAAGAAGGCTGAGCGCCGAAGAATTGATGCTTTTTAACTGTGGTGTTGGAGAAGACTCTTGAGAGTCTCTTGGGCTGCAAGGAGATCCAACCAGCCCATTCTGAAGGAGATCAACCCTGGGATTTCTTTGGAAGGAATGATGCTGAAGCTGAAACTCCAGTACTTTGGCCACCTTATGCGAAGAGTTGACTCATTGGAAAAGATTCTGATGCTGGGTGGGATTGGGGGCAGGAGGAGAAGGGGACGACAGAGGATGAGATGGCTGGATGGCATTAC
>SJYV01043269.1:165793-180948 GCA_006410875.1 Neotragus pygmaeus | reverse complement strand
GACAGAGGAGCCTGGCGGGCTACAGTCCATGGGGTCACACAGAGTCAGACACGACTAAGCAACTTAGGACAGGGATCTAATACTACAGCAATTATTTTGTAAAATCAAAAGGCATCATTTTATATAACCGTAGCACCATTATCAAAAGCAGGACATTAATGCAGTAGTTTGGCCAATGATCACAGTAATGTTTATAAAGAAAAACACCTGGAAGGCAATCTTACATCCCATGGATTGTGTCAGCCTCTTTGGTTTTCCCTTGTTCTTCATAACCTTGCTTTTTTTGAATTGAAATATACTTGGTTAACAGTGCTGCATTGGTTTCAGATGTGCAGCAGAGTGTTTCAGTTATGCATGTACATATGTATCCTTTTCCAGATTAATTTCCCTTGCAGGTTACTACAGAGTGTTGAGTAGTGTTCCCTAGGCTGTACCGGGTCCTTGTGGGTTAGCTATTTTGTATATAACAGTGTGTGAATGTTAATCCCAAACTCTTAGCTGAATAATCTTGACATTTTTGAAAAGCACAGGCCATTTATTTATTTTGTAAGATGATCCCCACTTGATTTGGGGTTGTGTACTGTTTCTTCAGATGGTGACTGCAGCCATGAAATTAAAAGACGCTTACCCCTTGGAAGGAAAGTTATGATCAACCTAGACAGCATATTCACAAGCAGAGACATTACTTTGCCAACAAAGGGCCGTCTAGTCAAGGCTATGGTTTTTCCTGTGGTCATGTATGGATGTGAGATTTGGACTGTGAAGAAAGCTGAGCGCCGAAGAATTGATGCTTTGGAACTATGGCATTGGAGAAGACTCTTGAGAGTCCCTTGGACTGCAAGGAGATCCAACCAGTCCATTCTAAAGGAGATCAGCCCTGGGTGTTCTTTGGAAGGAATGATGCTAAAGCTGAAATTCTAATACTTTGGCCACTTCATTCGAAGAGTTGACTCATTGGAAAAGACTGGGAGGGATTGGGGGCAGGAGGAGAAGGGGACGACAGAGGATGAGATGGCTGGATGGCATCACCGACTCAATGGACATGAGTTTGAGTGAACTCTGGGAGTTGGTGATGGACAGCGAGGCCTGGCGTGCTGCAGTTCATGGGGCTGCAAAGAGTCCCCCAACTGAACTGAACTGTTTCATCACGGTTAGATTCAGGTAATGTGTTTTTGTCAGGAATGATACAAAAGTGACACGTGTCGGCAGGAAGCTCATCACGCCAGGAGGCCCGGGGGGTCGAGCCCTCTCTTGGCTGGCCCTGTGGCCTTTGGGCACTTGGTAGAAGCGCTGTCCACCACTTTCCCCCCTGCAAAGTCAGTGTCCTTCCTGTGTATTCACAGACACTCTGTGGGGAGACACTGCGAGTTCTGTCTGCTCTTCCAACTCTTACCCAGGAGCTGAAGCATCCATCGGTGACAGGTGCTTGAAGCAATTACTGATGTGGTGGTTGATAAATTGACTTTCTAGTTCCATCACTCTTCTACCGTAACTACTTGTGGGATTCTATGGGAAGGAAGAGAACCCTCTCCTTGTGTCTGTGTGGCTGATGTCATTTCACGGACTCTTATCTTCTCTATAAGTTATCAACTATTGTTGTCATTTATCTTGATGCTCAGACTGTCCCGTGTTTGGCCGTTAGGAGCTCCTCTGAGGCGCCGCCTGTGGCTTCTTGCTGACCCCTGTGTCCTTGTGACGTGTCCCATCGCCCTGAGTGGACTCTTGCTTTCTGTCTCAGAAAGATATTCCAGGACCGTCTTGTTCTTGCCTGGCCCAGGGCTGCCGCTGCTGCTGCTAAGTCACTTCAGTCGTGCCTGACTCTGCAACCCCACAGACGGCAGCCCACCTGGCTCCCCCATCCCCAGCCCAGATCTAGTTGAAAGAATTCTCCAGAAATAGTTTTCCTAGCTCCTTCTGGTGAACTGCACACACACACACACACACACANACCGCCTGTGGCTTCTTGCTGACCCCTGTGTCCTTGTGACGTGTCCCATCGCCCTGAGTGGACTCTTGCTTTCTGTCTCAGAAAGATATTCCAGGACCGTCTTGTTCTTGCCTGGCCCAGGGCTGCCGCTGCTGCTGCTAAGTCGCTTCAGTCGTGCCTGACTCTGCAACCCCACAGACGGCAGCCCACCTGGCTCCCCCATCCCCAGCCCAGATCTAGTTGAAAGAATTCTCCAGAAATAGTTTTCCTAGCTCCTTCTGGTGAACTGCACACACACACACACACACACACACACACAGACTCACACACACACTGCATCTGTCTCCACTCCTTTCTGTAGATCATCTGTCACATGAATTCACACCAGCTCTTCCAGTTCAAGTTCAAGTCCAAGTCCACCGGGTTGATTCCGACAGCCAAAATCCTATTTGTCCAGCAATAACGACAATGTAGTTATTTATTTGTTCATTTCCATAACACATTCAGTGCTTCCAGAATTGCTCACAAATACCACTGTAGATTGTTTACAGTTCCTTTATCTCTATCTGGAGGGTGTAAAGTCCAAATGCTGCATTCAAGAGCCACTTGGGATGGTCCCTCCCCTTGGTGTGGTCCTGTCCTGCTGTAAAGCTGGTATGCACTTGTTTCTGTTTGTTTATCTGTGTAAGTGGATGGGAAGTGGTATCACTAGTTTGTGTTCATCAAAAATTTGCATTAATTTACGCTTCCCTAATCACTAATGAAGATGAACATTTTTACACACTTATTGCCCATTCATCCGTATATATCTTCTCAAGTACTGTGCCCAGTTGTCTTCAGTTCAGTTCAGTTCAGTCACTCAGTCGTGTCCGACTCTTTGTGACCCCATGGACCGCAGCACACCAGGCTTCCCTGTCATCACCAACTCCCGGAGCTTACTCAAACTCATGTCCATTGAGTCGGTGATGCCATCCAGCCATCTCATCCTCTGTTATCCCCTTCTCCTCCTGCCCTCAATCATTCCCAGCACCAGTCTTTTCAAATGAGGCAGCTTTTCCCAACCGGTGACCAAAGTATTGGAGTTTCAGCTTCAACATCAGTGCTTCCAATGAACACTGAGGACTGATCTCCTTTAGAATAGACTAGTTGGATCTCCTTGCAGTCCAAGGGACTCTCAAGAGTCTTCTCCAACACCACATTTTGAAAGCATTAATTCTTTGGTGCTCAGCCTTCTTTATAGTCCAACTTTATATCCATACATGACCACTGGTTTATAGCTTTGACTAGATGGAGCTTTGTTAGCAAAGTCTCTATTTTAATTATCGTGCTGTATGAGTTCTTTATAGATGCAGACATCTTTATCAGACACATGTTTTGGAATATTTCCTCTTGGTATATGGCTTGCCTTTTCCTTGCTCTTACTGAAATATTTTGAATAGCAATTTTTTTCATTTTGATGAAGTCCAATTTATCAATTTCTTTTGCATTTCTGGTTATGCCTTTCATATCAGAAATCTCTGCCTAAACCCAAACTCACAAATATTTTTCCTGTTTTAAAACTAAACCTTCAATTTTATATTAAAATATGAAAACTTTAAGAAGTTTTAAGTCAATGATCCATTTTGTGTTAAATGTTGCCCCTGGTATAAGGTAAGCATTGAGATTACATCTTTTACGCAGATATTCAATTTCTCAAAAAAGCATTTGTTGAAAAGAATATTCTTTTTGAATTGAATTACCCTGACACCTTTGTCAAAAATCATTTAGCAGACCCGTGTGGCTCTATTTCTGGATGCCCTGCCCTGTTCTGCTCACGTGTGTCTGTTCTCACACTAACACCGCAGGCACTGATTGCTCGAGCTCGACAGCGTGCTTTTCTTTCAGCTGCTGTAACTCTTCAGATTTGTCCTTCTCCAAAATTGCTTTGGCTCTTCGAGATCCCTTACGTCCCCATATAAGCTTTCTCTATTTTTTAATATTTAGTTATTTGGCTGTGCTGGGTCTTAGTTGGGGCACATGGGATCCAGATCCCAAACCAGGGATCACACCCAGGCCCCCTGCACTGGGAGCTGGCTTAGCCACGATCGCCAGGGAAGTCCCCCAGTGGAAGCTTTCGAGTCGGCGTGGGGCCCCAGCGCCCCGTTATCCCAAGCCCTCCGCATCCTGGCTGTGTCCAGATGCTGCTCTCTGGGGGCCCCTTCTCCAGCCTTGAGGACTTGGTCCAAGAAGAAACAGATCGGGACCCAGGCGGAGCCTCTGGGGGCCGTGTCCATAACTCTGGGCTCTCCTTCCCTCGCATGTCCTTCCTCTCCAGCACTCTGACAACTATCTCCGGCTCCCTCCGTCTCTTCCAAACCCCATCCTCGACNAAGAAACAGATCGGGACCCAGGCGGAGCCTCTGGGGGCCGTGTCCATAACTCTGGGCTCTCCTTCCCTCGCATGTCCTTCCTCTCCAGCACTCTGACAACTATCTCCGGCTCCCTCCGTCTCTTCCAAACCCCATCCTCGACCTAATGAGACCAAACGGGCCTTCCCAGATGCTCTGTTCTGCCCCGCGGCTCAGAGACTCACCAGTCAGGTCCTGCACTACCTGCCAGCCAACATGTGGAGACGGGCGCTTCGGAGTCTTTATTCGCTTTCCTGGCTGATTACAGGAAGGAAGCAATTCCCCAGAGCTCCATTCTCCCCGGGGGAGGCAGAGCCCCCTCCACTGTGGTTTTAATTGGCACTTTTTAATTGCAAGTGGGATGGAGCATCTTTGTTCTTATTCATTGTCTTTTCTGGTTTCATCTGCTCTAAATTTTCTGTTTGCATCTTTGCTCGATTATCTCCTCAGTTACCTATACTTTCCTCATCAGTTTGTGGAAGTTCATTACCTCTTTTGGTCTCAAGTCTTTGCCAGCAATATGCTGCTGCTGCTAAGTCACTTCAGTCGTGTCTGATTCTGTGTGACCCCATGGACTGCAGCCACCCAGGTTCCTCCATCCATGGGATTTTCCATGCAAGAGTACTGGAGTGGGGTGCCACTGCCTTGTCAGCTATAAACATTGCAATTATCCTCCCCTGTTTTGTAATTCTCTACAATTAACTATGTTTTGAGGGCTTCCCAGGTGGCGCTAGTGTTAAAGAATCCTCTTGCTGATGCAGGCAATGCAGGTTAGATCCCTGGGTCAGGAAGATCCCCTAAAGGAGGAAATGGCAACATGCTCCAGTATTTTTACCGGGAAAATTTCATGGACAGAGGAGCCTCGCAGGCTGCAGTCCATAGGGCTGCAGAGAGTGGGATACAACTGAGCACACACACGACTATATCTAAGNAAAGCTATGACAAACCTAGATAACATATTAAAAAGCAAAGATATTACTTTGTCAACAAAGGTCCATCTAGTCAAAGCTATGGTTTTTCCAGTAGTCATGTATGGATGTGAGAGTTGGACTATAAAGAAAGCTGAGTGCAGAAGAATTAATCCTTTTGAACTGTGGTGTTGGAGAAGACTCTTGAGAGTCCCTTGGACTGCAAGGAGATCAAACCAGTCAATCCCGAAGGAGATCAGTCCTGAATATTCATTGGAAGGACTAATGCTGAAGCTGAAACTGCAATAGTTTGGTCATCTGATGTGAAGAACTGACTCATTGGGAAAGATTGGTGGAAAAGATTGAAGACAGGAGGAAAAGGGGATGACAGAGGACTAGATANCTGAATATTCATTGGAAGGACTAATGCTGAAGCTGAAACTGCAATAGTTTGGTCATCTGATGTGAAGAACTGACTCATTGGGAAAGATTGGTGGAAAAGATTGAAGACAGGAGGAAAAGGGGATGACAGAGGACTAGATAGTTGGATGGCATCACTGACTCAATGGACATGAGTTTGAGTAAGCTCCAGGAGTTGGTGATGGACAAGGAAGCCTGACATGCTGCAGTCCATGGGGTCGCAAAGAGTCACGCATGACTGGCCACTGAACTGACTGAACTGAGCCTCCCCTCAGTCTCCTCTTGGGGCTGTACCTCTGGCCATCTCATAAAAGAATATAGGACACAATGTTGTTCAGTCACTCGGTCATGACCGTCTTTTTGTGACCCCATGGATGCAGTATGCCAGGCTTCCCTGTCCTTCACCATCTCCCAGAGCTTGCTCAAACTCATGTCCATTGAGTCAGTGATGCCATGCAACCATCTCCTCCTCTGTACCACACAGTGGTGCAGGAAAAATCTTCAGGAAGTGGATTGCCATGGCTTCTAGTCTTGAGTTGTGGGGATTAGATGTCAATCTTCCAAGTATCCAGACACTGCCATTTTTATTATTATGTTTCTGTCCTGAGAGCTCCATCAGGAAGAGCTGGGGGAGGGGGTGCACCCACACAATTCCTTCTGCTCCAAAAACTAGAAAATAAGCCTTTAACCAGGGTGGATTTTATACATTAGTACCAGTTCAATACTGTCTAGAAATCAAAAGCTCACTTTGTTCCAGGAGGCTTAGTGTCTTTTTTCTTCATCTTTCTCTCTTCCCCAACTTCTACATGAATCCCCAAAGTGCCATCTTAAGTTGTGAAGCAGGAGACAACCAGACTGCCAAGTGTAATATTTGTCTTTGGAAGCATGGCCCCTGTGGAACAGCAGTAGCCCTTGAGCTGCCTCCAAGGTGTCTCTTAGCCAGCGTGTTGGCCAAACAGTCCCGCTCTTCTTTCGTTTTTTTTTTCAGGCTTGGGAGGGAGCTGTTTTCATGGGTAGAGACTGTCTAGGCCCCGAGGAGGCTGTGGCAGTGGTGGGGGTCCGTGCCCAGGGTCCCACTCGCACCAGGGCTCCCCCTTCCAGTCTACCTCTGGCAGAGTCAGGGAAGCCCGCTGGGTTTATGGAAACAGTGGAACGGATGAGGCTGGCGCACTAACAAAAGCTCAGTGTTCCACCCACTCTGAAGCTGGCGCCAAGATCCGTCCTCCAGAGACACTGACGGCTCTGTTCCGGGCAGGGCCAGCCTTGCGTCACCCACTAGGAGAAGGCGCGAGCTCGACCTCCCCCGGACAGCCGCGGAGCCGCCAGGGAGCCTGCCGGACCCTGACCCCGGATGGGCTGGGTGTTCACTTCCGGGAGGCCATTCGGCTTTCTCCTGGTGCCCTGCGGAGGCCGAGGGCGCCTTAGCTTCTCACAGGGAAGGAGGAGGAGGACGCGGTCAGCACCAGGACGCCGCCTTGTGAGCGGCTCCTGACCCCGCCCTGCCCTGGGTGGGCTCCTGGGCCCAGAGGCCTCTCAGATCACCAAGGGCAATGGAGGGGAGAAAAAGTGAGCCAACAGAATTCCCTACATTCTGACTACTGCTATTAAAAAAAAAAAAAAAAGACAAACTTAGAAATGAAATTATTTACAAAACAGACACATGGAGGTAGAAAACAAACTCATGGTTACCAAAGGGGAGAGGGAGTGGGGAAGGGATAAATTAGGAGTTTGGGATTAGCAGATACAAATTACTCCAGATAAAAATAGATGAAGAGCAAAGACCTATTGTATAGCACAGGGAACTATGTTTGCTATCCTGCAATAAACCAGAATGGAAAAAAATATGAAAAAAGAAAAATAAACCTATCTGTGAACAAATAAGGACAAAATAGAAATAAAAGCAAAATTTTGAATGCAGTGTCTCTGTTTTCTATAATGTGGTTATATTGTCTTTATAATTTGAAAAAGATGGAAAGGATTAAAAAATCTTCATCAGGTTTTCTTTCTTAAAAAAAAATCTTTTTGTTGTTGTTGAAATCTAGTTGATTTACAATGTTGTGTTAATTTCACCAGGTTTTCAAAGGAAGAATCAGGGCAGGTTCCAGGCGCCAGCCCCGGGATGTGTGAAGGTGCCCCGTGGACTGGGAGTGGGTGCAGGCAGCGTGACCAGACGTGCTTACCTGTGAGAGGCCTGATCTCCTTACATGGACTGAGTGCAGTAGAATCCGTGTGTGTGTGTGTGTGTGTGTGTGTGTGTGTGTGTGTGTAAGAAAATTAAGTCTTATTTATTGCAAAAACCAAACCACTAGGAAAATATATCACAGTCTTGAAACAGCAAACAGACAATACTATCATTTCAAGTAGTAAGTTGGTAAAAAGGCAAGGTCCTTATCAAAATGATAAGGGGCCAGAACTGGGCAAAGAACAATGCATGTAGAGGCCCTGGCAAAAGTGGTATTTGGTAATGGAGGGCAGCCCCTTCATTGCTCTAAAGGAGCCACAGTTCATCCCTGAGTTGCTTACTTTTCCTCCCTTGATTTTTTTTGTTGCCAGGGGATTGTCTCAACAAAGCTCTGTTATTTCAGGGGGCAAAGTAAGCAACACTGGGTTTAGGCTTTCATTCTGTTTCATGAGAAACAGATTTTTCCAAAGCCCGTCCTTCACAACCCTCTTAATGAAGTAGCTAATAGTTCCTCTTTCACTGTTCATTCCTGAATATGAGCATATTATACTGTCAAAACCCCNAGAGGGGACACGTGTGTACGTATAGCAGACTCAGCTTGCTGGAAACTAGGAAACTTTGTAAAGCAGCTATACGCCAACAAAAACCAGTTTTAAAAAGTCATCTTGGCTCTTCATCCTTCTATATTCTAAAATGTTCAGAGCAGCAATAAAAGCCCAAATGAAACAAAGAAAATATGCCAGAAAAGTCGGAAAAAGTCTCCAGTGGGAACCCTAGATGTGAAAACCAGTCACGGGCTGAAAAAGTCGCGAGGAGCTAAGTCATAAACCAGACACAGCTGAAGAAAGAGTATTGGACTGAGTACGACAGAGCTGAGAAAATCACAAAAGATGGCACACGGAGGTGAAGAGGCCAAAATATTAGAGAAGGTAACAGACATCTGGTCACGGTGGGGTGGGCTGAGCTCCATCAACAGAAGTTCCAAAAGACAGAGAGAGAGTGTGTGTCACACGGGGCTGGGGGCAGAGTGTCATCAGGT
The DNA here is from genome assembly GCA_006410875.1 of Neotragus pygmaeus. Taxonomy (NCBI): domain Eukaryota; kingdom Metazoa; phylum Chordata; class Mammalia; order Artiodactyla; family Bovidae; genus Neotragus; species Neotragus pygmaeus. The sequence continues at coordinate 172,085 of SJYV01043269.1, read as the reverse complement.
CCCAGAAGCAGTTTACTCTTGAGTGAAAAACTTTAGGATGACANCACGGTGGGGTGGGCTGAGCTCCATCAACAGAAGTTCCAAAAGACAGAGAGAGAGTGTGTGTCACACGGGGCTGGGGGCAGAGTGTCATCAGGTCCCAGAAGCAGTTTACTCTTGAGTGAAAAACTTTAGGATGACAAGAGCGGCTTTCAGGGACAGTCAGCTCAAGTCACCTGCTCCAGGGGGCATCTCTGAGCCCACGTGCACCGTGCCTCACCCTCCCTGGGGCCAGTGAGAGGGCCCCACAGCTCAGGAGGAGGGGAGAGGGTGCTCCCCAGGCGGCAAGAGCCCTTCAATCCCGCATGCCACACTTCATCCCACCCCCACGTGGAGGCAGCCCAATCCCCCACCGGACTCTGGTCGCAAATGTCCAGACACTTCCTGGAGACGTGAGGAAGCATCACCCAGGGTCTGCTCCGGGGCAGCCTGCACTAGGGGGAGCCACACCTGGAGACCCACACCTGAGGGCCTGCACGTGGCAACCTGTACCTGGGGGCCCACACCTGGGGGGCCTGCGCCTGGTGACCTACACCTGGGGGCTCCCTCCTAGGGGCCTGCACCTGGTGCCCTGCATCTGGAGGGCCTGTACAGGGGGCTAGGCCCTGGGACCAGGGCCCGAGCAGTCTTCCCAAGCTCACACCTGATGCCAGCAAGGCACCTAAGCTCTCCAAGCATCTCTGTCTCCTCCAGAATAGGAAAGGAACGGGATGAATAAAGGAAAAGAGAGGGAGAAGGGGAGTGAGGGGGAGGGGAGAGGAAGGAGCGCGTGGGCCGCCTGAGCACCAGCCCGGGGCCTGGCTGTGAGGAGCGCCGGGCGGCAGCAGAGAAGAGCAGCTGTGCGGAGAGGACATCGCCCCTGCCCACAGGGGAGCACTTCCTGCCGCGCAGGCCACGCCCCTTCCAAGCACGGACACGCCAGCTGTCACGCCTAAGTGAAAGGACTGTCATATTTCTGAATCAAAACACAATGTTTAGGTGTTGCTACACGCATAATTAAAACTTTTATGTATGGAAAAACTTAGATTTTTTTCCTCTCTTTTAAAGACGAAAAACTCCACTTTCTGATTGCAGCATCCCCGTGCCAGCCCTGCCTGGCCTCCAGGCCTGAGCTCACCCACAACCCTGCGCCTGCAGAGATGGAGCCGCCAGAGCCCCTGCGCCGGCAGAGATGGAGCCGCCAGCCCCATGGCCCCCTTTCCCTGCCCAGCACTATCGGTTGCCGTGGAAACCTGCATCCGCAGCCAGCACNTAAGAGACAGCCTGAGCTCACCCACAACCCTGCGCCTGCAGAGATGGAGCCGCCAGCCCCATGGCCCCCTTTCCCTGCCCAGCACTATCGGTTGCCGTGGAAACCTGCATCCGCAGCCAGCACCAGAGGAGCCGGCTCTTTTCATGTTGCCCACTGGGTCCTAATCCCATTTCTGTCTCCATCTCTGGAGAGCTCTGCCTCTCCGTGGGGCTTCCTGGGATGGCGGGCAGTTGGTTGCCAGGACAACGTGCTTGTGGGTCCCACAGGACGGGGCAGGGGAATGTCTGGACCCAAGCTTTGGATTTAAGGGCAGTATCTGTGGCCCAAGTCGAGGGTCTGGGGGCTCTTCAGAGGACAGACACGTGGGGCTCAGGTCTCCCCGCCTCCTGAAGCCTCCGCTGCTCGGCTGCCTGACCACTGGACGTGGCCAAGGAAACCTGCTGGGAGGCCCCACGCAGAGGCAGGCCCGCCCGTGAGCGTGGGAAGAATGCATGGGCAGCAGAGAGCAACCGGNTCTGGGGGCTCTTCAGAGGACAGACACGTGGGGCTCAGGTCTCCCCGCCTCCTGAAGCCTCTGCTGCTCGGCTGCCTGACCACTGGACGTGGCCAAGGAAACCTGCTGGGAGGCCCCACGCGGAGGCAGGCCCGCCCGTGAGCGTGGGAAGAATGCATGGGCAGCAGAGAGCAACCGGGACCTGCTGCAGGCGTGTCCGCAGCCCCGCCAGTGGGCTCGGCCCCCCCGGGAGAGGGGAGGGGCGCGCCAACCCTCAGAGGCCTGGAGCGGGAGGGAGCAGACCCTGCAGAGGGTGTGGGTTGGCCACAGGCAGCGGGTCACGTGCAGGGCAGAGGCCTGGGACAGAGGAAGGGACCCCATAGAAACAACTAGACCACGACCGATGCAAGCCCGGGGCCTCGGCAGAGTCAGGGTGGGCAGAGGGTCACCCAAACAGCCGTTTATTGAGTAGATCGCGGGAGCCAGGGCCGCCCAGGCCGAGGCAAGGAGTGGGGACCGCCTGCCCTGCCCGCAGGCACTGAGAGCCTGAGGCACGGTCAACAGGTGTCCAGGCTCAGGGGCGAGCAGGAGTGGCTGCCGAGGCCTGGGGCCCGCAAGGGCAGCAGGGAACACGTGGTGTGTGGACCCTGCAGGTGAGGGGGCCGAGATCGGGCTGTGCCGGACACAGGCCCGGGGCCCCCATCAGGGGCTGCCAGGTGGGACCAGCAGGAGCTGAGGGCAGGACCCTGACGGAGAAACGGGGTCACTGCGTGGGCACCACCGGGGCCTCGAGGGCCATCTGACAAGCTGTCATTTTAGCAGGTAACTGACATGAGGGTGGCCGCACGTACCATCCCACCTGCCTCTCTCTGCATTTGCTCAGCTGGATCCCCAGCGGGCCAGGCAGGAGGAGGAGCCCAAGCCCCGGGGGAGATCAGCAGGGACCTGCCTTCTCCAGCGGCCACCCCAGGAGACAAGCGTGTGATTGGCTGCCAGCAGAGGCTCCACGCGAGAGGCAGCCCTGGAGGCAAGGTCAGATACACCTCCTGAGCCCATCCGAGCCGCGTGGTGACTGCTCGCTGCACGTCAAGGCCGGGGGTCTCACCCTCCCCTCCCACTCCTGCCCAAACTCTGGAGCCTGCAGCTCTGTGCCCCAGTTTCCAGGGGCAGAAGATCTGAGAAGTGCCCACAGGCACACGGGCAGTTGGCGGCCAAGAGGACTTTAAACCCCCTGCTCCATCCAACTCCAGAGTCCCGGGCGCCACGAGCACCGCCTCCTGAGACAGCAGGCGACACACTGGGGAAGCAGGACCCCCGGGGCCACCCAGAGCCCGGCCTTCATCTCACCCACACGCCCCCCACCAGCCCCCAACCCCTGAGAGGCTGTGGCCGTGTCTGCCTTTGAAAAGTTGTGATATTTCAGCAGTAGCTTTGTTTGTTTTCGTAGGCTCGTCCTGTACAAATAACAGATTCACGGGCACATCAAGGGCTCGCTTGCTCCTGGAGACAGAAAGCAGCACTTTGATGGCAATCTAACAACAGCGGTGCTCCGCCGCGCTCCTGATTAGCAATCAGGGCTGCAGAGCTGCTGTGATTAAGGGACGAGCAGATGGGCGGCTTCCGACGCTCCTGCGACTCCGGGTCAAACCTCCCAGCAAAGGAGATGGACTCTTCTTTGTCTAACAACACGGCCGTGCCCGGGAAGAGGAGGGTGCCCAGGGCTGTGTCCATGGAACCTGCCCTGGTCCTTCACTCCCAACAGAGCCTGGTGTCAAATGTCAGGCAGTTCACGTGTTGGGAAAGCCAAGGACACACCAAGGTCAGAGTCAGGAGCTGTGCCCCAGCTCACACGCAGAGCAGCCTGGGAGGGCACCCCACTACCCTCGGGCCCTGAGGGCCCCTGCCCGGCTCTCCTGTCCCGGTACAGCTGCCGGCACCAGCCACCCCCGGTCAGCGACCTGACCTCGCTGTCCTCAGGAAAGACCACACCTGCAGCTGCCAGCAAAATCCTGGAGCTCAAACGGCAAGGTCCCTCGGGCTCTTGGGCAAGGTTCCGGGATGGAGGCCCTCCCAGAGAGGCAGCATCCAGCTGCGCTTAGGCGCAGTCGTCTGCATGAGCACTTGGCTTCCATGTGGGGGCTGGACTCGCCTCTCTAACCTGGACCAAGGCTTGCAGTGTTCACACAGCATCCACGGGGCTGTCCTAAGCCTCCATTTTGCAGAGTTCTGACAACGTCTGGACTCCAACTGTTTTCTCCTCCATCTCTCTCGCTTTTTTGTTTGTTTGGGGTTTTGTGTGTGTGTGTGTGTCTGTGTGTGTTTGTGTGGCGGCCCAGCCCTGGCAACTGCCTATGCCCCAATTCTCGCTGACCTAGTTCCCTAGGCTTCTCCTCAGCTGCAAAACTTCTTTTCTAGAGCTCCAAAGAGGAAGGAGGTGGGGTCACATTTCCTGCCTTGATGCTAAACCCCCATGCTCATTAACGCATTTCTCCCGCTTCAGAGACCGCGAGTTTGAGGCTCCCCAGAGTGGCTGTGCCCAAGACTGCAGAGCTAAGGAGCAGTGGAGAGGGTTGAAAGGTGGGTTCACCCTCCAGCCCCAGACCCCCTCCTCGGGCCCCGAGCTTCTCGACGCCCAAGTCCAGGAGCTGCCCCAAGAGTGTCCTCCCCCCTCCCCCTCCTTCCTCTGCAGACCCACCCTCTAGAAAGCTGAGAGCACGCCCCAGGGCCTGGCAGGAGGAAGGTTTCACGTTTTTCATCAGGTCCCAATGAACTAGGTTTTCTGCTAGTAATTGAAAACCCAGGAAAGGCTGAGGGCAGGAGGAGAAGGGGATGACAGAGGATGAGATGGTTGGATGGCATCACCGACTCGGTGGACATGAGCCTGAGCAAGCTCCAGGAGATGGCCAAGGGCAGGGAGGCCTGGCGTGCTGCAGTCCATGGGGGTCATCAAGAGTCGGACACAACTTAATGGCTGAACAACAAAAAACCCAGACAGTCTGGGAGGCTAGAGCGCCGAGCACAGACAGCTTTTGAAAGTCGACGTGTCAGTTCTTTGTAATATGCTTTCCATTTAGTTATGAAGCATTATATTTGTCTTAAGGAATCCAACAGTTGGTGTTTATCTTCCACCACTTATCACAAGTGTGATTTGAAAAACAAACCGATTTTCCAGCTGCTCAGTGATGTAAATGTTTGGCAATTTATGTCTTCATGTGTGATTTGTGGTCCAGGAGGTGAGAAGCACAATAAACAACATGCCCTTTCATGCTGCCAAGCTGAGCTGATGTCCTCCACGTCCTCAGGGAGTAGACTCCTGCATAAAAGACACCTGCTGGGATAACTTAAGGTGGGGCTGAAACCACCCTTTACCTGAGTTAAGTTATGACTCTCCTTCAGCCATTTAAACCGTGCTGCTGAATTGGGAAGCCAGCCTTCCTGGAATGAATTGTGTTTTGCTCCATAATAGTGCTCTGTTCAGCTCCTGAGGCCTGATTTGCATGTGATGAGCAAGCAGAAATTACAGTTTAGAAAGGAAGTATTTTGGACAGGCCTTGGAGATGCATAGAATCCCTGCGAGGTTTCGATGCTTTTTCTCTCTGGTATTTGTGCTGCTTTAGAGTCACAGAGTACCAGAAAGTGAAACAAAATGTAACTGACAAGGAAAGGCAAGCAGGCATCTTAAACCTCACACACGGAACTCCAGGTGGGCGGGGACATGTTCCAAAGGTGTGAAGAGCATCCCATCTAGAGGGTGAGTAGATTGTTACCTGGAGAAGCTTGTCCTTTGAAAGCAGTGTGTCTGATACATCCTTGTGTTGCCCAAGTATGAAGCAAATGGTTCCCTCATCAGTAAAGTCCATTCTCCTAAATGCATGATTCCTTCAAGTGGGGATCAGCCAGGCTCAAGCTGGGGCAGTGATGTTGACCGTCTGCCCCAAGGGGAAGTCCAGCCCATCAAAAGCTGACCCCAAAGTCAAGCAGGGGTGGATTCCTGAGCAGGTGCCAAGGAGTTAGGAAAAAGGGGTGGACAGGACACTGCCAGCCCCTGGGGAGTGTCCAGGAGGTCAGCAAGGAATCCCGAGGAGGAAAGTGGAAAGTCTGCCTGCATGAGCTGCCCCAGGCCCGAGTGGGTCGGTGTCGTTACTGAGCTTCCAGGTCACCCTGCCAACGAGAGCCCTACAGATGGGCTTGCAGTAGTGCTCAGGAGCCTGAGACCTTCCAGAAGCTTCCCAGGTCCTACTCAGGAGCAGGCCTGGGAGGACGTGGTGAGTGCAGAAGCCCAGCCTGTGAAGCAGCGAGGGGCTGCCTGCGGGTGAGCCGCCCACAGACGGCAGGGCCCTTCAGACACTGGCACCCCCCAGGGCTCAGCTGTCCTCGGGGTGGCCTTGCGGTGCCACCCTGAGCTAAGGCTCCGGGCTCACAGCACCAACAGCCTCACCCCTCCCTGTGCAACGGGCCTGTGGGTCCAGAATTCACACGTGCAAGCAAGCCTGGTCTTGGGGTCACCC
>SJYV01043269.1:141430-164748 GCA_006410875.1 Neotragus pygmaeus | reverse complement strand
TGTGCGGGGGTGGTCCCGGGGGCGGCGTCCAAGCGGCTGTGACAGCTGTTCTTCCCTCCCCATCCTCAGGACCCCCTCTGCAGCTGTGACTGGAGACAGCAGCTGCTGGGTTCCCTCCAGGACAGTCAGGCCAGCTGCAGTGGAAGGTTTGTGCATCAGAAAGAACTGGGTGTTGATCAATATTCTGATGCACTAAAAGTGGCACTTTAAAATTCTCACCGTTTGCCTTTTTCCGATGTATAACTGGCCTTTATATGTTCGCTGTATTCGAGATATACAACTTGATAAGTTTTGAAATGCACATATCCAGGAGGTCATCACCACAATCGAGATGAAGAACATGACATCTTGTCCCATCACTTCATGGCAAATAAAAGGGGACGAAGGTGGAAACAGTGACAGACTTTATTTTAGGGGGCTCCAAAATCACTGCAGACGGTGACTGCAGCCATGAAATTAAAGGACACTTTCTCCTTGGAGGGAAAGCTATGACAAACCTAGACAGCATATTAAAAAGCAGAGACATCGNTATGTTCGCTGTATTCGAGATATACAACTTGATAAGTTTTGAAATGCACATATCCAGGAGGTCATCACCACAATCGAGATGAAGAACATGACATCTTGTCCCATCACTTCATGGCAAATAAAAGGGGACGAAGGTGGAAACAGTGACAGACTTTATTTTAGGGGGCTCCAAAATCACTGCAGACGGTGACTGCAGCCATGAAATTAAAGGACACTTTCTCCTTGGAGGGAAAGCTATGACAAACCTAGACAGCATATTAAAAAGCAGAGACATCGCTTTGCTGACAGAAGTCTGGATTGTCAGAGCTACGGCTTTTCCAGTGGTCATGTACGAGCGAGAGCTGGACCATAAAGAAGGCTGAGCGCCGGAGAATCGATCCTTTCACACTGTGGTGCTGGAGAATACTCTTCAGAGTCTCTTGGATAAAATCAAACCAGTCCATCCTAAAGGAAATCAAGCTCCAATACTTTGGTGACCTGCTGTGAAGAGCCACCCCATTAGAAAAGACCCTGATGCTGGGAAAGGTTGAAGATAAAAGGAGAAGGGGGTGACAGAGGATGAGATGGGACATCACTGGCTCAATGGACATGAACTTGAGCAAACTCTGGGAAATTCCAGGGCTTCCCTTGTGACTCAGCTGGTAAAGAATCCGCCTGCAATGTGGGAGACATGGGTTCAATCCCTGGGTTGGGAAGAACCCCTGGAGAAGGGAAAGGCTACCCACTCCAGTCTTCTGGCCTGGAGGATTCCATGGACTGTATAGTCCTTGGGGTCGCAAAGCGTCGGACACGACTGAGCAACTCTCACTGCACCTAGAGATGGTGGAGGACAGAAAAGCCTGGAGTGTCAAGTCCATGGGCTCGTGGAGGTGGACATGACTCAGTGACTGAAGAACAATAAGAAACGTTTACCTGACCTAAGACGACAAAACTGTTTCCTACCTTGTCTTCTGTGACAGTTTAACCCTGATGTCCATGACCCACCTGAATTAAGTGTTGTGTGTAGAGAGTTTTCCTCTGCAGTTCTACCCTTGTTTCCTTGTTTTCTGAAACTCTGTTTTTAAGTACATAAACCTTAGGGCCGTCTCACCTTCTTGATGAATTAGCCCTTTTACATTATGAAATGAACTCCTTTATCCCTGGTTATGTTTTTTTCCTCCAAAATCTACTTTGAAGTTAATACGCTGATACAGCCTCACGTGGAAGAGGATTAATACGGTATATTTGTTTCCACCATCTTGTTTTCAATGCATTTGTGTCTTTATATTTAAACTATGTTTCTTGTAAGTAGTTTATAGCTGGATATTGCTTCTTAACATTCAATCTAACAATCTCTGCTTTTTAACTAGGGCAGTTAAACAATTTTCATTTAATGTAGTTATTTTTATTATTAGGTTTGAGTCTATACCTTCTGTTTTTTTCTACTTGTCTCACCTGTCCTTTGTTCCTTTTTTCTCTGAGTTTAGTATTTACTATGATTCCACTTTATTTCCGCCTTTAGATTATTAACTACAACTCTTTGTTTTGCTCTTCTGGTGACAACTTTGAGGTTTGCTACATATAAACATATATCTTTATGACATTCTTGTTCAGGTTATGAAAACCTCACTGTAGAATACTTTCATTTCTCCCCTTCAGCCTTCCTTTCCACATATTTTGCTTCTGCTTATGTTGCAAACTCCCAGTATATCATTCTTATTTTTGCTTTAAACAATATCTTTAAAATATTTAAATGAAAAGAATGAAGTGCGTTTGCATGTATCCGTGTGGTTGCCATGTCTGGTGGTGCCTGCAAATGCGTGTTTCCATCTGGCATGGTTCCCTTCTGCCTGAAGCGCTTTCTCCAGGGTTTCTCCTGGTGTGGATCTGGTGGGGACGCTCTTTCACTCTCACGTGTCTGACAAAGTCTTCAAAAGACAGTTTCAGTGGCAGAGAAGTCTAGCTTAGTGGATTTTTCTCTTCTTCGTGCTTAAAGAATTTTCTCCACTGCCTTTTGGCGTGTATTGTTTGCAACGAGGAATCTGCCGTGATTCTTGTATCTGTTTCTCTGTGCGTGTGTGCGTGTGTGTGTGTGTGCTGCCTCTGGCTGCTTTTATTATTTAATACTGCTTCTAAACAATTTTATTAGGACACACCTGCTGCTGTGAGTCGCTTCAGTCGTGTCCGACTCTGTGTGACCCCATAGACGGCGGCCCCCCAGGCTCCCCCGTCCCTGGGACTCTCCAGGCGAGAGCACTGGGGTGGGCTGCCATTGCCTTCTCCAATGCGTGAGAGTGAAGCCGCTCAGTCGGGCCCGACTCTTCGAGGCCCGTGGGCTGCGGCCCCCCAGGCTCCCCCTACTGTAAGGTTCTTCGTGTTTCTAATCCTTGGTGTCTGTTCAGGTTTTTGGCTTCTGTGAGTTCACAGTTTTCAACAAGTCAGAAAACTATTAGCTATCATCCCTTTACACATCTTCTATCCTTTCCATCTCTCCAGGATTCTAGTTGCAAGTTTATTAGGTGACTTGAGTTTTTACCATGGCCTTATTCACTTTTTCGGTCTTTTTACATTCTTTTTCCTTTTGGGTGATTTCTGTTTATGTAACTCCAAGGTTACAAATGCAGTGTCTAACACAATTAGATATTAATGTCCACTAATTAATTGACGTCTGCTGTATACAGTCCCATCCAGTTCATTACTTTCGGCTGAAACTCTGCAGCCTTTGCCTCCACGAGTTTGAGTCACGTGCGTCCACTGGATGACTGCTTGCCATGCCCCAGGTCTTGAAGGCGAGAATCTGATCATAGCAACTGTTCCAGGCTTCTGTCCACTAGTTCTACCGCGTGTCACTTCTGCTTCAGCGTCTGTTTACTCTCCCTCCTGGGGGCTGATTTTCCCTCCTCTTTGTTCCGGCGGCGAGGTCTGGTGGGGCGCCAGGCGTGGCGTGCTCCTCCCGGCGGCTGCTTTCCACTTTTGTGTTCCTATGAATAGTCTTGCTCTTTATTCAAGGTGCAGCTAAGTTACTTGAGAAAAGTTCGAACCTCCAAATCCTCGCTTTACATACATTAGGAGGCAACAGCAGTGCTCTCTCTGGGGCCGATTTTGCCAAACAACTGAGTCAAGCCCTCCTGAGGGCCCCCACCAGATGCCCCATGGATCACGAGGCGGCGCACTCTGGCTGGTGAGGACGGGGACAGGTGAGAGTCTTCTGTGACCCCGTGTCGGGGCTGTTTGACTTCTTCCTCTGGGATCTTTTTCTGGCCTCGGGAGATTTCCTCGCGTTTGCATCGACTCAACCGCAGACTCTAGGGCGGAGTCCTCTGAAAGCCTCTGGAGTCCTGCAGGTACACAGCCATCTCTTCTCCACATTCTGCCCTGGGAACTCTGGCCGCCTCGGTCCCCCGCCCCGAGTCCAGCTCGGCCTCAGCACGGGAGGCCCCCAGGGCTCCTCCCGGCTCACCTCTGCCTGGACGCGCCTTCGGGCCGTGAGCAGGAGAAGCGGCAGCCCGCCTTGTCTGCCCTGCTTCTCGGTGGCGCCGTCCTGTGTGGAATCCCTGACGTCAGACGCCTTCCAGACTGGCGGCACGGGCTCTGGCCCGCCGCTGCACCCGTGCGGCCCTCACAGCCCAGCGCGCTCCTGATGCCCCTTCCTGCTCAGAAGCAGTGTGGTCAGTGTCTCTGTCTCAGCTCTCCGCTGGGTCACCATCGCTGGAACGTGGTTACAGGGCTGTGAACCAGGAAAGGACTGTAGTAATGTTTGCAGGAGGTCACACGGACGTGTTTAAGATTTTCACTAGAGGGACCGAGGAGTTCAGTCCAACAGCTTTCAGGAAACCCTTTACCTTAGAAACTTGGAACATCATTTCAGCACAGAACGAAGATGTTGACACCGGTCCCTGTGCCTGAAATCATTCCATGCCCGCTATCAGGCGGCCTCAGGCGGCCCTGTACCTCCAAGGGCGTGGGACCCTTCATCCCCGGGAGCAGGCTCAGCCTAGACTGACGCAGCAGGCAGCAGAGACTCCGATGAAGGCTGGGATCGGCGGGCCAGCGGGCTCTCTCCACCTTCTTGAGTCTCCGCGCTGCTCTCCCGGCTGCCGTGTGCCTGTGGCCCCGTGGCCCCTCCCAGCCCAGAGGAGCCACAGGGAGCCAGGCTTCACACACTCGAGAGCAATACCGGGCTGTGGGGCGGGGGTCCTCCCCACAGTCTGCCGACCCTGCCCCGGATGAGCTCTGGCATTCTCGCTTATGACTTACATACAGAGGCCTTTACGAGCACGGGAGGAGGCGGCTGGGAGGGTGTCCTGGGGGTCAGTTTTGCAGGAAGGGCAGTAGAGGCCGACGAGCCAACAGAGAGCGTTTCAGGCGCAGATGCAAAGAGGCTGCGAGCGCGGGTCACGGGAGCCAGCGAGGGAGAGAGACTCCGGGGAGCAGACGGCTTCCCGAGCCCCGTCCTCAGGAAGACCTGCTGTCTTCAGAGACTCCTCCAAAGGAGAGTTCGCTGCAGGGTCACTTATATATGGCATGGAAACAAGCCCTGGAAACACCCAGTGTCCAACAGCAGGGGACGAAGTAGTTGATAAACCAGTCAACTCAGAGCGACAGACTCCAGGCAACCAGCAAAAACGGTGCGGCCGAAGANCCTTGGACTGCAAGGAGATCAAACCAGTCCTTCCTAAAGGAAATCAGTCCTGAATATTCATTGGAAGGACTGATGCTGAAACTGAAGCTCTCATTCTTTGGCCACCTGATGCAAAGAACTGACCCACTGGAAAAGACCCTGATGCTGGGAAAGATTGAAGGTGGGAGGAGACAGAATGACTGAGGATGAGATGGCTGGATGGCATCACCAACTCAGTGGACATTAGATGGAGTAAACTCTGGGAGATGGTGGAAGATACAGGTATCTGGGGTGCTGTAGCCCATGGGGTCACAAAGAGTCAGACACAACTTAGCCACTGAACAACAACAGCTAGGATAAAATAATCAGCCATGACATTATGGTGCCTTAAGTTTGCAAAGCTCATGTGAAAGAGCTTCCCTGGTGGCTCAGAGGTTAAAGCATCTGTCTGCAATATGCGAGACCCAGNAACTTAGCCACTGAACAACAACAGCTAGGATAAAATAATCAGCCATGACATTATGGTGCCTTAAGTTTGCAAAGCTCATGTGAAAGAGCTTCCCTGGTGGCTCAGAGGTTAAAGCATCTGTCTGCAATATGCGAGACCCAGGTTCGATTCCTGGATTGGAAAGATCCCCTGGAGAAGGAAATGGCAACCCACTCTAGTATTCTCGCCTGGAGAATCCCATGGATGGAGGAGCCTGGTGGGCTACACTCCAGGGGGTTGCATTTGGACACGGGTGAGGGACTTCACTTTCCTTCACCTCTTTCTTTACTGTGAAAGAGCAGTGGAGATGGAGAGCAAGTTACGCAGAGTGAACCTGAGTCTGCTGCTGGGTGACGGCGTGGTGGCTGGACCCTCCCAGCACTGTCAGAATGGAGAAGTCGTCAAAACCCTACAAACAGCCTCCCTCTGAAGCAGCCAGGCCCTCCTCCGAAGCACCCTATCTGAGCCTGGGGGCCTCCCCAGTCAGCGGGCAGGCGGCTTAGCTGCCTGGGCGATGTGGACGTGAGCTCCTCCAGGAGATGAACCAGCTGGACTCAGTCTAGTCCTCAGACATGAATTCAGTAAAAGTCAGCCCATGGATGTGCCAGAGGAATTCTGTTTTGATACGTAAAATCATCAAAGGTTTGTGTCCTTCTTGAGTCTCTGATTAACAACTTTGTGCTGATTACAGAGCAGCTAAGGTGAGTGTCAGCCCACCGCTGGGCTTTTGGGGGGAGGAGGAGGAGGGGCAGGGTCTTGTCTCATTCCAGACATTCCAGGGGGGCTTTCCAGGAGGCTTCCCAGGTGGCTCAGTGGCAAAGAATCTGCCTGCCAACACAAGAGAGACGCAGGAGACGTGGATTCCATCCCTGTGACAGGAAGACCCCCTGGAGGAGGACACGGCAACCCACTGCCTGGAAAATCCCGTGGACAGAGGAGCCCGGTGGGCTTCAGTGCTTGGGGTCACAAAGGGTCGGACAGGCCTGAGCGACTGGGCACAGACATTCCAGGAGGTAAGAGGCAGGTGCCCCCCGCCCCCCTTCCCACCCACCTCCCTCGCGTGCAGTCTGGCAGCTGTGGGGCTGGCAGTTGATGGCGAGGTTCTCACTGTCCCCTGGCGGGGGCGTGGGTGGGGTACATGGATTCAGAGCCCTCTGTGCCCTTCCCAGTGTCTGGTCAGTGTGGGCAGGGCCTCTGCCCCTCTCACCCCAAAGGGCCTGGGGTGTTTGGCCTGAAGTGGAGGCCAGTGGGACCAGTCCTTTGGCCCCAGAAAAGAGGTCGTGTTTACCTGCTGAGTGGACGCCTTCAGCGCGAGTCTGAACACATTGCCCTCTCGCTGGCCGACTCCCTGGGAAATTGTGTAAGAACCCAACATGGCCGTTTAGCTGCTCAAATGACCCAAAACAATGGGTCAACTGGTCTCCAATAGGCCGTGTTCATGATTTTGGACAACGTCACCCCTATGCAAAGTCAGCCGAAGGCCTGAGGCACAGCGCTCAGCACGGAAGGCCACCCACACGCCTGGACCTGCATCCCGGGGCCAAACCCCGGTCGTGTGCCCACGACTGGATCCAAACCAAGCACTTGGTGGAGAAAAAATAATCTGAGTTAGAAAATAAGAGGCAAACAAGGGCAGGGTCGCTGAGCGCACGCCTGGATCACCCTGGACCAGCCCCCTGAGGGGTCAGGCAATAATGATGCTGGGAAACCGGAGGTGCAGGCTCAGCACACCTGCCTCTGGGGACCCTGTCCCCCGTCATCCCGTCAGCACCTCTGACCTCACGTGACAGCAGCTGGGAGAAGCCCCGCCTCTGTGCGAGGCCTGTGCAAAGAGGCGAACCTTATCTCCCCAAAGGGAGTCAGCTCTGGGCCCCACTGGACTGCTCCAGGTCCATTCAACTCAGATCAGAACGGTCACCATCTGCCTCTAAAGCTGCAGCACCCCCACCCCTTCCAGGGCGCGGAGAGGGGACACTCACCCACCCTGATCTAAGAGGCCAGAGGAGGCCAGTTGGAGAGGTTATTTTCCATCTGTTTGTTGCTTCCAAATTCCAGGAACCAATCCAGACCAGCAAGAGCGGGGTCCTCTGGGCTGGAGCGAGCATCCCCTCCAGGGCGGCCCTCGGTGCCTGCCCAGCTGTCGCGGCCACAGAGACCCGGGCCAGGGAGGGGCACCGGAGGGTCCACCAAGGACGAAGCCACATTTCCCCACCTCTGCTGCTGTCCCAGCGGGAGCGGCAGCCACCTCACCTCTGCCCAAGTGAGAGCCGGGGAGCGGCTGTGTGGAGCCCAACTCTCGCAAAGCAGAAGAGGCACCGACTGCTAGCGGCTGGGCGACCGTCACTCGCCAGGCTTTGTCTGAGGAGCCAGATTGGGGCGGCGCTGATGACCCTCTGGAGCAGAGGTCCCCGGCCTCCAGGGTCTGCTGCCTGATGGTCGGAGGTGGAGCGGATGTAATAACAATAGAAATAAAGTGCATGATAAATATAATGTGCTTGACCCCACCCCCGGCCCACGGAAAAACTGTCCTCCTCGAAGCCGCCCCTGGTGCCGAAACAGTCGGGTGGGGCTGACCTAGCGTCTCCCCGGTCGCTGGTCCCGCCTCAGGGTGGAGAGGCTCGCATTCCTGCGCCTGCTGCCAGCGTCAGCCCAGGGTCCCCGCGTGGCCTCTGGTCAGACGACGTCAAGCCCAGCTTCTTGGGTGGGCTACACGTGCTGTGTGCAGGNCCCCCGGTCGCTGGTCCCGCCTCAGGGTGGAGAGGCTCGCATCCCTGCGCCTGCTGCCAGCGTCAGCCCAGGGTCCCCGCGTGGCCTCTGGTCAGACGACGTCAGGCCTGGCTTCTTGGGTGGGCTACACGTGCTGTGTGCAGGAAGCTTCCAGCTTGCCCTTCACCCCCGAGTCTATGCGCTACATTTAGCTCATGACCGAGTCTTTGGGGTCATATCTTTTCCTCCCCATTAAAGAGTAGGATTTGCATAAGCTGGTTGGCATTTATATTCAGAATATTAATATGATGTTAAGTAACGGTAAGCCATAAATCAAAGAATAACCCTCCACTGTGTGTCAAGAGGCCCAGATCTCACATAATTGCCACTTAATATCAGGTGCAACGAACACTGAGAGACATTTGAAATTTCTCACTGAGCGTTAATTATCAGTCATTTATGTGAGAAATCAGAGAAGATTCTGCTTTCCCAGGGACCACTTGTTCAGACCTGGAATGCTGGCTAAGACGATCCGGGGCCCCGAGTTTACCAATCGGCAATGTGATAATGGCCCCCTTACATCGTCCCGTGGCCAGGCCCTGAGGAGGCGCCCACCCCACACTCACCGCCCGCCTCCCCGACGGCCTCTCCCGGGTCTGTCTCCCGCCTGTCCTGTGGGGACACCCGGCTGCCTTCCTCTTGGTAACTGGTTTTCCTTATTGACTCTGAGATTAATGTGCCTCCAAGTGTAGAATATTCTACTTTCAAGTAAGCCCCTGTTGATTTATATAAGCACACTGAGTTCTCTCCGCTGGCCGTATTGATCTTCCATTACCGCCCTATCTCAGAAGCTACCTATAATGTCTTTATGGTTAATAAAGGGCTTCCTGATTGCCCTTAATTAGCTTTAGGAGTTGTCGTTACAAATTTAGGATTGTTATTTACATATTGTTTTACGCAAGGACTAATTCCAGGGAAAGATCAATTACACACCCCCTGCTGGCCCCACTGGACGGAGGAAGGAAACTCAGCAAACGAGGGGCTTTCCTCCGGTTCAGCCGTGAGGGTCCCTGGGGGGACCCTGCCTCCTGTCCCAAAGGCGCGGCACCAGGCTGGACCCTGTGCGGGGGACGGAGCCGTCTCCTGGGCAACGCGTCCCACAAGGCCTCAGGGTCTCCTCCCAGACCCGGCTCTGAATTCGAAACTTTGCAGAAGGCAAGTTCCCCACCGTCTTCATGGGGATACTTATCACATTTTCACAGACAACATAAACATGATTTTAGGTATCAAACATCTTTAATGTCTTTATTTCTCGGGAAGCGACAGGGAACGCTCCTCCGCGAAGGGCTCTTGCCGGTAAGGAGCAGGTAAAGCCTCCGCTCTCATCAGCTCCCCGTGAGCACCTTTCCTTGCACAGCCCCAGCGTCCAGCGACCACCTTCCCGCCTTCAGAGCCACTCAGGGGTCCAGCCTCTGAGACGCTGTTCTGAATTCCAGCTGATCCAAATTCCAGTTTTGAAAACAACGCCCACAGTCTCTCGCTGTTCCCTGATTGTTATTTGGGCTCTAATTTCTCTGCTTTTTTAGTTCCAGATCTTGAAAACTGACTTGGGGCGTCCCCTCTGTGAAGGCAACTTTGTGGTGACCAGACCCCAGAAGGACGGGCCAACAGAGGGGCCGGAAGTGGGGCATCCCAGAGGCAGGCGGCGCCCCCGGGAGTCAGCCCACAGACGGGTGGGGGCGGGTCTTATTTTCGAAGTCAGAGCTGGAGTGCCCAAAAGTAAACCACAGAAGTCCAGGACGCCGACTTTCCTGAAGGACAGCCTGTTCTGGCCGCATCCCCACCGTCCAGACTGGCCCCTTCCCTCCACTGAGGACCTCCCCACTGGGCAGACGAAGGCTCCCTTCCTGGCAGCACACCCACTCCCCTGTCTTCCTGTGGCTGCTCTCCCACTCTAAAGATGAACCAGGCCGACCAAGAGCTGCGGTACAGCCCAGGGAACTCTGCTCAACACTCTATAACAACGCAATTGGGGAGGGAATTTGAAGAATAGCTGTGCGTGTAACTGAATCGCTCTGCTGTGCACCTGAGTGTAACACAGCACTGTTGGTAATCAACTGTGTGTGTGCACATCGTGTCCAACTCTTTGCGACCCTGTGGACCGTAGCCCGCCAGGCTCCTCTGTCCCTGGGGATTCTCCAGGCAAGAACACTGGAGTGGGTTGCCATGCCCTCCTCCAGGGGATCTTCCCCACCCAGGGGTTGAACCCATGTCTCTTACGTCTAATCTACATTGGCAGACAGGTTCTTAATCACTGGCACCGCCTGGGAAGCTCTAATCAACTAGGCTCCAACACAAAATAAAACGTTAAAATAAAAAACGCACCAGTCCTCTCAAGACCACAAACCTCACTACTGAGGGTTTGCTAAAAGAATGAACTCAGAAATTCAGACCAGCTCTGAACTGTGATCTCAAATGAAAGGAAAACACCTCAGTGGTTCTATAAGCTGCTGTCTTAGGAAACATATTATTCTGAGAACCATAGAGTGATCCCAGGGAGCTTGGAAGATTCATTGATACTTACTTGTATTTACTGCCTCCAAGCAAGCCTTGGAGTTTCTTGGGTTCCTAAAAAATATTTCTCAGAAATGCCATTTCCAGTCTGAAATTATGATCCATGTAAAGGAATCATGGTCCAAGGCACCTGGTGGCTTTAAAGATGATTATAGATGCAAGGAAGCAAAGGAAGCCTCATCGGGCCCTCGGATGGAGTGAGCCGTGAAATGCCAGCTTCCAACCAGCCAACGGGACCAGAATTAACAAGAACAACCTCAGCGATGGCAGAGGTGCCAGTGGACACTGATGCCAATTCTGCCTCAGCTCCCAGGCCGAGCCTCCTGTGCCCCGAGAACTGGACCACACTTGCTGAACGCCCACAGACAGCGGAGTGACAGGTGAGAAGTCTCAGCTTTGGAGGGAGGCTGGTGGAGGCTTAGATCCCAGCTCGGCCTTCTACCAGCTGTGTCCTTGGCCCAAGGGCGAAGCGTCCGCTGCTTCATCTACAGTCGAGGGTAAAGTACCTGGAGCACCTTCAGTCCCTGAGTCGGGAGGACGTGCGTGAAAGCCGGGGAGCACAGGAAGCATCTGCGGGACGTCACTGGTCTTACTGGGAGCCCCTGGGCCTGCGCAGGGAGGACTCTGCCTTCTGGCCATGGGGAGGACGAGGTGGCCTGTACCCACACACCGGCCGGTTGAGGGCTGGAGGCCGACTGAGTGCCCTTCTGGGTGGGCAGCACGGAGCCTCCCCCCAGCCTGGGCACCTCCTCTGCAGCCCTGCAGCACCGTCGCCCCTCCTGGGTACAGTTTCCTCTGCTGCTCACCCCCAGCCCCGCCGTGAGCTGGAAGGGGGACAGCTGTCCACCTCTCTGGGCAGGGGCCAGGGCCCACCGGGGGACGGCGCCTGCTTGCTCTGCTCCTGTTGGTCCGTTGTGACTTCTTCTCATCCCCGGGTCTCCACGGGGGGCCTGGGTCCACAGCCTCAGCATCAGGCCCACCAATGTGGACTTCCCTGCCCTGGGTGCGGGGCTGGAGGGAGAGCGACCGGCGCTCTGTGTGCAGGTCCTGGCGTCCCGTCACGGGCGTCCTGCCNTTCCTCTGCTGCTCACCCCCAGCCCTGCCGTGAGCTGGAAGGGGGACAGCTGTCCACCTCTCTGGGCAGGGGGCAGGGCCCACCGGGGGACGGCGCCTGCTTGCTCTGCTCCTGTTGGTCCGTTGTGACTTCTTCTCGTCCCCGGGTCTCCACGGGGGGCCTGGGTCCACAGCCTCAGCGTCAGGCCCACCGACGTGGACTTCGCTGCCCTGGGTGCGGGGCTGGAGGGAGAGCGACCGGCTCTCTGTGTGCAGGTCCTGGCGTCCCGTCACGGGCGTCCTGCTCTTGCACATCTCAGCTTCAGAAGGAAAGGTGGGGGAGGACGGCTCTCTGCTGGGCATTTCTGTTTGTCTNGCGAGGCCAGCAGGAGCTGGGGAGCCGTGCAAAGCAATGCCCCCCGCCGCTGGCGGGTTGGGCTGGGTCCTGGCTCCACCACCGCAGCCACGGGCTGTGAGAGCCCGGATACCAGCCTGACGGCAGGGTGCGGGGCGCGGAAGCTCTTAGCAACTGCCTCTCACCAGCTGCTCTCCCAGCCTGGCTGCCCCAGCTCCTGAGGCTTCAGACCCTGGCTGGCCCTGCCTTTTTCCCCGGCGGTTATTCAGAGGAAATGCTGTGACCGCTCTACCCGCTGCCCTGCATGTTCTGAGAGTCAGCCCCGAGTGTCCGAGGCTGCCTCTTGGCCTTTGTGTCCCTCTCTCCAGCCTTGGCATCTCAGGCCACCTGGGAATGGTCTGTGCCTCCAGGAGGGGCTGGGGGCTGCTTCTCCAGGAATCAGGCCGAGCCCTCCAGGTCCGGGACTGGTCTAGCTTCTCAAATAAGTTGATCCATCCAAATATCAATAGTTCAGAAGCAGGTGAGTGAAGGAGAGGCAGAGGGAGGGAGGGAAAGCCCCTCCAGGCCCACGCCGAGCGAGCCTC
This sequence comes from Neotragus pygmaeus, assembly GCA_006410875.1. NCBI lineage: Eukaryota > Metazoa > Chordata > Mammalia > Artiodactyla > Bovidae > Neotragus > Neotragus pygmaeus. The sequence goes on along the minus strand of SJYV01043269.1, from coordinate 151,861 downwards.
CAGCTTGGGGGCCGGGCACCAGCCCCGGTGGGGGCCGGGAAAGGCCCTGGGAGGCCCCAGCCTGGAGCCCACTGCCTGCACCCTGCTCCGGGGGGCACAGGCAGGCTGCCGCCACTCCCGGCGTCTCACACTTTCCTCTCTAAGGCAGCCCGAAAGTGGGTCCCGACATCTATAAATATTCAAGGCTCTTCTCATTCCCTGACATTTCAAAATGGGCCCGACAGCAGTTATTTCACATAATAAATCCAGGCGCTAGGACAGCGTCACGAGAGGCCGGCCACTCGCCTCCAGGTCCCCGCTTGGGAGTTGGGCGTGGGGGTGGGGGGGACCAGCGCCCGGAAGGCAGGTCCCTGCGGAGCCCCAGACCCTGCAAGACGGCCGTCAGCCCGGCGTGGGGGCAGCCCCCAGAGGCTTCGAGGAGGGCGGAAAAGCCAAGATCCACCTTGCTGTGTGGTGCACACGGGCTGTGCAGAGACCCGCCTCTCGGCTCACACATCCCGCATCATTTTTATGATTCCTGGTAATAATGCTGCGGATATTGCAGTTTGTTTGTTTGGGTTTTTTTTATCCTTCTCCTGGAAAAAGAGGTTCATGTTATTTTTTTTTCCTTAAAGGCAAACATGGCAACGCCCATGGTTACAGTCACAGAATCAAGCCCGAGAAGCCCAGGTTTCCGAGCCCCAGCTCTGGGGGCTCTGGGGGAAGTCGGCTCACCGACATCTCGAGCGGGTAGGGGGTGTCAGAGCCATGATAGGCTGGGGGAGGCGAATGGGGCTGCTTCCACAAATATCCCGAGAAACGGAGAGTCCGGAGAACAACTCCCTTATGCCCATTCTTTAAAAAAATAAGTGCTTGCTGCTATTTGAAGCAATACATGTTGTGGGTACTTTGAGGAATTCGTACCTGTGAGGTCACAGTACGGCAGACCCCAGGAAACCAGTCTGCCACCCTGGAGAAGGGAGTTCTAAAGGGGAGGAAAGAGCACAGATTCAAAGAGGAGGTAAAGAGCACAGATTTAAAGAGGAGGTAGCCTCTAGGCTGGCTGTTCCGATGCACAGCATCTGTCCTCGTAAGCGTTCCACGGTGTTGGGCTGCGCCTGGCGCCTCCTCGCTCGCCGCGTGGACCTGGTCCCTCGAGGGCTCGGTGGTCCCGGGCTCCTGGGTCTCTGTGCGGCGCCCCACCCAGAAGCCACAACCGTCCAACCTGGAATCTGTTCCATTCCGTCCCGCTGAGCCTCTGGGTCTCAGCCTGCCCTGGTCGGTAGACTCTGCAGCAAAACACAGATATTGTCATTAAAATGCAATAACTGACTTTCAAGAATCATTTACCTAATTCGTTGATTCAAGGATTCTCAGGCAGCAGTCACAGCCCACCACGAGCCGAAGCCAGCGCCCCTGCTGGTGACCCGGCCACGGGCGGCGCCCCCCCAGGCACTGGACCACGCTGTCGGCTCCCAGGGTCCGAGCGGCGGCGTGAGCGGGAGGAGCTGAGCTGCAATTTGGGAGAATCGAGTGCCCAGCTCAACGCTGGCAGGCTCGGAGGACACGGGCAGTCGCCCCGAATGAAGTGCCCTGATGCCGGGAAAGATTGAAGGCAGGAGCAGAGGGGACGACAGAGGACGGGCTGCTCGGATGGCATCACCGACTCAACGGCTGTGAGTTCGGGCAAGCTCTGGGAAATGGTGAAGGACAGGGAAGCCTGGCGTGCTGCAGTCCGTGGGGCCGCAAAAAGCCGGACACGACTGAGTGAACAACAGCAATAAACGTCTTTAGAAGAACTCACTGCACGAGCCCTTAACTTTCCAGCTCGTCCTCTGAAGGTCATAAGGAAAGCGGAGTCAGGAGAAGTGGCCCGTTCTTGTTGGAAGGTGCTGCTTTCGCCGTCTTCCCTCTAAAGTGAAAGCTGTACTACGTGTTCGTCAAAAGCGTGAATGCGAAACACGCTACCTCCCAGAGTCGCCTCTCCCCACATGGATCTGAGCCCACAGGCAGGACCCAGGCCCCCCAGGCACACGTGTTCGTCCCTCCTCTGTGTCGTCTCCAAGGAATCGAGGCCCTTTGCTGGCCTGGGCAGTGGCTCAGTGTGTTTCCATGGGATGCGCTGATGTCCTATTTCACTTTTCAGAGCCAGAATGTGGGAGGAGGGACCGTGTCTCCTGCATCTCAGCCTCGCTCCCCACTCTTGGCTGAGCAGTTCACCCCGAGGCTGAGGTGCCCGGTGCCCCAAATCCAGCTGACTCATTCTGGTCCTGACACCTCAGCGCCGATTCCTCAGGGATGAGTCTGGCTCCAGGACTGAGCCAGCAGACCGGCAAAGCAGAAGAGAAACACCATGTGTTCTCCCGGGACTCGGGCCTTGGAGGTGCCCTAGCTGCTCCCGGCTCCAGGTCAAATTACTCTCCCAGCCCAGGGCACCGGCCTGACGGCCTCCTGCCCCAGAAGCCCTGAGCAATCAGACGGGTCAGGGGTCAGGCAGCGAGGGCTCCCGTCCTTCCCTGGGACAAAGCGTCCCATCAGTGAGAGGAGCTGACAGAACCCGGTCTCCACCATCCCCTCTCTGAGCGCTCCTGTCAGCTGACCTCTGCACCCAGGGTCACGGTCTCGGGGCGAGGGAGGCAGACGTTGGTTGGACCCAGGCCCCCAGCCCTGTACATCCCCACATGACCTGATTCATCCTTGACAGTCTAACGGCTCCCCTGTGAGAGAGGCGACGGCCGCGTGGGGACCAGCACGGATAACTGATGGGCAGCTGTCCACGCCAAGTCTGTGCCGCTGGCCTGCGCTGCTGAGCGGGGCCTGGAAGCCTCAGGGGGCCGAGAAGAGTATGTCCAGAGTCAGGTCACCCCAGAAGCAGACCCCGAGATAAGGATGTGGGGACAAGTGAGTTATGCTACCTGGGGATGGAAGAGCCTCCTTGGAGCTTCCTCCCCTGTGGAGGCTGGGGAGGCTGCCAGACAGAGCCTGCCTCCCTAGAGCCCAGGTAGAAAGTGATGAGTTCTGTGTCTGATTATATTACATTACCTTTTATTATATTATTAGCCTTAGATGGAGTTTACCACCTGCTTTGGGCTGCGTTCCCAAGCAACCTGACTCTGGGAAGACATGGGCCTGGCACGCCGGGGGCCTCTACCAGCCTCACACCGTCCGTGGGCTGGGCCAGGATCAGAAGGACTTGGGCCCTCACGAGTGGTGCCAGGGCTTGAACTCCCTCTATGTCACGTTATGTCATGTTATGTTATGTTGTATTTTATATTATATTAATGTGTATCCTTATTGCAACTAGAGGGAAATGATATTCTTTCAAAACAATGTGGCCAACGTGTGGAACATGTGTGTGTGTGTGTGTGAGAGAGAGAGAGTGTGTGTGAGAGTGTGTGTGAGTGTGAGTGTGAATGTGTGTCAGTGTGAGTGTGTGTGAGTGTGTGTGTGTGTGTGTGTGTGTGCACGTGCAGCTTTAATAGATTGTCGCTAATTCCTCATGAGTTTGTCCCAGTGTTCAATCATATTGCTTGCAAATGTGTTAGCTTTCTCCCGTCCAGTATGTCTCATTTTTCAGTTTCCTGCCTTATCGCATTGGCTGTAATGTACATCTTTAAGGCTAGTTTGATGAAGGTCTTATTGATTTTTGAGCAGCTCAGGCAGGATGGATTTGAGGAGACAGAAGCCAGGGACAGACTTATCGGCCACAAGCTTTGCAGCAGCTCAGGAGAGTGGGCTTGGAGCAGGGTGAGAGCAAGGGGAGGGAGCAGGGTCGCATCCAAGCAGGGATGTGGATGAAGCTCTGCCTGGAATCGCAGGTTGCAACTGGCGCTGATCAGGAAATGACACCACCTCCCGTCACTGTTGAACTATTGGTGTCTACTCATGTGGAAAATGCCAGAAATTAGATCAATTAGAATTCCCAACTTGCCATCAGTTTCCCAGGAAGATGGACTCAGACGAAATGAACAGCTGTTTTAATTTTCTCTGACAGCTCCTGGTCTGACTCTTGATGAAGCTCATCCAGACACCCTTCTGATAATTGAATGATACAGGTAATGGCCTTGCCGTTGACGCAGCTGCTCTACCTGTCACCTCTCACCAAGCCCAGGACCTGCCCAGACCTCCCTGGGAGAGCCTCCCCGGTGATGGAAATGCCCCCACACACGGTCCTCAGGGGAGAGCGTCCCCGGTGACGGAAATGCCCCCATGCACGGCCCTCCCGGGAGAGCGTCCCCAGTGATGGAAGTGCCCCTGCACCACTCAGCATGGCAGCTCCAGTCAGGGTGGCCATGTGGCTGGGACACGGAGGAATCAAGCTGTTATTTTATTTAAATTTAAACATCTCCAGTAGCTCGTGGCTCCCTCGCTGCCCAGCCCCCGTGCCGGGGGTGAGACTCACGGTCCACAGCTTCAGTGTGACCAGGTGGTTATCACTAGGAGGGCAGACTCTCAGGCTCCACCGCAGACCTATCGGGTCAGAACCTGCATCTCAGCAGGCTCTCCCTGTGTACGCTGACATTGGGGGGCCCCACTCTAGACTACTGAAGGGGCCCTTGGCCCCCGGGACCCTCAGTCCAGGACGCAGTCCCGGCAGCCGTGCACCTGCCCGCACCTCTGCCGTCTTTACCCACACGGTTGCAGCGCTTGTTCAGGCCCTCCTGAGGATGCGAGCGCAGCCTTCGCTCCCCTTGTGCGGGTGTGGACAGCCGTGGCCTGGCCCCAGGGGATGGCTCGGCACGAAGCCGGAGCTGGGAGGGCTCTGCAGGGTCAGCGAGCGAGCCGGCGGCTCAGGGGGAGCTCGCTCCGCAGCCCCGCTGGGGCAGGCTGGAAAACCACTGAGCTGGGTTCAGCATGAAGAAAAGACTCCACCTACGAAGCAGGGAGTCCTTAAAAACCAAGGCTTTGGCAGGCTTAGCCTTTGCTCAATGATCAGGAGCCCTTGGCACAGCTCAGGCAGCGGCTAGACAGGGCTAGCTGGGGAGAGGGGACCCCCGAACCAAGAAGGAAGGACCGCAAGAGTGCCGCCGGCACGCAGGTCTCCCAGTNGGCAGGCTTAGCCTTTGCTCAATGACCAGGAGCCCTTGGCACAGTGCAGGCAGTGGCTAGACAGGGCTAGCTGGGGAGAGGGGACCCCCGAACCAAGAAGGAAGGACCGCAAGAGTGCCGCCGGCACGCAGGTCTCCCAGTGTCTCTAACCAGGTACTTGCTGTCGCCAGCCTTCGGGTCACCTGGAACGAGCCTCGTCCCGGGAGGCCCTCTGGCTGCAGGGCCGTCACGGGAGGCCTTCTGCCCCTGGAACTCACCGTGTGGGAGGAAGCCCCCCCGGAGCCGCGATCTCCTCAGAACGTTAACTCAAATCATGGATTCATGGTTACTGGCTGAAAGGGGGGTTTTCCTCTCCATGCGTGGAACCCTTGATTTGTCACTGTTCTAACTGACACATCGGGGAAGAAACTCAGTGTTCCAGACGGGGCTGCTGCCCTTGGTAGAACTGCGTGCCCAGCGCCTCCCCACCAGGGAAGGCTGGGATGCGACAGGCTCGCACAGACCTCGGACTCGACCTGCTCCATGGCCCTTGCTGGAGGGGCCCGAACTGTTCCAGGACAGCCCTGTTTGTGATCACACCACACACCCCTGAGCACGAGAGGCTGGGGCCCCATGTGCAAGCTTTGGTGCCCTTACAAGGGGCGGGGCTCAGGGGTCAGCCTGCCGGAGCTCCCTGGGCAGAGGCAGAACTTGGCCTTCTGTCCTGCGAGTCACCATCCAGAGGCCTATGTCCCTGCAGGGCGTCCAGACCACATCTGTTATGCCCGGTCACTTTCAACTCTCAGGAAGGGAAATGATTTCTAGACAAGTGAGCGAAGTCGTCGAGCTGCCGTCAACAGCACGGCCTGCGTGAGGACCCGGCTCTCTGTCCCTGGACCCGGCCCCAGCCACTGAACAGCTTTGCGAGTGCCGCTCTGGTCCAGGGGATGAAGGGCATCGTGCAGCTTGACCAGAGCAAACACCTGTCTCTCCTTCTTGCAAAGACTGTCTGGGAGGAGCCCTGAGGATGGAGACACACAGGGGCCTGATGACCCCACCAGGATCCCACCGAGATGCTGCGATTCCACCCAGGCTACAGTTAGACGTGAATCCTTCACTCTTGGCTCAGACGGTAAAGCATCTGCCTACAATGTGGGAGACCCGGGTTCAATCCCTGGGTTGGGAAGATCTCCTGGAGAAGGAAATGGCAACCCACTCCAGTATTCTTGCCTGGAAAATCCCATGGACAGAAGAGCCTGGTAGGCTACAGTCCACGGGGCTGCAAAGAGTCGGTCACGACTGAGCGACTTTCTCTCTTTCTTTTTTCACTCATGGGCTTCCCTGGTAGCTCAGCTGGTAAAGAATCCACCTGCAATGCAGGAGACCCTGGTTCAATTCCTGGGTCAGGAAGATCTGCTGGAGAAGGGAAAGACTAACCCCTCCAGTATTCTGGCCTGGAGAATTCCATGGGCTATATAGTCTTTGAGGTCCCAAAGAGCTGGACACGACTGAGCGATTGTCTTTCACTTTCCTTCACTCTTAGGAAACCGCACTTTGTGCATAGGACACAGAGTTCCTCTCTGCTTACGTGTTTGCCCTGACCCCAACAATCACAGTTTTCTCTTTATGGGAAAAAAAATCGAACTGTTTATATAGAATATTCCAGAAGGTTTACCATCATTTGTTTTTAAATATCAAACCTTCCTCTCCCCTCAGGAACCTAAGAGGCCCCATAACACCGAAAGCCAAGCAAATCTAAACCTGAAACCCCGTCTTCAACTCCTGGGGTCTCCCCAGGCTCCCCTGGAGAAGAGGGAAGAGGGTGCCTATGTCGGGAGCTTGGAAGTGCTAACCCAAGGGCAGTGGACCCTGGAGTGTCCCACCCACATCCCCTCAACCTCGTCCCTTCAACCCCATCCCCTCAACACTCACCCCCTCCACCTCTACCCCCAACCGTAGCCCTTTACTCGGGAGAGTCTGTACCTCCAGGGCCAGCTGATTCTAAAAGAATCCACACAGGTCCACGGGTGAACCCTCCCCTCATCCACCAAGCCGGACTCCAAACCCCAGCTGCATGCTCTGATTCTCACACGTCAAGCCAACATTTCCCACCCTACATCACCTCAGACAGCTAGAGCCTGCTGCAGCCCAGTGCCCGCCGAGGCGCCCTGCATCCGCCTGTGCTCTCCGCTGCCCTGCCTGTGCCAGAGACGGAGGTGTGCACACTCGTGAGCACGCCGATGTCACACTGGTGAATCCTTTCACGAAAGTTGAACTAGTAATCAGGCAAGTGAAGTGCAGGTACATTATTCCAAAGTGTTACATTTTACTTTGTCAAAGTCAAGTGTATTGCGTGGGTGGTATGGTGATCAGCATAGCTGCCTTCCAAAGTCAAGGGTATACATTTCTTTAAATCATTTCATTGGCAAAAAGAATAAATATATATAAATATATAGGCCAAGAAACGCAAATGCCAAAGCAACTGGGACCAGCCCGGGAGCCACGCGCGCCACGGAAGCCCAGATGCTCTGCACCTGTTACAAGTGCGGAGGTCTTTCTGGAAATAACGTGAAGACAAAGGAGGAAGTTTGGCCAAGGATTTATCCGCTTCTGCCAGAGCTGCGGTCCCTGCAATCATTCACGCAGTGGCAGAGCCTCTGGTCCCGTGGATTGAAGACCAGCCAAGACTATACACTTACCCCATATATTCAGTCAGGCAGAGGGCACTTCTTCCCTCTCTACAGACAAAAGAGACTGAGCCTCTCTACCAGTGGCCCTTATATACAAAGGTGAACCTCGCCTTCTGCTTGTCTGGGAGGAGAGGTCCCCACAGACAAGCCAGCTGGGCAGCGAGCACTGGCAGGAGGATGGTGGGCTGGGGACACCCCGAGGAGTCCCTGGAGGACTCCAGGAGTCCAGCTGAAGGCAGCACCCACCGGGAGGCAGGATGTCAACTGGAGATCGCGTGTTAAAGGACAATCGAATCAGAGGGTGGCGTGCTCGAGGGGCAATTAGAAAGAGCGGGGTCAGCCAACGTGTGAGCCGAGGCTGGGGTGGAAGGATGTTTCCCCGGGGGCAGCTCTGGGATTAGTGATTAGCAGCATCTGCTTTGCAGGGGTCGTGAGGTTTACGTGGATGATGCGTAGAAACTGGTTGTGCACAGCACCTGGCTCACGACGGGGAACCGTTAAAAGGAAGCAGCTGAGATCTTCCCCAGCAACCCTAGCCTTCCTCTGTGCAGAGTCCTCCTTCCCTTGAATAGAGGAAACCTGGTTTGATGGAGAACAAGCAAATGGATTAGCACCTTCCTTTCAAAGGCGGAAGCATACTGCATTTGTGACCACCCTCCCAATCAGAAATCAGAACCACAGCACTCCTCCTTAGTACAAACATGAATAAAAAGGGGTGACATTCCTCAGGTCTCAGCAGGTGACAACTGTCCCCAGTTCCATGTGTCCAGCTCTGTCCCCAGCTCAGACGATGCTGGGGCTTCCTCGGGCTCCTGCCCGCCCCCCCCTCCCCGTCCCCAGGGGAACTGCTCCATGGCCTCTGCACACCACACCTCCCAGAGTGGCCCCCAGGGCCTGGCGCTGACTGAGATCATGCTCCTGATGCTCTGGGTAGCCAGCCCCCAGATCCGTGCTTGCCAGGGTGGGCCACGTTGCTCCCACCACATAGTCAGCTATCAAGGGCTCCTCCCACCGTGAGGAGGCTCCTCCCAGTGTCTGCAGGCATCACAGACCTGTCTTCAGTGGACAGACTCCCGCCTCCATACTCAGAAGACAAGGATGCTCACACGGACGACCCCTCTAAGAATGGGGCTAAGACTTCAATTGCATCACATTGGGGGGGACTTAGGGGTGTGGCCGGTCAGACCCCACCCCACGCCTGCCCTGGACACACTCCCCGCTCCGAACCCCAGCCCCCGCCGGCCTGTGGACAGGCAGCGCACACCTCCAAGGAGTGTCCGCATGCCGTGCCAGTGCCCACAGCGGGCAAGACCCTCTCCCCCACCTTCACCTCTGATGCTCCTTCAGGGATGGCAGCCTCCCCTCCCCTGGGGCCCTGCTCCTGCCGAGTGCATCCTCCAGCCTCACCAGACCCCGGTGCCCCTGACCCTGGGGCCCCCGTCTGCCGGCCCCACCCTTGCCCTCTCCGTAGCCCCCATGAGAGCAGGGTGCCGTGTGGGAAAGGTGGTCGTTTCATCAGGAAAGTGGGGCGAAGCGGCCCCGACTCTCGGATGCCCAGCTGGGTTAGGGTCCACAGCGTGCTCGGCGTGGGAGTCAGAGCTGGCTGGTTCTTCCTTCACGCTGCAGGTCCGCACGTGGGCCACTGCCATGCTGGGGGATCCAGGTCAATTTTGAAAAAAATGGAGAAAAAATGGATTTGCTTAATGAATGGTTCTCTAAATTAACCCGAGTAGACACTCATAGTCCCTGAATATATCCAATAGACATACACTCCTTGTCAGAAGTTTGAGAAAGGCTCCATTTGTTGACAGTCACCCATCACAAAGTGGCACAGTCCCTTATGAACTCCGTGTATTCTTATCACTGCGTTTATGAAGCAAGTGTGCCGGTGCCTAAGGCATCGGAAAATAGCTTTACCCAAGGAGATGCCGTCTGCACAGTCACAAGGAGGATGCTCTTCAAATGGCTCTTAAAATCTATTTTTTTGGTAAATTTGGAGCATTCGGTATGCTTGGTATTTTGGCAGATGTATTTCTCCACGCCCTCTGTGTCTTGCTGGGAACTGGTCGGGTCCCTTGCTGACGTGCTTGGTGACAGCGCTCCTGTCCTTCCCTGGCCTCGCCCACCACCTTCTCTGGCCCCCGAGGGGCCGCCCGCCCGGCCCTCGGGGCTCCTCTGCACTGCTCCCCTGGCCCTGGCCACTGGCCTTCCTCTCCTGCCCGCTCAGACCTTCCCCGCCGGTCGCCCCATCGCTGGGAGAGGCCAGAGGCCACCAGCGGTCGCCTGTCCACGTGCCGCGCCCCGCCCCACCCCCTGTCCTCCACGGGCATCCCTGCAGTAGAGAGATGGCACTCTCTCCAAGGGGGACTTCCTGCTCGGTCTGTGTGAGTGTCCGAGCTTTGCGGGGTTGAAAGAAGAAAGGCGGGTTAGTGGGTGTGAGCCTGCGGGGAGTCACTGTTATGCACAAATGGTGATTTCTCCCTTCAGAACAAAAAACAGAAGTCAAGGTCAGGCCGGGAAGTCACCGGTGTGGTTTGGCTTCACTGTGACTCGATGCTCGGGTCTTGGTCGTAAGGGGTCGGACCTGCTGGATCTAGTTGAAGCAGTGATCTCAGACCCTAGGTCCTCAGCCTTGCCTGAGGAAGAAGCAAGGAAACGGAGCCCTCAGACCCCACTGACACAGACATGCACACACACACACACACACACACACACACACACACACACACACACA
>SJYV01043269.1:122062-141339 GCA_006410875.1 Neotragus pygmaeus | reverse complement strand
ACACACACACGCACACACACACACACACACACACACACACACACACACACACACACACACAGCCCTTCCCTCTCTCAGCACCGGAGCAGAAGCACCGGGAAGCCCAAGTAACAACAGGATGCCCTGGGTTCCAGGGATGAGCCAGGGGACCCATCCCTGGGTCCCCCATGTTCCAGTAAAAGTGCGCTTCTAACCCCTTTGGAAAGAGCCTCCCCCAGGAGCTGATAGGGCACCCAGGCTCACTGTCTTCCTCTGCCCGTCCCGGGCCGGTGCCCCAGCCACGGCCCCCGCCTGCTGACCCAGCCATTATCACACCCAGGAGTCCACGTCCTCAGCTACAGCCCTGCCTCCCTGCCTCCGCTGGCTGACACATACACACACTCGCTCACTCACACACACACGCTTTCACACACACACTTGCACTCACACACACTTGCACTCACACACACATGCTTTCTCACACACACTCAGACACACTCTCGCACTTGCACTCACACACTCACACACACTCACAAATATGTTCACACACACTCACTCTCACACTTGCACTCACCCTCACTCACACACACTCACACATTCACACTCTCACAAATATACTCACACATACACACACACTCACACATTCACTCGCTCACACTCACGCTCTCACACTCACACACTCATACTCCCACACATTCTCACACACCCACACACTCACTCACACACCCACACTCACATACACACTCTCACACTCATGCGTGCACGCGCACACACGCACACACACACACCCCTGAATGAGAGCATAACTCAGCAGGTTACCAGAGGCCGTTAGGTTCCTGCCTGCTCCAAGAGGTTTCTGTGGAAGATCTCATTCGCTGAAGACAGAGATTTTCAACAAGCTGGACTGCTGCCTTCAGAGACAGCATCCGTTGCCCGAGGCTCTAGGAATGGTCAGAAGAGGGTACCCATGCCATCTGGCCTGGCGGAGCGCTGGGCCCCAGGTCATCACATCGTTTATGGAGCACGGCTGTGTCTACACAGGCCTTCCTCCCTGAAGGCACAGGCTCCGCCTCTTTCCCCTCAGAGCAGCTGGTTAAGTACTGATCTGCAAACCTCATCAAAGTGAACCCCAGGACCAGACCCCAACGGAATAATCACAGGAGACAAAACCGTTACACAGTCCTGATGCAGATCTCAGTAAACGCAGATTTACCTCCCACAGAGAGAGCCAATAACTTGGGGGGAAATCCTCTGGCCCGGGAGGAGCCCAGTCCCCCCCCTCACTGTCCCTCCAGCTCCCCACGAGCTCCTACAGCCTGGAGCTGCGGGCGGAGCTTGGGACCTTTTCCAAGAAGAGAAACAAACTGATGGCTATTCCCCACCGACATCTACGTGCCGCCACACAGGTGATGTTATCTGAGTCAGCCAGGGTGAACCTTCTGCCTTACTGCCCAGCCTCGGCAGGAAGGGCCCTGTAACCCTGGTGCGGGCTCCCACGTGCGCGTCCCTGGCCCGTCTGCATTCACCCGGGTGACCACGCGCAGGGGAGACGGGGACAGAGTCTGGCTCCTGCTGGTGTCCAGGGAGGGACATGGAGAGGCACCGCACCCACACGATAGAGAGGACGTGTGGAAGCCGTCTCGAAAATGGGATCCAGGCCCAGACCTAGATTAGGGGGTGTCCCCCAGGCCCACAGGCCCCCCCACTGGCCATGCCCCAGGGCCCGGTGAATGAAGGGCTAACGTACTCTAGGAGGCGGGATGCCTGCCTGGCGTCCCCGGCCCATGGGATAAGTGTGACCTTGAGGAAAGCAAGGAGAGGCCGCTTAAGTGTCTTCATCCCCTGGTCGAGGCAGGACATTCGGTTCCGAACCTTCTCGTGGGGAACGGTTAGACATGATCATCACCCACAAGCATCTGAGGCATCGCAGGGCTCGTCTGAGGACGGGCAGGCTGGCCCCTGTCAGGGGAGGGTGGCGTCCTTGGAGGAGAGATGACGAGGTGGGAGTCCCGGGGGGTCGGGGCGCCCTGGGCTCAGCACAGCCTCCAAGCCACCGTCCGGTCGGAGAGGCCCTCCGGGAATCTGGGGGCTCAGGGGCCCCCCCTCCTCTTCTCATCTGAGGGCCGGGCAGCTTCCTCTCTGGTAGTCTACAGACCTCCTTGCAGCCACATATTCTATGATGAATAGGGATTAAAAATAAAAGTGAACACAGCTGCTTTTAAAAATGAGCTCGTGTGTTTGCAGCGCGCTGTGCGCTCCAAGGGCTGTGTGACACTCACTCCTCACCTCCACTGGCCTCTGGCTTTCTCACTGGAACCTCACTTGGAGGAAGCAGAAGAGCGTCTTAAGACCGGCACCGAGACACCTGCAGACAGTTTCCCCAAACACCCCGAAGACGCCCTCAAGGGACTCCTAACAGGAACTTCCGAGTTGGGTTTTGTGGAAAAGTGGGTGCCCCCACCAACTCTGCGCCCCTGTGTCCCGTCACCGGCTCTGAGCACACAACGGCCGCATCTCCATCTCTCCGCGTCTCTACGTCTCCATCTCTCCACGTCTCCGTCTCCACGTCTCCATCTCTACACGTCCGTCTCTCTACATCTCTGTCTACCCAAGTCTCTGTCTGTCTGTCTGTCTCTCTGTGTGTCTCTCTTGCTCAATGCCTCTGTCCCCGTCTGCCTTTCTGACCCCATTATGTTTTTCCTAATAAGAACTTTGGACTGTGAAGAAGGCTGAGTGCAGAAGAATTGATGGTTTTGAACTGCAATGCTGGAGATTCTTGAGAGTCCCTTGGACTGCAAGGAGATCCAACCAGTCCATTCTGAAGATCAGCCCTGGGATTTCTTTGGAAGGAATGATGCTAAAGCTGAAACTCCAGTACTTTGGCCACCTCATGCGAAGAGTTGACTCATTGGAAAAGACTCTGATACTGGGAGGGATTGGGGGCAGGAGGAGAAGGGGACGACCGAGGATGAGATGGCTGGATGGCATCACGGACTCGATGGACATGAGTCTGAGTGAACTCCGAGAGATGGTGATGGACAGGGAGGCCTGGCGTGCTGCGATTCATGGGGTTGCAAAGAGTCAGACACGACTGAGTGACTGAACTGAACTGAACTGGACTGAACTGAACTGAACTGAATAACAACTTTGTGATTACATTGGGCCATCGTGGATAATCCAGGATAATCTCCTTATAAGTTGTTTTTTGGGGGGAGGGAGGAGAATCTGATGCTTTTGTTGAGGTAATTATGTGACAATGTTTTCCTTTTTTTCCATGTTAATATAGATTGTCTACTTCTCAAGTCAGAGTCAGTAATTTTGATTTTGAAATTTATCTATTTCCTTGGGAACTTTATATCTTTCAACACAACATTACGCGTCGTATTTTTCAGCTTTATGAGACATAGTTAACATATGACACTGTGTAAGAGTACAGCGTAATGATGTAGGCTATGAAATGACTGGGCTTCCCCAGCGGCTTAGCAGTAAAGAATCTGCCTGCAATACAGGAGACGCAGAAGATTCAGGTTCAGTCCCTGGGTCCAGAAGATCCCCTGGAGGAGGGCATGGGAACCCCCTCCTGGATTCTCGCCTGGAGAATCCCATGGACAGAGGAGTCTGGTGGGCTACAGTCCATGGGTCGCACAGAGTCAGACACGACTGAAGGGACTCAGCACACACACATGAAGTGATGACCACACCGAGGCCGGGAGACACCCAGCACCCGCCATGATCGCTCTGTGACAAGAAGGTTCAAGAATCCTGCTGTGAGTCTTGCTGGCTACCATCACCGCGCTACCCGTTAGGGCCCCAGAGCTCACTCCTCTCCGAGCTGGGCCCCACGTCACCGCTGTGCCCTGGCACCCCCCACCCTACTCTCTGCCCCTACAAGCGGGACTTTCTGAGATTCCACACATGCGCGATCTCAGCGCTTGTCTTTCTGTCTGACGGACTTCTCTCGGCATAACGACCTCGAGGCCCGCTCATGTGGAGCACGTGGGACCTGCTCCAGCTCCGTGCCTGAGCAGCGCCTTCTGTCTTGCCCCTTGCCCAGCTTCTAGAGCGCCTGGCCCCTCGGCGCCTGGCCCCCCTCGTCCCCAGGCAGTGAGTCTTCACCGGCCCCCGAGCTCCGCCTCCCAGCTCCGCCTCCCAGCTCCGCCGCCCGCTTGCAGGGGCCCTTGTCGCCACCCTGGGCGTTGGGAGGAGCCGAGCCAGAGTCCCACCTGCTGGACAGCCTAACGCCAGTTGCTGTTCTTCAGTCGCTCAGTCGTGTCTGACTGTGACCCCATGGACTGCAGCGCGCCAGGCTTCCCTGTTCCTCACCATCTCCCGGAGCTTACTCAGACAGATGTGCACTGAGCCAGTGATGCCATCCAACCACCTCATCCTCTGTCGTCCCCTCCTCCTGCCCTCACTCTTTCCCAGCATCGGGGCTCTTTTCGGTCAGTCAGCTCTTCGCAGCCGGTGGCCAGAGTACTTAGGCGTCAGCTTCAGCACCAGTCCTTCCAGTGAATAATCAGGACTGACTGGCTTGATGTCCAAGAGACTCTCAAGAGTCTTCTCCAGCAAGACAACGGGAACGCATCGACTCTTCAATCCGTCCGCATCTTCCATTCCCCTTTGCTGCAAAACCTGACCTGTTCAGAGACCCCCGGACATGGATGCGTCATCTTCCTGCGACAGCAAGCTCGGAGTTACTTCACGTTGGAAGGACGTCAGAGAGGAGATGTGACCCTGCAGATCTCTGTGCTCGAGCTGGTGGTGCCAGGCAGAAAACCACGCCCTGGAGGGAGAAGCACGGTCTTCCCGAGGACACACTGGGCCTTCACCTCGCCACCTGTGTGCAGCATCGCATCGTAAACCATGAGGAGGAGGAGGCAGCCGTGCGGCACTCAGACAGGGCTGGTGTCCGCCCGAGTAGCCCTCACATGCCCGCTGCCACCCCTGTAGCCAGCCTGCCAGGTCCCACCCCCAAGCGGGCCCCTAAAGCTGCGTCCTCTCCACACCGCCTCAGCCCACCAGGGGCCCCCAGCGCCTGCCCTCTCAGTAGGTGTTCTTGATTTTCCCACCGTTGACTTCAATGAGTTTCTCCATGAATGGAGACATTCACAGCCTCTGATCTGAGACTTTCTCCCAGTGACACTGTCCTGGACCGTGGGATTAATGGGCTCCCCAGGTGCCACTAGTGGTAAAGAACCTGCCTGCCAGCATGGAAGGCATGAGTCGTGGGTTTGATCCCTGGGTCGGGAAGATCCCCTGGAGGAGAGCACGGCGGCCCACCCCAGTGTTCTTGCCAGGAGAATCCCACGGGCAGAGCAGCCTGGCGGGCTGCAGTTCACAGGGGCGCAAAGAGGCAGACGCGACTGGGCGTGCACACGGGGCGGAGGAGGACTTCGCTCAGGAGATGGGCTTTCCCACCTGGGCGGGCCTGCCTCTCCCCCTTTGCAGACAGGCTGTGTGATGAAGGGGCAGTTGCCACCGAGCAGAGGTCGTTCCTTGTCCCTGTCACACAAAATGGAAAAGTTGGAGAGCACCACGAGGAAGTTTCTACGAGTTTTATGAGTTATTTCCAGGAGGAGTCATAGGCATCTTTCACTGTCGTCATTTCGGACTCGGTGGAGCGCTGAGTGGGCTGAGATCTCCTTGGTTTTATGATTAAAGGAGCAGGTTCCGTGGCCCCAGCACATGGACTTGGGTGCGGAGCCAAGCATGTCCTCGGGCCTGAATCAATCCAGTTAGGAAACAGGAGAGTGGAACGTGAGAACGAGGGGCCCAAGATGAACTGTCTCCAGAACCGAGGCTGGGGCAGAGCTGCCGCCCTCAGAACGCAGGGTAGGTGCAGCCCACACACCTGAGATGTGCGTTCGAGCGGCCAGCCTCGGAGGCAGAACCTCCACTGTCCTGTGTCCCCACTGGGCCTGGTTCATACAGGACCGCCCACCAGCCCTCCTGGACCCGGGGAGCTTCATGAACCTGGGCACCCACCCTCCACCTGCAAAGTCATGTCCCACAGAAGTCACCAGGGGCCGTCCTAACATGACACGGGTGGGTGTAAAGTGCTCAGGACACCCTGTCCCCACCTCCAGGGACACCGAGGACAGTGAGCGCCCGTGAGCCATCCTAACACGACATGGGTGGGTGTAAAGTGCTCAGGACACCCTGTCCCCACCTCCGGGGACGCCGAGGACAGTGAGCGCCCGTCCTTTCTCCGCAGTCACTCTTGCGTCTGTACTTTTCACTCCTGCTCCAAGCCAGGGGCAGGCACGCCTGCTGAACGTGGGTGAGCTTGGCACCAGCAGACTGTCTTGCCAAGCACGGCACGACCCACTGCCCAGCTGGACCCCGCATCACGCTGGCAGCCCCGTGAATGCACACGCAGACCCTGCCCGTCTTCCTGACACTCCAGGTGCCTCCATGCGCAGAAGACCCNCCGGGTGAGGTCACGGGAATGGAGAGGGAGCACGCCACGCAGAGCCAGGGAGTGTCATCTTGCTCCTCTGGCTCTGGGTGGGCGCCCACCAGAGTGCCGAGGGGCAGGGCCACCCCTGGACTTTGACGGCCCGCAACCTGCCCCCCACCACCGTCCAGGGCGCATGCGCCCATCCCCGAGTTCACTGCGCTCCCCCCACAGGCTGTGCCCGCGGCCTTGACCAGGACGCAGTCCCTCCCCGCGGAGCCAGCAGGTCAGGTCAGGAGCCCGGCCTCAGCCTCGCTTCCCCAGGACACCAAGGAAGGCCTCTAGTCACCCTGAGGAACCGGGGAAGACGCCCCATAGGAGGCAGCCTTGAGCAGGTCCCGTGTTCCGCGCTCTGCTGTCTGACTCTGTGACCCCGTGGGCTGCAGCCTGCCAGGCTCCTTTGTCCCTGGGACTTTCCAGGCCGGAATACGGGAGTGGGAGTGGATCGCTTTGCCAGGGGATCTTCCCAACCCAGGGGTCAAACCCGAGTGTCCCACGTTGCAGGCAGATTCTTCTACTGTCTGAGCCACCGGGGAAGCCAGGCAGAAGTAAAGCTTAAAGGGCCTCTCCCTTCCGATGCCCTCTCTACAAGCACACCTCCACCCCCCAGGCACGCTCCTGGCCTGGACACGGGCCTCCGGGCCCTCCGGGGACCCTGCCCACTGCCTTCACGTGCTGTTCCCTCTGCCAGGAGGGGCCGCTTGTCCTCCAGTGCCCGTCAGATGGGACAGGTCGTGGAGCAACACTTATCTTTACTTCAAGACTCTGTATTGGAATGTAATGTGTGTTTATCACAAGTGAGAAGCTCAGTGAATTCTCACAGAGCAAACACTCCCATGTAACAAGCACCCAGGCTAAGAGAAGGACGTACCACCACCCACACTTGTCTCCAAGACTTCTTCCAGCCACCACCCACCCCTTCAAGATAACCAGCATCCTCATATCTAACATCAGAGTTTGGCTTGTTTTGGTTTCTTTTGGGGTCACAAAGATTCAGACACAACTGAGCGACTGAACTGAACTGAACTGAAACAACTTTATTGAGATAATTAACATACTACAAAATTCACTTTTAAGTGCACAGTTCAGGGGAGTTAAATATACTGACAGAGTTGTACAGTAATCAAGACTATCTAATTTTAGAACATTTTATCACCCCAAAAAGAAACTTCACACACTTAGTCACCCCCATTCCATTCTCACCGAGTCCCAGGCTCTGTGGATAATCCACTTTCCCTCTGGATTTGCCTGTTCAGGACATTTCCTATAGACAGCACACTTTTCTCTTACTCCAGATTTTAAAGATAAGTTACTGACTCTTTTACTATTAGGAATGATGCATTAGCTGTAGGTTTTTCAGAAATTGCTTTTATCAGTTGAGACCTTCTTTTTCCACTTATAATTTGTTGAATACTTTCATTATTAAAGGGTATGGCATTTTGCCAAATGATTTCACTGCATCTACTGAGATAATCATATGGTTTTTGCCCTTTATTGTAAAACATCCTGTGTTACATTGATTTTCAGGTATTAAGCAAGCCTTGCAGTTCTGAGATAAATCTTACTTGGTCATGGAGCACAACGGTTTTTATATGTTTCTATATTCCACTTGCTGCTGTTCTGTTGATGGGCTTGGTCTCTAAATTCATAAGGAATACAGGTCTTTAGTTTTCTCTTTATTTACTTTTCAGTTCAGTTCCGTCGCTCAGTCGTGTCCGACTCGTTACAACCCCATGGACTGCACCACGACAGGCTTCCCTGTCCATCACCAGCTCCTGGAACTTGCTCACATTCTTGTCCATCGTGTTGGTGATACCATCCAAACATCTCATCCACTGTCATCCCCATCTCCTCCCACCTTCAATCTTTCCCAGCATCAGGGTCTTTTCAAATAAGTCAGTTCTTCGCATGAGGTGGCCAAAGTATTGGCGTTTCAGCTTCAGCATCAGTCCTTCCAATGAATATTTAGGACTAACTTCTTTTAGGATCTCCTTGCAGTCCAAGGGACTCTCAAGAGTCTCCTCCAACACCACAGTTCAAAAGCAACAGTTCTTCAGTGTTCAGCTTTCTTTACAGTCCAACTCTCCCATCCATACATGACCACTGGAAAAACCATGGCCTTTGTTGGCAAAGTAATGTCTCTGCTTTGTATTTACTTTCACTTACGTTTAGTTTTCTTTTACTGAAGAGTCCTCGTCTAGTTTCGGGGTCTTGGTAGTACTAGCATCGGAATGAGCTGGAGTGCGTTTCCTCTACTGTGTTTCTGGAGGGGTTTGCAGAGAATTTGTATTAATACCTACTTAAATATTTTGCAGAATATTTCAGTAAGTACAGCTTTGCACTTGGGGAAGTATCTTAACTGCCCCATCAAGGTCTCCACCTGCTCTGTTGGTGGACTGCTGTCGCAGGTCTTTCCTCGTCTTCCGTTTCTTCCTGAGTCAGTCTTGGTGACTTGTGTCTTTCCAGGAGTCTGTCCCTTTCACTCCGTTTGTGGGATTGACTGGCGCACAGGTGTTTGTGATATTCGCTTATAATTCTTTTTTTTTTTTTGCTGCAACATTAAGAGTAATGTCTTTCCTTCATCCCTGAGTTAGTACTTTGAGCCTTCTTTCTCTTTTGTCTTTGGTTAGTCTCACTGAAGGTTTGTTAACTCTGTTTATTTTTTTCAAAGAACTGACCCTGGTTTTGTTGATGTTCTCTGTTCTACATTTTATCGTTTCCGCTCTTATCATTAGTCAGATCGCTCCTCCTTTCCGCTTGCACTGGCTGTGGTTGCCTCTCCTGACTGCGGCTTTCTTAAGGTGGAAGCTTAGGCTGTTTTTTGAAATCTGTCTTTTTTTCTGATCTATGTGTTCACAGCTATAAATTAACCTCTAAGAACTGTTTTAGCTGCATCCAATAAGTTTTTGTATGTTTTGTTTTCATTTTCATTCATCTCAAAGCATTTTCTAGTTTCCCTTTGATCTCTTCTTTGACCCAGGGGTTATTTAAGAGTGTTTTGTTTAATTTGAATGTATTTGTGAATTTCCCAAATTTCATTGTCTTACTTATTTCCAGTTTTATTCCATTATGATCAGAGAAATTTTTGTGTGATTTCAATCTTTCAAATGTTATTGAGGTTCTGTGGCCTAACATATGGTCTATTCTGGAAAATATTCCATGTGCCCTTGAGAACATGTTGCTGGTCGGGGCAGGGGGAGTGTCCCGTAGACAACTGTAAGAACTAGTTTATTTATAGAATTGCTTATATCTTCTATGTCCTTATTTATCTTCTGTCTGGCTTTATATCCAATATTGAAAGTGGGGTATTGTTATTGTTGAATTATCCATTTCTCCCTTTGATTATAAATCCAGGATGATCTCATCTGAAAATCCTTAATTACATCTGCAGAGATCTGAAGAAGTCACATTCACAGGTACCAGGTGCTTTTGGGGGGGTCCACCATTCCGCCCACCCCAGGAGGGCCCTGAGCTAAACGCACAAACAGGAAGCATCTTGCCAGTCGCGGTCGTGGAGCCGTGAGAGGTCGTGGCAGCCCCGCTCCTGGCCCTCCGGTGCCCCTCTTGGCTCCACTCACCAGAGCCTTGGGAACAGGCGGCCCGGAGCCATCTCTCCCGGGTCCTGCATGTAGCCCTCGCTCACCTACAGAGAGGCGTGGCCTCAGGGTGGTCCCCTCAGTAGTCCCCCCTGCGGAGCAGTGACCCCCCCCAGCTGAGGCCTGTGCCCCTCCACCTCCACCATCCCCTGTGGGTGGAGGCAGAGGCAGGGTCCCTATGTGGGGGGATGCATCAGGCTTTGACAGATGCTTCTCTGAGCACCTAGGGGTCAGCTCTGAGGTCACTTCAGGGTAAAAGCCTCTTAGAAAATGTCTCCTCCTCTTCCTGGTCTCACTTTCCGAAGGCTTTAGCTATCATGACTCCAAGCAGAAGAGTCGTCAGAGATGGGGGCGTGCTCCTGGGCCCCTTTCCCCCCAGTGTGATGGAAATCGCATCTTCCCAGGAGCCCCATCTGCAGGTGGGCCCCTCAGCTCCGGCAGGTGTGGCGGGGTCCCCCCACTGCCCTCAGCCTCCCTGCCCACCCGCCTTTGCTCCCAGAGACAACTGTGGGAAACAGCCAAATTGGATTTCCTCTCCTACTGGCAGTTTTTATTTCAGTTTCCATAGAAACAGCTATTTCAATGTGAGCAAGGAAGGAGGAGCAAGATTCTTTAAAAAGATGATAGTTGAAAAACTTTCATGGGCCTATGTTTCTTGCAATGGGCGTTTCCATGGAAACTCAAGCCAAAGACAGACTGAAATGAGAAGGCGCCGGGTGTCCCCCACCCGTGGTAACTGCTCCCAGGGAGCAGGTGGCCTCCACCACAGCCCCACGCCCAGAAGGGATGCCCGCCACTCCCTCGCACGGGTGCAGGGGCATCCCCCCAGGTCGCTGATGGGGCCACGTCCCCCCAAGGCTCAGAGGGGATGGACGTGCTCCCAGGGAGGGAGGGAGGCAGGGCCAGGCTGCTGCCGCCGGTGCCAAAAGGGAACCCGGGGCACCGTGGCCGTCTGCCCAGGACTGCAGGCCCTGTGCCCACGCTGCACGCAGCAGGGAGGGGAGGAGCTCTGTGGGATGGGAGCACTCCCCCTGGTCTGCATCTCACACACGGACACACAAACGCCACATACACGCACGTGATCGCACACACCCCGGCTCCCACCTGCTTGCAGGCTGCCCACTGGGGGGTCCACTTCCCCTTCTCTGGCAGTCAGAGCTGCTCCCGGGGCCCGGAGGGCGCTGGCCGAGGGACAGATAGAACCAGGCCACGCCCGTGTCAGTCTCACTTTAAGATGGATGCCTGCGGCCTGATGGCAGGGGTTGCCCGTGGGGAGCGGTCACTGCCGGGTGCCCCACGCCCTCTCAGCACCCTGCCGCAAGATGTGTATAAGAGACAGCCTATAGACAGCACACTTTTCTCTTACTCCAGATTTTAAAGATAAGTTACTGACTCTTTTACTATTAGGAATGATGCATTAGCTGTAGGTTTTTCAGAAATTGCTTTTATCAGTTGAGACCTTCTTTTTCCACTTATAATTTGTTGAATACTTTCATTATTAAAGGGTATGGCATTTTGCCAAATGATTTCACTGCATCTACTGAGATAATCATATGGTTTTTGCCCTTTATTGTAAAACACCCTGTGTTACATTGATTTTCAGGTATTAAGCAAGCCTTGCAGTTCTGAGATAAATCTTACTTGGTCATGGAGCACAACGGTTTTTATATGTTTCTATATTCCACTTGCTGCTGTTCTGTTGATGGGCTTGGTCTCTAAATTCATAAGGAATACAGGTCTTTAGTTTTCTCTTTATTTACTTTTCAGTTCAGTTCCGTCGCTCAGTCGTGTCCGACTCGTTACAACCCCATGGACTGCACCACGACAGGCTTCCCTGTCCATCACCAGCTCCTGGAACTTGCTCACATTCTTGTCCATCGTGTTGGTGATACCATCCAAACATCTCATCCACTGTCATCCCCATCTCCTCCCACCTTCAATCTTTCCCAGCATCAGGGTCTTTTCAAATAAGTCAGTTCTTCGCATGAGGTGGCCAAAGTATTGGCGTTTCAGCTTCAGCATCAGTCCTTCCAATGAATATTTAGGACTAACTTCTTTTAGGATCTCCTTGCAGTCCAAGGGACTCTCAAGAGTCTCCTCCAACACCACAGTTCAAAAGCAACAGTTCTTCAGTGTTCAGCTTTCTTTACAGTCCAACTCTCCCATCCATACATGACCACTGGAAAAACCATGGCCTTTGTTGGCAAAGTAATGTCTCTGCTTTGTATTTACTTTCACTTACGTTTAGTTTTCTTTTACTGAAGAGTCCTCGTCTAGTTTCGGGGTCTTGGTAGTACTAGCATCGGAATGAGCTGGAGTGCGTTTCCTCTACTGTGTTTCTGGAGGGGTTTGCAGAGAATTTGTATTAATACCTACTTAAATATTTTGCAGAATATTTCAGTAAGTACAGCTTTGCACTTGGGGAAGTATCTTAACTGCCCCATCAAGGTCTCCACCTGCTCTGTTGGTGGACTGCTGTCGCAGGTCTTTCCTCGTCTTCCGTTTCTTCCTGAGTCAGTCTTGGTGACTTGTGTCTTTCCAGGAGTCTGTCCCTTTCACTCCGTTTGTGGGATTGACTGGCGCACAGGTGTTTGTGATATTCGCTTATAATTCTTTTTTTTTTTTTGCTGCAACATTAAGAGTAATGTCTTTCCTTCATCCCTGAGTTAGTACTTTGAGCCTTCTTTCTCTTTTGTCTTTGGTTAGTCTCACTGAAGGTTTGTTAACTCTGTTTATTTTTTTCAAAGAACTGACCCTGGTTTTGTTGATGTTCTCTGTTCTACATTTTATCGTTTCCGCTCTTATCATTAGTCAGATCGCTCCTCCTTTCCGCTTGCACTGGCTGTGGTTGCCTCTCCTGACTGCGGCTTTCTTAAGGTGGAAGCTTAGGCTGTTTTTTGAAATCTGTCTTTTTTTCTGATCTATGTGTTCACAGCTATAAATTAACCTCTAAGAACTGTTTTAGCTGCATCCAATAAGTTTTTGTATGTTTTGTTTTCATTTTCATTCATCTCAAAGCATTTTCT
Source organism: Neotragus pygmaeus (assembly GCA_006410875.1). NCBI lineage: Eukaryota > Metazoa > Chordata > Mammalia > Artiodactyla > Bovidae > Neotragus > Neotragus pygmaeus. The sequence continues at coordinate 128,281 of SJYV01043269.1, read as the reverse complement.
AGTTTCCCTTTGATCTCTTCTTTGACCCAGGGGTTATTTAAGAGTGTTTTGTTTAATTTGAATGTATTTGTGAATTTCCCAAATTTCATTGTCTTACTTATTTCCAGTTTTATTCCATTATGATCAGAGAAATTTTTGTGTGATTTCAATCTTTCAAATGTTATTGAGGTTCTGTGGCCTAACATATGGTCTATTCTGGAAAATATTCCATGTGCCCTTGAGAACATGTTGCTGGTCGGGGCAGGGGGAGTGTCCCGTAGACAACTGTAAGAACTAGTTTATTTATAGAATTGCTTATATCTTCTATGTCCTTATTTATCTTCTGTCTGGCTTTATATCCAATATTGAAAGTGGGGTATTGTTATTGTTGAATTATCCATTTCTCCCTTTGATTATAAATCCAGGATGATCTCATCTGAAAATCCTTAATTACATCTGCAGAGATCTGAAGAAGTCACATTCACAGGTACCAGGTGCTTTTGGGGGGGTCCACCATTCCGCCCACCCCAGGAGGGCCCTGAGCTAAACGCACAAACAGGAAGCATCTTGCCAGTCGAGGTCGTGGAGCCGTGAGAGGTCGTGGCAGCCCCGCTCCTGGCCCTCCGGTGCCCCTCTTGGCTCCACTCACCAGAGCCTTGGGAACAGGCGGCCCGGAGCCATCTCTCCCGGGTCCTGCATGTGGCCCTCGCTCACCTACAGAGAGGCGTGGCCTCAGGGTGGTCCCCTCAGTAGTCCCCCCTGCGGAGCAGTGACCCCCGCAGCTGAGGCCTGTGCCCCTCCACCTCCACCATCCCCTGTGGGTGGAGGCAGAGGCAGGGTCCCTATGTGGGGGGATGCATCAGGCTTTGACAGATGCTTCTCTGAGCACCTAGGGGTCAGCTCCGAGGTCACTTCAGGGTAAAAGCCTCTTAGAAAATGTCTCCTCCTCTTCCTGGTCTCACTTTCCGAAGGCTTTAGCTATCATGACTCCAAGCAGAAGAGTCGTCAGAGATGGGGGCGTGCTCCTGGGCCCCTTTCCCCCCAGTGTGATGGAAATCGCATCTTCCCAGGAGCCCCATCTGCAGGTGGGCCCCTCAGCTCCGGCAGGTGTGGCGGGGTCCCCCCACTGCCTTTGCTCCCAGAGACAACTGTGGGAAACAGCCAAATTGGATTTCCTCTCCTACTGGCAGTTTTTATTTCAGTTTCCATAGAAACAGCTATTTCAATGGGAGCAAGGAAGGAGGAGCAAGATTCTTTAAAAAGATGATAGTTGAAAAACTTTCATGGGCCTATGTTTCTTGCAATGGGCGTTTCCATGGAAACTCAAGCCAAAGACAGACTGAAATGAGAAGGCGCCGGGTGTCCCCCACCCGTGGTAACTGCTCCCAGGGAGCAGGTGGCCTCCACCACAGCCCCACGCCCAGAAGGGATGCCCGCCACTCCCTCGCACGGGTGCAGGGGCATCCCCCCAGGTCGCTGATGGGGCCACGTCCCCCCAAGGCTCAGAGGGGATGGACGTGCTCCCAGGGAGGGAGGGAGGCAGGGCCAGGCTGCTGCCGCCGGTGCCAAAAGGGAACCCGGGGCACCGTGGCCGTCTGCCCAGGACTGCAGGCCCTGTGCCCACGCTGCACGCAGCAGGGAGGGGAGGAGCTCTGTGGGATGGGAGCACTCCCCCTGGTCTGCATCTCACACACGGACACACAAACGCCACATACACGCACGTGATCGCACACACCCCGGCTCCCACCTGCTTGCAGGCTGCCCACTGGGGGGTCCACTTCCCCTTCTCTGGCAGTCAGAGCTGCTCCCGGGGCCCGGAGGGCGCTGGCCGAGGGACAGATAGAACCAGGCCACGCCCGTGTCAGTCTCACTTTAAGATGGATGCCTGCGGCCTGATGGCAGGGGTTGCCCGTGGGGAGCGGTCACTGCCGGGTGCCCCACGCCCTCTCAGCACCCTGCCGCAAGATGTGTATAAGAGACAGCCTATAGACAGCACACTTTTCTCTTACTCCAGATTTTAAAGATAAGTTACTGACTCTTTTACTATTAGGAATGATGCATTAGCTGTAGGTTTTTCAGAAATTGCTTTTATCAGTTGAGACCTTCTTTTTCCACTTATAATTTGTTGAATACTTTCATTATTAAAGGGTATGGCATTTTGCCAAATGATTTCACTGCATCTACTGAGATAATCATATGGTTTTTGCCCTTTATTGTAAAACACCCTGTGTTACATTGATTTTCAGGTATTAAGCAAGCCTTGCAGTTCTGAGATAAATCTTACTTGGTCATGGAGCACAACGGTTTTTATATGTTTCTATATTCCACTTGCTGCTGTTCTGTTGATGGGCTTGGTCTCTAAATTCATAAGGAATACAGGTCTTTAGTTTTCTCTTTATTTACTTTTCAGTTCAGTTCCGTCGCTCAGTCGTGTCCGACTCGTTACAACCCCATGGACTGCACCACGACAGGCTTCCCTGTCCATCACCAGCTCCTGGAACTTGCTCACATTCTTGTCCATCGTGTTGGTGATACCATCCAAACATCTCATCCACTGTCATCCCCATCTCCTCCCACCTTCAATCTTTCCCAGCATCAGGGTCTTTTCAAATAAGTCAGTTCTTCGCATGAGGTGGCCAAAGTATTGGCGTTTCAGCTTCAGCATCAGTCCTTCCAATGAATATTTAGGACTAACTTCTTTTAGGATCTCCTTGCAGTCCAAGGGACTCTCAAGAGTCTCCTCCAACACCACAGTTCAAAAGCAACAGTTCTTCAGTGTTCAGCTTTCTTTACAGTCCAACTCTCCCATCCATACATGACCACTGGAAAAACCATGGCCTTTGTTGGCAAAGTAATGTCTCTGCTTTGTATTTACTTTCACTTACGTTTAGTTTTCTTTTACTGAAGAGTCCTCGTCTAGTTTCGGGGTCTTGGTAGTACTAGCATCGGAATGAGCTGGAGTGCGTTTCCTCTACTGTGTTTCTGGAGGGGTTTGCAGAGAATTTGTATTAATACCTACTTAAATATTTTGCAGAATATTTCAGTAAGTACAGCTTTGCACTTGGGGAAGTATCTTAACTGCCCCATCAAGGTCTCCACCTGCTCTGTTGGTGGACTGCTGTCGCAGGTCTTTCCTCGTCTTCCGTTTCTTCCTGAGTCAGTCTTGGTGACTTGTGTCTTTCCAGGAGTCTGTCCCTTTCACTCCGTTTGTGGGATTGACTGGCGCACAGGTGTTTGTGATATTCGCTTATAATTCTTTTTTTTTTTTTGCTGCAACATTAAGAGTAATGTCTTTCCTTCATCCCTGAGTTAGTACTTTGAGCCTTCTTTCTCTTTTGTCTTTGGTTAGTCTCACTGAAGGTTTGTTAACTCTGTTTATTTTTTTCAAAGAACTGACCCTGGTTTTGTTGATGTTCTCTGTTCTACATTTTATCGTTTCCGCTCTTATCATTAGTCAGATCGCTCCTCCTTTCCGCTTGCACTGGCTGTGGTTGCCTCTCCTGACTGCGGCTTTCTTAAGGTGGAAGCTTAGGCTGTTTTTTGAAATCTGTCTTTTTTTCTGATCTATGTGTTCACAGCTATAAATTAACCTCTAAGAACTGTTTTAGCTGCATCCAATAAGTTTTTGTATGTTTTGTTTTCATTTTCATTCATCTCAAAGCATTTTCTAGTTTCCCTTTGATCTCTTCTTTGACCCAGGGGTTATTTAAGAGTGTTTTGTTTAATTTGAATGTATTTGTGAATTTCCCAAATTTCATTGTNGCTGTCGGCGCTGGGCTGGACCAGCCTCTGGAAATGCCTCTCTGGCTGCCGCTTCAGTGAATTAAGCAGAAACCATGCCCAAGATTTTCAACAGAAAACTGGTGCCATCAGCTTCTGCGAACGTGAAAGTGTTAGTCACTTAGTCGTGTCCTGCTCTTTGTGACCCGCTGGACTACATAGCCCACCAGGCTCCTCTGTCCACAGGATTTCCCAGGCAGGCATACTGGAGTGGGTAGCCCTTCTTACTCTAGGGGATCTTCCCGACCCAGGGATCAAACCTGAGTCTCCTGCATTGCAGGCAGATTCTTCACCATCTAAGCCACCAAGGGGCCTCTGGGGCTCCTGCTCAAAACAAACTGAAGAACCCTACGACTTAATGTTTACTGATGACTTATCTTGTTTAATCCCCCCGCAGCCCATGAGACTGATCCTGTCAATATACCCGTGGAACAGATGAAAAAAGCAAGAATGGAAGTGCCCTGCCTGAAGTCACCCAGCTAACCAGCGTCAGAACCTGCCCTCCACCCAGTGGGTGTACCTTCAGGGCACCTTGTCCTAATTCCCGAAGGGCTGCCTGGCCGTGTTAATGAGCACGGGAGAAGACGGGGAGCGTGCCGGTCCCTGTGTAGCCACGGAGACAGAGCTGGCACCTCTGCGCTGCACACCAGGCAGGGGCCCGGCCACAGGCTGCCTCCCCCCGGCCTGCCGTCACTTTTCCTGGTGAGTCTCCGCTTCCCAAAGCTCACTGCTGGCCTCCTTCCTTTTCCCCTAAGGTCTCCTGTTTAAGGGTAGATTCTGGGCAGGAGGCACTTGTTAAGGAGGAATCGTGTGGGTCCAGGGCTCCAGACATCCCGACCTCAGCATCCAGCACGTGACGCAGCAGAAGCAGGCCCCGCCCCCACCAGGCCCGCTCTGCCGCCCGGGGGGCTTCTGTGCTCCTCTCGATAATTCACTCACAAAGTCTTTGCCAGGCTCTTTCGGCCACTTAGTCGCAGGTAGGAACGAATAAAGGACAGGTTTGTGTACTTGACAAGGAAGTGTATGTCTACAAGTGGCTGTAAAGGCCAGCGTTTCAATGCTTAAGAACAATATCANTCACTCACAAAGTCTTTGCCGGGCTCTTTCGGCCACTTAGTCGCAGGTAGGAACGAATAAAGGACAGGTTTGTGTACTTGACAAGGAAGTGTATGTCTACAAGTGGCTGTAAAGGCCAGCGTTTCAATGCTTAAGAACAATATCAAGTGTGTTTTTCAAAAGAACATGATTTTTTTCCCAACAGAAAACATTCAGACTCGAGTAAGCCTGAGCGTCTTAGATGCGATCGCGAAGGGGCCGGCTCAGGGTGAGGCGAGCGTATCGCCTGCTGTCAGAGAGCCACAGGCCTTGCTCTGTTCTGTGGCCCCCAGCCGAACCCCCGCCTCAGAGAACTTGGTCAGCTGGGAACAGCAGCGCAGCCCTGCAGCCCTGGGAATCAGCTTTCGCCTGTCCTGGGCCTCGCCCAGCAGCTCTGACCAATTCAGTATGAAAGAAAACTCAGCCCAGCCCACAGCTGACAAGTGGCACCCACCAACGGCATTGTACCTCCCACAGTTTACAAACACCATTCTATTTCCTCACGTCTATTCACTACTCAAAAGACCAAAGTGAAAGTGAACGTGTTAGTCACTCAGACGTGTCCGACTCTTTGTGACCCCATAGACTGTAGCCCACCAGGCTCCTCTGTCATGGAATTCTCCAGGCAAGAATACTGGAGTGGGTAGCCATTCCCTTCTCCAGGGGATCTTCCTGACCCAGCGATCGAACCCGAGTCTCCTGCATTGCTGACGGATTCTCTACCATCTGAGCCACCGAGGAAGATCGAAAGACCAAATTGGCCGTTAAATATGCTGCCACCAGGGGTCAAGAGCTCCAAAACTCAAGCTTGCACCATCGACCATTACTGGCAGAATCAGTGAACTCACTCCTCCGCTTTCTTTGGCAAACAGTATTATAAAATGTGTGACTTTATTCAGTGTTAGTTCTTCAGGGAATAAATATAATCTAATGGGTTATGGGTCATGGATACTTCGAAGAATTCAATAAAATTCGGGAGTTTCTCCCCAGGGTCCTGTACACTCATGCACCTTCAAAAGTTTCTCATGAAGCTTCAGAGGAGCAAGAAGCAGAATGAAAAATACTTGTTTTGAGGAACATTCTAGAAACTGACCTTATCAGATGACTAGAAATTTAAAGGCCCTGATAACAACGAAAAAAGAACTAGCAGCTGTGATCCCCGTGAGGTTCCAAGTCACACCAGCGCCTCCTCATCCTGTTCTGTTCTTTTGTGAGTGTCATTCGCTCCGTCGTGCCCAACTCTCTGCAGCCCCACAGACTGCAGCCCACCAGGCTGCTCTGTCCACGAGATTTTCCAGGCGAGGATACTGGAGCGGGGTGCCACTTCCTTCTCCAATTTTGTTCTTAATAGGTAAATATATATAT
>SJYV01043269.1:41-87092 GCA_006410875.1 Neotragus pygmaeus | reverse complement strand
AAGCCCAGGGCCAGGCATCCCACAAGCCACCGGAATCGCCACCCCAGGGACTCACTTGCCAGGTTCGGGGGCCCACGGAGAGGGGCAGCGTCCCCAGCACGGAAGGAGGCCTGCCTTCCACGGGAAGGGTGGCTCGAGTCTGGACACAGGCCGACAAGGGCAGAGGGCAGTCACTCTCTGAGCTGGCTTCTCTCCGAATCCATCAAAATGGGTTTCCATTCTTGCTCAAGAGTCACCAAAAGACAGCAATAAGGTTCAGTCGTTTCAAAAACAACCTCCCCAACCAAAATAACCTCCCCAGCACCACTCCCCAGGCCCACCTTCCGAGCACCCACCCCCAGACGGGAGGGTGGACCCCGCGTCACACCACCTCCAGGCTGCCCCCTGCAATGGCCTCCCTGAAGGCAGGACCCAAAGAGGGTCCTGGTGAGGCGGCCGTGGGTATAGGATGAGTGAGTGGGCGAATGAATCCATGAACAGGTTAACACAAGCATGTGACGCAAAGCCCCCGGCGCCCCCTCCCCTGGGGGTGGTGGTTTAGTCACCAAACCGTGTCCAGTTCTTGCGACCCCATGGACTGTCACCTGATTGAAGCGGCTCTGCGGGAGGTGTCTGTGAAGTCCAGGTCCCCATGAACCCCCATCGAGGGCCACGCCCAGCAGCCTGGCTGAACGGCCGCTGCCTGACCAAGACCCGAAGCTGGGGTCTTGCATCCTGCATCCTGCCTCTTGAGGAAAAGGCTCGCGGGAGGCATGGCGGGTGGAGGGTGGCTCCTGGCTGTGCGAGTGCCCAATCAGGGGGCCCCACTGCGGCTACAGAGGAGGGGCGAGCCAGCCGGACCCAGGAGGGGTCACATAAGGCCCCCTCAGCCACCTGACCCAAAGGAGGGGCAGGCTGCCTCTGCCTCCCTGCCACCTGAAAGGCCCTTCCCAGCCTAAGAGTTGCCGCAGGGCCAGGGGAGAGGGTCTCCCACAAGAAGCCCACCGACCAGCAGCACCTCCACACAGGAAGACCAGCGGAGGGCAGAAAGGGAAAGCGGGCTGGTGGAGGCCACGGGGACGCTCCAGGGCCCATCTGCCGAGCGAGCGCTCTTCCAGGGCGCCCGGGGGCAAGCCTCCCACACCCCAGCACGCACGCACGCAGCACCCGCGGGTTTATAAAGATAGCTGTGAGGAGAAAGCAAAGGCATGGATCTGAAATGTCTGCAGACAGGGATTGCGGCCTAGGGGTGCAAACTCCACATCCTTCCCCAGGGAGAGCGAGGGAGGAACCAAGGTGAATAAGAAAGATACAGACGGCGTTCAAAGTGATCAGGGGAAAGGGACGGGGTGGGGGACAGAAGAGGAGGCTGGTTGCAGCTTTACCAGGGTGAATGGGACAGTCTCTCTGGGAAAAAGATCTGGGCAAAACTCTAACGAGACGAGGGAGAGGCCACCCAGAAACCTGGAGAACGTTCCAGGCAGAGAGGAAAGCAGGTGCAAGGCCCTGGGGCTCCAGGAGCCACTAGGGAGTCAGGAAGGTGAGGGAGAGGGGAGTCGGGAGAGTGAGGAGGGAGACCAGAGGGATGCAGGGAGAGGCAGGGGGCAAGGCCTGGTGGCCACGGGAGCTCAGGTTTCAGGCCAAGTGTGAGACGGGGGCCTTAGGTGGGTTTTGAGCAGAAAGGTGACCCAGGTATGTTGAGACACCTAGGACCGGGGTGCGGGGAGGGCGTTGCATATCGGTCAGCCACAGACCCCCTGAGTGCCCAGCCCAGCCCAGGCTGAGAGCCAGGACAGGAAGGTGGTGGCCCCAGAAGAACCAACTCCAAGCAGGGGAGGCCAGAGGTAAAGGTTCAGTTCCCAGAGCAAAGCCGGTCAGGGCCGGGCAGACGCCAAGCAGAGCTGGCTGGGGTCAGGCAGACGCCGAGCAGAGGTGGTCGGGTGGAAGGCAGTGAAACAGAACTGGGTCAGAGCCCAGAGACCGCGGAGCCCAGGGCAGGTCCAGCCAGAGGAGCGGGGCTGTGAGCTCAGAATCAGGGCTTCGGGGCCCGGAGGGACGGTCGGCTGGCTAGACACTGGGGGAAAACTGGAAGACAGCCCCAGGCCCAGCAGACGTGGGACTGCTGTTCTCTGGGCTCCTCGGGGCACAGGCAGACCCTGGGCTTCTCGATGTGCCTGGGGAGCTGCAGCGAATCAGCTCACACTCAGCAGCTCACAGCTGCACGCACTTGCTATCTCAGCACTCTGGAGGCCAGAGTCTGACCTGGTCTATTTGGGCTGGAATCCGGGTCTCTGCAGGCCTGGCCCCTCCTCGAGGCTCCAGAGAGAACCGACTTCCTCCCTCTTCTGGCTTGAGAGGCACCCCCTCCCCTGGGTCATGCCCACTCCTCCACCCTCAAAGCCTGCAATGCCCAGCCAGCCTTGGCCTCAGGCTCTGCCAGGCCCCAGGATGAGGCTGGGCCTGCCTGGATGGTCCAGGAAAGGCCAGCTGCTCATCAGCCTCCTTCCCCAACATACTAAGCAGTTCAGCGGACCCGGGCACAGAGGTCTCTGGGGCCTGCGCCCTGCCAGCCCTGCTGGGTTGCTCTCCAGGCGGGTCTGAGATGGGGAGAGAACAGAGGCCAAGCCCACGGCAGGTGCATTTGCGGGCGGGTGCGGCCCCAGCGCAGCTGGAAGCAGCCCCTAGCGGGGGTGCGGCCGGGAGGGGGGACTCTAAGGAGGCAGCGGCAGGTCTGTCCTGGGAGCTGGTGCGGGTGGGTGGACCAGACACCCGTCCCGGGTCGGTTGTGGAGAACCATTCAGAGCGCACCCAGGAGGGAGGCAGCCAGGTGGGAACCCGGGGAGAGGACCTGCCCTGGCCGCGAGAAGGACACACGGGGCTCGCGGGCAGCAGGCGGGGAGGGCTGTGGGTGCCGTGGGCCCCTGGGGCACCCCGAGCACGGGCACCACAGTCCACCACCAGTGAGGCCGCCCTGGCCGCCACCTGCAAACAGGAACAAGCACCAGCGCGCCCAGCTTCGATCCGCCCAAAGGACGCGGCGTTTACAGAGGAGGAACAAGCAGAGGGCGGAGAGAGACAAGTCAGCTACAAAGCCCGTCTCCGGGTTCCGAGCCGGGTACACGGTCTGACTAGACGCTGAGCCCGGCCCTCTCCGCTCCCCGCAGGCCTGAGCTGACCTCAGACGGCCACAGGCGTGGCTGCAAGGGGCACTCCACAGGCAGAGGCCGTCATCACGGGTGTTCAAGTCCAAAGAATGATGACCAACTGCCGCAGGGGGTGAATTTTTCAAAAAATGTGTCTTAAACGTGTCGACTTTGTGCAACAAACAGTGAGCCCGGGAGGGGTGACAGGCTCCAGAAACACAGGAGCTTCTCAGTGGGTTTGCAGGGCCCCGCCCCGGGTGCTGGGACAGAGGGGAGATGAGCGAGAAGTCCAGACTGCAGCCCAAGGACCGGAGGGTGGGACTCCAGCCCTGCAAATGCTGAACCATCAGCAGCTTCCAGCTTTAGAACGGGGGCCGCCAGTCAGGATTCTCCAGAGAAGCAGAGCCAGCAGGACAGAGATGTGTGTACATAGAGACGGATGACAGATAAATAGACAAGCAGGCAGGTGGAAGGAGCGGGGAGGGAGGGAGAAAAAAGGAGACACAGTTTGAGGGCTCAGCTCACAGGATACGGGAGGCTGGCAGGCCCAAAATCTGCCGAGCAGACTGGCAGCCTGGAGCCCGCGGGGGAAGGAGTCTGTGGGCAGGAGCTCCTCCCTTGGAGACGTCAGTCCTCTCCTTAATGCCTTCATCTGATTGGAGGAGCTGGACCCCTGACACACACATGCACAGAGCATAATCTACCTAAATCTACTGACCAAATCTTCATCTCATCCAAGGCACACCTTCACACAACGCCTAGAATAACATCCGCCCAAACACCCAGGTACCACGGCCCAGCCAAGCTGACTCGTGACGGTACCGTCGCGGGGCCCGTGGGTGACTGCGTCCCTAATGGGAAGGCCTGGGAGAGCCAGCATGTCTCTGCAAAGCCTGAGAGGGCGTGTGGAGCTCGCGCAGCTCCCAGGAACAGGGATGAGGCTGGCCGCAGGCAGTGCGTCCACGTGGAGGGGAGTGCCCGATGCGCAGATGAGTTCGTCTTGTTAAAAATCTTCCACATGAGTGGATAACTGCAATGCTGCTTGAGTCAGAATTCTAAAGCAATCTTGCCCGTTTTCTTTGCTTAAAGAAGCAAAACGGTGTGTAAAATCACACAGAAGAAAGATGTCTGGAGATAGCTGAGAAGGTTTTTTTTTTTTTTTTAATCATGAGATGGGAATCGACCTTTTCAGCTATGAAAACTTCCAGCATCACCAAGGAATCCCGACCACAGGCCTGAACCCAGGAACCTGCGGGAGGAGCAAGGGCTCAGCTGAGTGGCCGAGGCTGGTCCAGATCCCGACGGGAAGGCGGGCTGGGGCAGGAACAGCGGCTGGACGTGAGACGCCGGCATCACTGGAAAGAAGGGGAGAAGTTCCAGGGGTAAAGCCCACTCCCTGTGGATGGAGGCGCGTGCGGACAGGTGAGAACAGGAAGAGATGACTGAAGACAACATGGCATCCTTCAAAGACGAGAGACCTTCCCCCGTAAGACAGCTAATCTGGAAACCATAAAGGAAATTATCATGGTTTAACAAGTGTATAGCAGTTTTTCTTTTAAAGTATTTTTATATATCTTATCACATCATTATTTTCACCTTTTTTCTTGTGCAATTTACATACAGATAAAATGCATAAGTTTATATGTATAGTTTAATCGATAATTATAAAGAAAATTCATACACCTGTCACCCAGATAAATAAACTACTCCTAAACAATAAAGCAGATGCTAAAAAAAAATAACTGCCAGCTCAAAATATCAGTAGCAAGAGTGTGCAGGGTGATTATAGCGCATGGAGAGATGAAAGGAAGACAGGCATGGTCAGAGGCTGGGAACAGGGAGCTGGGAATACTCTGCTGTGAGGTGCTGGACTACATATAGGTAAAGAGGTAAGGTGCTATTTGAAGGCAAACTCCGATTTGTTAAAAATGTATATTAAGAACCCTGGGGCAACCACTAAGAAATTTCTTAAAAGAAGGAAGATTGACCCCCTAAGAGAGGAGATAAAACAGAACCGTACGAAATGCTCAGTGAAAAAGAGCAGGTAGGAAAAGTGTGAAGTCGCTCGCCGTGTACAACTCTTTGCAACCTCATGGACTGTAGCCCGCCAGGCTCGTCTGTCCATGAATACCAGAGTGGGTCCCATTTTCTTCTCCAGGGGATCTTCCCAACCCAGGGATCAAACCCGGGTCTTCCATGCTGCAGGCAAACTCTTTACCATCCGAGCCAAGTGGGAGGAAAAAAAAGAATAAAGACAAGAAAAAGAAATGAGTTAAAAATGGTAGGTGTTAGTATTAGTTCAATAATATCAAACCATTTTGAATGTGAATGGTCTAAACACATCAATGAAAGGCAGAGATGGTCAGAGTGACTTTTTTATAAAACGCAACCTGACTGGCTGTTGACTACAGTAAGCCCACTTTAAATAGAAAGACAAGGATAGGTCGAAAGTGAAGAGGTGGAGAAAGACGTGCCCTGGATCACTGGTCAGGAGAAAGCTGGATTGGCTCTATTTATTCAGATTTCACTCTCTGGTGGCTCAGATGATGAAGAATCTGCAGGCAACGCAGGAGGCCTGGGTTTGATCCCTGGGTCGGGAAGATTCCCTGGAAAGGGGCATGGCAATCCACTCCAATACTCTTGCCTGGAGGATCCCAGGGACAGAGGAGCCTGCTGGGCTACAGGCCACAGGGCCACAAGTTTCAGAACAGGGAGGATGATCAGGGACAAGGACAGAGTCGGCTCTCCAGGACACACGGCAAACCCAGGAACGGAGCCTCAGAGCACAAGGCCGCACCGGCAGAGCCAGGGCGAGGAGCGAGGGGCTCCGTGCGACAGTGGAGCCTCCTCACCACGCCTCCGAGCCTGACGGGCCCAGCGGGCTGAAGGCAGTGAGGACGCAGCTGACCCCAGCAGCACCTGCAGTCACCTGCAACAGCTGGCCCCTGGGGGCTGTCTCACCCAACCGCGGCATCACGCATGCTTCTCACACCAAGAGAATGACAAAGGACACTTCTTCCCTACCTACCAGCAACGAACAATTAGAAACTGAAATTTTAAAAACAGCTCCAAGAAACTGAAATACTTAGGTGCATATTTGAATAAGAAAGAACTAAAGGATCTGTCTGCTGAAAACTGCAAACACTAATGAGAGAAATCAAACATTTAAATGAGCAGAGGGCTGTCTGTGCTCACAATCAGAAGACTTGGTAACATTTAAGGTGTCGAGTCTTCCCAACTTGATCAAGATGTTCAGTGAGATTCCAAAGTCACTTGGTAGATATTGACAAACTGGTTATAAAGTTTTCATGGAGAGGCAAAAGACCCAAAATTGGCCACTCTGGAGAAGGAGGACAAGTGTGAAAGTCTCACTCTGCCCAATTTCAGAATCTACAGTAATCAGCACAGCATGGTTTTGGCAAAAGAACAGACACATAGGCCAATGGACTGAATAAACATGGTTAGTTGATTTTTTAACAAAAGTGAAAAGGCAATCAAAGGAGAAAACATAGTCTTTTTAAGAATGGAACAATGGTGCCTGCATGCACAAAAAAAAAAAATCCTACACACAGACTGACTTCTAATGGGAAGTGGATTTCTCTTTGGCATGGTGAACTCTTTCTGGAAGTAGATAGCTTTGGTTACCTCATGGGTAAAATACAGGATTTGTCTCCTAGGAGAATGACAAGGATTAACAAGCATCCGCACTGAGCACTGAGCGTATTCTCTCACGCAGAGCAGCTCCGCTCAGCCCTCAGTGGTGTCCCGCTCCCTGCAACCCCGTGGACCGAAGCACGCCAGGCCTCCCTGCCCATCACCAGCTCCCCCAGAGTCCACTCAAACTCATGTCCATTGAGTCGGCCATGCCATCCATCCATCTCATCCTCTGTCGTCCCCTTCTCCTCCCGCCTTCAGTCTTTCGCAGCATCAGGGGCTTTTCCAGTGAGTCAGTTCTTCGCTTCAGGTGGCCAGAGTATTGGAGTTTCAGCTTCAGCCTCAGTGCTTCCAATGAACACCCAGAACTTATCTCCTTCAGGATGGACTGGTTGGATCTCCTTGCAGCCCAAGAGACTCTCAGGAGCCTTCTCCGACACCACAGTTCAAAAGCACCAATTCCTTAGTGCTTACACAGAACACCCCTCAGTAAATCAGCTGCCATCACGGTTACTATCTCATCCTTTATATACGCCAGTAGAGAAGCCTCTTTTGATGAGACAAGGGAAAACGTAATTGTCCTAACCGGATTTTTTAAATTATTTGCTGGTAGACATAGTTTCCCTTATTGTGATACCCACGTATTTTCAGTGAAGAGCAAGGAGCAGAAACTAGTCATAAAGAAATGAAGCAATCACAGACACTTCGTCCTACCTGGAGGTTAAGGCCCTGTCGTGAAATGAAATGAGGAACAGAAGAGGGGCTTGAAGAGACGGAGGCCGCTTCGTGGCTAAGGCCTTCTCCAGGTACCAAATACCGGATACCCCGACCCCTGGGGGATTGCTCTAGGCCGGAAGCAGACGGGACCCTGGCAGGAGGCCCTAGGACGCGGGCAGCCGGAGCAAGGATGCTCTTCCGGGCCACTGCCGCCTGCCTGAGCTCCCGGGCACCCACCAGCCGCTCCAGGACCTTCCAGGCTGGCCTCTGCCGGCAAGCAGGGAGCGTGGGCCTTCTTTATGAGCAACCCCTGCTGGCCGGCCCTCGGGGTGGGCCTGGGAGGGAGCATGAGGCGCACCTGCTGGCAGGTCCGAGGAGGCTAAGGGCCCTGCAGGAGAGCTGCCCCCGGCCCACGGGGACTGAGCCCACCGTCCTGCCCGCCCATCGCCGGATCCCGCCCACACCTGAAAGGGACACGGAGATGCTGCCGGCTGACCCACCATCACCGACGGGTCCCCAAGGGGCAGAGCATGGGGGCGCCTGCGAGGAGGCCGGGGCTGGGGCGTCCCGCAGCTAAAGCACGTCTCCGCACCCGCCCGTCACTCCAGGCCAGGGCAAGGCCCGCCGCTCCGGGCAGTGAGTGATGCCAGGGGCTGGTGGCCCGACCCCTGGCCCACCCTGGGCAGGGCCTACGGGGCCAGGCTGGCCATGACACCCATCCCCGGGGGTCAGAGAGCCCTGCGCGGGCTTTGTCAATCACCAAGAGCTAAACGCACGTCAGGACGGTTAGTATCACTGCTCCTCATCAGACTTACCAGCCATATTCCATGATCGCAAAGTCTTTCTGTGGAGAGCAGGTCGGGACACGAGTGCTCATTAAGAATTCCAAGTGTCTTTACACGGTTCTGCTGACCTTTGCATGAATTCTTGCTTTTTCTCCTCTCATTAAATCCTATTCCTGGAGCCCTTATTAGCTCCCCGGCCTCTCCCCTGATTAAATAATGACCCAAGATCATTCACGCCAGTGTTTCCCCTTTTCCTCACGTGGCAGCCTGTGGCACCCCCTCTTCAGACGCAGCCGGCTTTGCCGTGGGTGCTGGCCGATTAGCAGGGGCCTTACCATCACCCCGTTTGTGTGCACAGACCGTGCCTCTCACACCAATTAGGGAAAGCTTGCAACTTTCGGGGGAGAAATTCACTTTTAAAAATAATTAAGTTGGGGTTTGATGTTCCCCGCAGGAAAAGAGCACTAATGACTCCCACTCCATCAGCCAAATTCTTACCCTGAAGCTTGGGACACCGCAGGGAGGGATTCTCTCTGACAGCAAGAGGAGGCCCTTTCGGTTTCTTTCTCTGAACTGAGCCGAGGCCACTCTGCTAGGCCGCAGGCGAGCACCCACGCACGCTGCGACAGTGTCTGTCCTCCAGCAGCTCCGGCCGTTTCCATCAAGTATTCATCAGATTGGAAACACTTCCCTGATTCCTTACTGGTGCGAGCACTACAGTGTAGGTTTCCAATGGGTTTACAGTTTAAGGTGGGTCAACAATAACAACAACAACAACACAAACACAAACCAAGAGAAGACTCCTGAGACGCCCTTGGACTGCAAGGAGATCCAACCAGTCCGTCCTAAAGGAAATCAGTCCTGAATACTCATTGGGAGGACTGATGCTGAAGCCGAAGCTCAAGTACTTTGGTCGCCTGATGCCAAGAGCTGACTCACTGGAAAAACCCTGATGCTGGGAAAAATTGAGGGCAGGAGGAGAAGGGGACGACAGAGGATGAGATGGTTGGATGGCATCACCGAGTCGATGGACATGAGTTTGAGCAAGCTCCAGGTGATAGTGAAGTATGGGGAAGCCTGGCGTGCTGCAGTCCGTGGGGTCACAAAGAGTCGGACACGACTGAGCGACTGAACTGAACTGAACTGAGCACAAACCAGTTCAAGAGTATGCAAGAGTCTCAAGTAGACATTTCTCAAAAAAAAAAAAAAAAGACCAATAGCAAATAAGTACATGAAAGGATGTTCAGCATTTCTTATTATTAGGGAAATGCAAATCAAAGTACAATGAGACACTCATTAGAATGGCTGTCATCAGAGAGGGGGAAAAAAGCAAAACAGCAAACAGCAATTTAGGCAAGTGTGGTGAAACTGGAACCTTTGCGAATTATCGGCAGGAATGTAAAACGGTGCAGCCTCTGGAGAAAACAATAAGACAGTTATTCCCAAAATAATCAAAAATGGAATTACCATATGAACTAGCAACTCCACTTCTGAGTATAGCCTTAAAAGCATTGAAAGCAAGGACTCAAACAGGCATGTGGAGACGGGTTCACAGCAGCTTGATTCACACCCAGGGAAAGGCGGAAGGAATCCCAGCGCCCGTCAGGGGACGAGCGGTCCATCCACATCACAGCACGCCATCCAGCCTCCGAGGGAAGGAGGTTCTGACACGAGCCGCAGCCCGGGTGAACCCCAAGGACCTCAGGCTACACGCACTCCGCCAGGGACCCTGTGTGATCCCCCCTCACCAGGTGCGTGGACGAGTCTGACTCTAGAAACGGGGAGGAGAGCAGAAGCTACCAGCGCTGGGGGGGGAGGAAAGAAGTGTGTGACGGGGCAGAGTCTCTGTTTGGGACAACGAGACACTTCCTGAGACGGAACTCAAGATGGTTGCACAACATTATGCATAAACTTTGATGCCACTGAACTGGACGCTCGAGATACGCTTTATATTACAGCTATTCACCACACTTTTTAAAAAAGAAAAATAAAATGCACTTTTTAAAAACTTCAAGGCCCTTCTCTTGACAACCCCTGGAGCAGCCTGGGCAGACTGAGGCAAGGACCTGAGGCTGGGACCTGGGACCCTGAGCAGCCGTCCTTGCACCTGCACAGACGTCTCCTTGAGCGACAAATCAACGAAACTACAAAGGGCGAAAAACGTGACTCTTGTATGAGCAGTTGGGATGAACTAAAGGGGCAAAAAACTCAGCTGCCACTTCTGAGGAGCCTGGGAGCAAAGGAGGAGACTCAGCACGCCCCTGCTCGCAGCTCTACTGAAGGGCCGGCACGCCGCCTGGGCCTGCACGACCCCAGACATCCCTACCCCGAGCCACAGAAGGAACCCACTCCCCCCCCGGGGGAGTGAGCAGCGAGGGGACCTGCCGTGACCCCCCCTCCGACGCTGCAGGGCCTCCCCTAAAGCATTGCCTGAACCTCTGTCTGGCCTCTGGTCGATTTCTGTTGACTGGGGAGACCAAGGAGCCTTTCCGCATCGGCACAACAGCCCAACTACTCTGATGGGACAAACAGCCCTGCCCAGAGGCTGTGAGCTGCGCCGTCGGCCCTGGGAAGAGCGGGAGGCTGCAGGCGGGTCTGCACCATCTGCCCAGAGCCCCGAGTCCTGAGAAGGCACCCTTCAAGCCAACCTCGGGGAAGAGGGAGCGTCACTAATGTTCTAACAATAATAAACTGAAGCTTTACCTCGATTCTGCTGAAACTGTCCCATATTTATAACCCACCACATGTTGAGATCGCAGCAAAACAGACTCAGAGAGTTCCTGCTGTGACTTCTCCGATTCTGTCCTTTCAGGCCACAGAGCAGACTTGGAGACTCAAGGCTGCCCTTTCACATAAGGTGGTCTGAAAAAGTCTCTGTCTGAGATGTTGAAAAGGTTCTGTACCCAGCCTGAAGACCTAAGCAGGAACCTCATTTGGACTCTTTAAGGATCTTTAACGTAAGAAACATGAAAATAGATGAACAGCAAAAAGGCTTCCAAGCAGGTCTTTGGACCCTGAGGCCTGGTAGGAGGTGGGCTGGCTTCCCCATCCTCCACACAGAGCCATGCTGCTGCTACCCTGGGGCTTTGGGAAGAAAAGACTCGAGGTTTCTTGAGAAGCTGAGGACAAGTGGGAAATAAGTCACCAGTGGCTCCCTGATAAGAACCATTGTGAATTCTATGCTAAACCTCCATTCACGAGTGTGAGAAGACTTACAGGAGGAGTGGTCAACAGGNTGGGAAGAAAAGACTCGAGGTTTCTTGAGAAGCTGAGGACAAGTGGGAAATAAGTCACCAGTGGCTCCCTGATAAGAACCATTGTGAATTCTATGCTAAACCTCCATTCACGAGTGTGAGAAGACTTACAGGAGGAGTGGTCAACAGGAGAAGGATGGACTTGGCAAGAGGAGGCAGTGCTCATACGGTGCCCCTCATCCTCAGAAGCCCTTCAAGACAGTCCATTCTCCCAGCATGCACAGGGCGGCTACCACCCGCCCCCCGATCCTGGGATTCTCCCAGCATGCACAGGGCGGCTACCACCCACCCCCCGATCCTGGGATTCTCCCAGCATGCACAGGGTGGCTACTACCCGCCCCCCCGATCCTGGGATTCTCCCAGCATGCACAGGGTGGCTACTACCCGCCCCCCGATCCTGGGATTCTCCCAGCATGCACAGGGTGGCTACTACCCTCCCCCTGATCCTGGGATTTTCCCAGCATGCACAGGGTGACTAATACTCTCCCGATCCTGGGATTCTCCCAGCATGCACAGGGCGGCTAATACCCACCCCCCGATCCTGGGATTCTCCCAGCATGCACAGGGCGGCTAATACCCACCCCCNCGACAAATAGCACCTAAGATGAGCACCTGGAGCCCAGGTAGATCTTTTTGGTACATGGCCGCCTTTTGCCTGCCTCATAAAAAAGTACTACATCACTTTCCAGGAACACAGATCTCAGAGATCAGGGCAATCATATCGCTGCTGATTTTTCACCCAAGAGATCCAGTCTGTACCCAGCAACACCACAGGTGTTCATCATTACCTGCTAGCCTCCACAGTTCTACACAGAGAATGAACTATGCAAATAGTTGAAGACACCATTCTGGACGCAGGGACAGGCAATAGAAAGCCTTTTGGCATGCTTAAGGAGGAGCAAGGAAGTCAGTGTGGGTGGAGTTAGTGAACAAGGGGAGGAAATGAGGTCAGGGAGGCCTATGAGCTTCAGATCATGGGCCATGTGGTCCGTGTTAGGAACTTTGGATTTGTTCTATGTACAATGGGAAGACATGGAAAATTGAGAGCAGTGGAGGACACAATCAAATTTACACTTCCTAAATAATGGTTCTGGATGCTATGTGGAGGATAAACTAGAAGAGACAGGAATATTAAACTGAGAGAGACCACTTAGGGAGTCATTATGGTAATCCAGGCAGGAAATGGTAGTGTCAGGCAGGTCTATTCTCATCACAACAAAGATTTAAAGTGATGGACACTAACGCCCTCAGCACATCACAGCTCTTGGGTCTTGGACAGACTGTGTTATAGCTCTTAGACAGATCAGTGTTACAGCTCCATGTTACAGCTCTATTTTATTTAGAAAATAGCAGGAAAATCCATCCTCAAGGTGTGAGAGCATGCCAACCCCAAGATGCACAGAGAAGAGAGTGGGGGAGCGTGCGAGCGCGTGGGGGAGAGAGAGAAACCTGGCCTTTTGTCTCCTCTTTTATCTGTTTTTTCCTCCCCCCGGGCCTGCCCTGTGTAAATTGAGCCAGCCAGGAGTGCTGTTTTTTCCACCTGAGGTCCTCACTCCTGTCCTCGGACCTTCCTTTGTTCTATTTTCACGGGCTCTTCCCTTCCTTGTCTTTTAGCCAGCACCATTTTGGACTCCTGTTTCCTATTCTAACTACCTAACAGTAGCAATAATTAATTATGTTCCCTGTGTAAAACCTGGGTAAACTTTGCGATTTAAAAATTCACATACCTACTCATCCTTTTCTTAAAAAGTAATAACTAATTGTAATATCTTCTTTGTTTATTGCATTTCATTCTATATAATCTACATATTACCTTACTCTTACCTCAGTCTCTCCCTAATACAGAACAATATCAGAGAACAAACTATTGTCTTTATTTTCACAAGTTCAAAGAAATAATATGCTAAAATCATACTTCTCCTATGAGCTTTCCACAGTTTTTTTTTTTTTAATTAATCTCCTACAATAGGCTTTAAGTTATTATCATTATTCTAGCACTGTGAGAAGTATAAAGAAGCATGAGATATTGTTTTGGTCATATGCCTCCAGCCCAAAACATAGGCATAAATCTTTAAATAAGAGTATATGGCTTTGTGTGAGTGAATGTCATATCAATGTTATAAAAACTGGGTGGCCATTGATCTTAAATCTTGAAACTGTGCAGTAAAGGTTGTCACTTTACCATTTGAAATTCTACATTTCCAAAAATATGATAAGTAGTAAAAGGCAAAAACAAAATACTATTTAAAATGTATATGACAGGAAAAAATTATTCCTCTTATGTATAAAGGGCTCTTACAAATCAATGGGAAAAATATGAGCTGCCCAGTTTAAAAAATTGGCTAAAGGTCTAGACAGGCAAGTCACAAAAGAAGAAGAAGAAAAAAAAAGAACATTAGATATATATATGGTTGAGGGACTGGGGTGGGGAATTAACCTGAGTGGTAATAAAAGAAATTTAAATAACAATGAAATATTATTTTCTACCAATCAAACTGAAAATATTTTTATAACGGAAATATCCAGGGTTGACAAGGGTTTAGGAAAAAGAGTACTCATATGCTACTCTGTTCTTAAGTATACTTATCAAAAGCTTTAAAAGTGTATTTCTTTGGCATAAAATCTTCTAAGAATCAATTCTGTGGAAACAATTATTGGTGGATGTAATGGTTTGATTTCAAAAGTTTACACAAGAAGATACTAGTCTGGGTCTAGCAGGAAACATTATATCAATTAAGATAATTCACGGAGGATTTGGTTGCAAGAGTAAGAGAGCTGCAAGACACAGCACAGGGACCATGGGCTAGCAGCTGCAGCGTTGTTCCGACCATGGGTCTGCAGAGACGGGAGGCGAGTGCGCTCAGCTACGTCAGACTTGTGCAGCCCTAGGGACTGTAGCCCACCAGGCTCCTCTGTCCATGGAATTTTCCAGGCAAGAACACTGGGGTAGGCTGCCATTTCCTCCTCGGGATCTTCCTGACCCAAGGATGGAACCCACATCTCCTGCACTGGCAGGCAGATTCTTTGCCGCTGAGCCACAGGAAGCCAAGATGGAAAAGG
Organism: Neotragus pygmaeus; assembly: GCA_006410875.1. Lineage (NCBI taxonomy): Eukaryota > Metazoa > Chordata > Mammalia > Artiodactyla > Bovidae > Neotragus > Neotragus pygmaeus. The sequence goes on along the minus strand of SJYV01043269.1, from coordinate 72,500 downwards.
GGGAATGTTAATGAGGAGGGAAAGACATTCTTGAGCTAGAGAAAAACAGTGACCTTTGGGCAAGAGAAACAAGTAGTTTGAAGCACTCTTATAGGGAGAGCCATCTCTTCCAGGAGAGCCAGGGCCAAACCAGCCAGAATCAGAGGACATGAGAGCTGACCAGCTAACTAATCAGTCCACAGTGGTCAGCTTCTCAGCGTGGGAGAGGAGGCAAGGAAGTAGGAGCAGAGGGAAACGTCCAGCAGAGAAGCAATATTTAAACTAGTAAAAACCTGGGAACAGTAAACATCTCATAGGACGAGTTAAATAAACTCATGTATTTCCATACAGTGAAAAACTAGATACTTTAAATGTTCTTGTGGAGATATAAACATTGATGGATAAGGCATCCATATGATATTGTCAACTGGAGCAGATTTTAAAAGATCACAACATTGTATAACCACAGTTTGGTTTAAGAGTAAAACAAAACTTAAGCTCTTGTGTATGTGTGTATGTGTGTGTATCTTACCACATATAGGGTAACCACTTATAATTTTGAGAAAGCACAAATTTATGTTAATGTAGTACTTCTTTTTGAACTTTATTTTCCAGAGCAGTTTAAAGTTCATGGCAAAACTGAAAGGAAGGTGCAGAGATGTCCCGTATGCCTCCTGCCCTCTCACACATGTAGCTTTCCCCATTATCAACATCCCTTACCAGAGTGCTGCACTTGTTACAGTTCATGAACCTACACTACCACCTCTTAATCACAAAAATTCCATGGCTTACCTTAAATTTCTCTTTTGGTGTTGTATATTCTATGGGTTTGCACAAATGTATAATTACATGTGTTCATCGTTAGAGTGTCATACAGAGTACTATTGCCCTAAAAATCTGATGCTCTGCCTATTCATCTTCCCCTCCTTTCCTAAAGTGCAGTTTTCAAATACATGGTCTTTTTACATACCCCTGATTTAGATCAACATAATTAAACAAAATCACATATTAATCATTATTGCTCCCCGTTCCCATAGATCCTGTGGATGTCTCCAGAAGGTATTTGCAGAGAGAGGAGAATGGTTTGTGCTACATCCTCTGAGTGTGGATAGAAGCCCTGCCTCAGAACTGTGCCTTAAAGCATGGAGATAATTGATATAGAGGCCAGGCAGTTTCACAGTCATCTTGATTAGAAATGTAAGAATACAAGTGCAAAGGACTTTAAATTTCAAGCCTATAGACAGCATGTTAAAAAGCAAAGACATCACTTTGCCAACAAAGATCTGTATAATCAAAGCTATGGTTTGTCCAGTAGTCATGTATGGATATAAGAACAGGACCATAAAGAAGGCTGAGAGCTGAAGAATTGATGCCTTCAAATTGTGGTGAGGACGCTTGAGAGTCCCTTGGATAGCAAGGAGATCAAACCAGTCAGTCCTAAAGGAAATCAACCCTGAATGTTCATTGGAAAGACTAATACTGCAGCTCCAACACTTTGGCCACCTGATGCAAAGAACCACCTCATTGGAAAAGACCCCGATTCTGGAAAACATTGAAGACATAAGGAGAAGAGGGTGGCAGAGGATGAGATGGTTAGATAGCATCTCCAACTCAGTGGATATGAATCTGAGAAACTCTGGGAGATAGTAAAGGACAAGGAAGCCTGACATGCTGCAGTCCATGGCATCANAATTCTCCCAGCATGCACAGGGTGGCTAATACTCCCCTGATCCTGGGATTCTCCCAGCATGCACAGCAGTGGCTAGACCTTCACTGGAGGTGGAAATGCAGACCAGCTGCCCCAGAGGCTCCTTTGTTGTTGTCGTTCAACCGCTTAATTCTGTTCAACTCTTCGTGACCGCGTGGACTGCAGCACGCCAGGCTCCCCTGTCCTTCACCATCTCCCGGAGTTTGCTCAAATTCATGTCCATTGAGTCAGTGATGAAGACGGGGATGAGCTCTAGGCCTCCTACTGGAGTTTATCACCCAGCTTATGTAACCATTAGTCAATAAGCTATTTCAGCTAAATTTAAATGAATTAAGCATAAATAAAATTTAAAACTCAGTTCTCCAGCCGCACCAGCCACGTTTCCCAGCGCTGTGTGGACTTGCCAGGCGGCTCAGTGGCAAAGAACCAAGCGGGAGACCTGAGTCCAGTCCCTGGGTGGGGAAGGTCCCCTGGAGGAGGAAGGGGCAACCCACTCCAGCATCCTCGTCTGGGAAGTTCCATGGGTGGGGGAGTCTGGCGGGCTGTGTAGTCCATGGGGTCGCAGAGAGTCGGACACAACTGAGCAATAAACAGGAGCGGCAGCAGCTGGAGCGGCAGCACAGACCTCGGGCGGTCCACCGCGGCGCAAGGCGCTCTTCCTGAGCCCCCCTAGGGGTGAAGCTCTCATTCCCACCTCCTGGCCACATCCTCCCAATCTGGGTATGGAGGTCACCTCAAGGCTCAATTACAGCACATCTCCTCAGTGGCCCCAGCCCCGAGCAGCTCCAGAGCAAGAGGGGAAACTCCAGAGGGCTCCCCCTCCTGCCCAGGTGCTCAGTGGCTGTTTCTGGACTATTCCCCAGTGTGTAAGCAATGAATGAGACCACAGCCATGTGGGCGTCCCGGGAAACTAGAGGGCAAAGCAATGAATGAGACCACGGCCATGTGGGTGTCCCGGGAAACTAGAGGGCAAACCAATGAATGAGACCACGGCCATGTGGGCGTCCCGGGAAGCTAGGGCAGCTCGAGGAGCCTGGTCCCAGAGACGGGCACTGCCGCCCCTGCCGGGGATCCTCTCGGGTGACAAGATTTCTTTTTTGGCATCCTACTGCAAGTATTAATAAGCTGTATTTAGGACCTCACCTTGCAATTATGTTGAACAGACTAAATAAATCAACACTGGGTCTTTGTCCATTTAAAGGAAAAACCTGAACTGCTGCTAATTTAACAAATATTTGAAAAGTCAGAGCTGATGAACCCTTTAATGCTGTCCAAAGCAAGTAGATGTGACCTATGGTGATAAACACGAGGCTGGCGTTACCTGCAGAGCCCTGTGTCGGGGGGCAGGGGAGCTGAGTGGATGGGCCTTGTTCTGGACCCCAGGTGGGAGAGAAAGACAGGGTCACAGGAGAGGAAAAGGTAACGGGGTGCACTTGGCAGGACCCAGCGTCCGGGGTTCAGAGACTCACGCGCCTGTGTTCAGAGACTCGCTTCCCCTTCCTGTTTATGAGCCCACGGGCTCATCAGAGAGCAGGGTTTTTACAGAGCTGCCCTGCTGCCCTTGAATCAGCAGCATGCCCGAGAGGTCTGTGCGGGGGGCCTGCAGGGCCCTTGGGTCTCCAGGGCGCCACTTGCCGGGCACGTCCCCAGCTCTGATCATTCCCAGGAAGAAGGCTCTGTCTCCCCTGGCTACGACAGTGTGAGCGCTTCCGCGGAGGAGTGCAGGGCAACCCACGCCAGTGCTCTCGCCCGGAGAAGCCCTTGCCAGGAGATCCTTGCGGGCCACAGTCCATGGGGCCGCAAATGGTCGGACACGACTGAGCGCGCATGCACGAGCCTGTTAAGAGGCAAGATAAGCCCTAAGACTGAAGTCGAAACCGACGTCCAGACAGAGGGTCTCAACACATTCAGATGGCCACATGTCCAAACCCCACCACCAAAGGCCTGAGCTGCTGAACCCAGGGACTCCCTCCTGGCTGGTGGGCAGGAAGGAGAGGGGCTGGGGAGGCCTGCCAGGCACCAGGCCACATCCCCTCGCCTGCAGGAGGTGAGGCCATCAGACGCTGAACTGCTCCCCCAGCGTCATCCAGGGAGAAGCCACAGGGCCTGCCAACCGTGCCAGGTGGGATGACACCTAACCCGAGGCTGCTTGAACTTTCTCCAAACTCAGAGGCAGGGAAGCTCACCACACCAGCAGTCTCGGGTGTGGCCCGGGGCTGCCTGCCGCACGCAGAAAATTTGCAAGTTTTAATCACTATTTTGCAATTTCAATATTTCACCCTATCTGGATACACTTTTGCAAAAGGCCAGCAAAAATTGAGGACCTTGAACAGAGGCGGCGGGCTCCCCACCCTTTAAATGAGGTGCAAGGGCGCCACCCGGTGGCGGTCTGCTCCACCAGCCGTTTGCAGTGGGATTCGGTTCTCCAACCCAGGCTGAACCCAGGCCAGGCAGTGGGAGCGTCCCAGGGAATTCCCAGCAGCTTCCTCCTAATTTTATTTGGGTGCCTGGGAAGCCCTCACACCCCACCCAGCATGCACACCCGGCCGGAAGTGTCCAGGGGAGCCAGGCAGTCAGCGGACAGCCCCCCAGCTGCTCCCCACCTTGCTTCTGCCCAGGGAGCCAGACCCTGCCCCACCCTGGGAGCAGGGGCGTCCCCCGAGGGCGTGTCTCTGGATGGCTGTCAGCCACAGAGCTCCGGCCACAGAGCCTGGAGGGTGGACGCGGAAGGGAGCTCCCTGCTCAGGGAACTAAGCCCCCACAAGGCACAGTGCCTGCTGCTAAGTCGCTTCCGTCGTGTCCGACTCTTCGCAGCCTCGTGCACTGGAGCCCGTCAGGCGCCTCTGTCCACGGAACTCTCCAGGCAAGAATACTGGAGTGGGTTGCCAGTTCCTTTTCCCAGGGATCTTCACAAACCACACAACACAGCCAAGAACAACAACAAAAAGACAGAAAAAACATTTCCTCGAAACACGTCAGGTGCACGTGGCCCCCGGCGTTTGTATGAGTCTGCGATGATCCAGACTGTGTTCTAGCTGGGTTTATTATTGAATGTAGGTTGGCGTCACACGTACATTCTAGATCACAGCAAGGCTGACTCCTGTCACTTCTGTGGCTGACCTGTACCTGTGGCCTCCTCACTACGCGGCCTGGCCGTCCTGCTTACCCTTGACCCCCGGGGCCACTGAGCTGACCTCACAGGCGCTGGCTCGGGGCCCCATTTCCACTAAGGAGGTCTGGCGGCTTCCTCCCGGCGGCCTGCCTTCCTGGACGGCCCAGGACTGGACCTGTGCGTCCACGCCCTGCGGGAGCGCCCTGAGGCGGAGACCCCTCCCCACCGGTGCTTTCCAGCTGTAGAGCCGGTCTCAGAGCAGAGCAGGGGCTGAGCTGATGTGCCGCAGTGGGACCCAATCCCCACATCTCTTGCTTTAGATGGAGGTCCCAGAGGCAAGCCGGGAGGGACCGGCCCCTGCTGGGCCCCCTGGGCCCCTGGGACGGAGGAGCAGCCCGGCTCGGTAGGAGGGTGGGGCTGGCGGGCTCTACACCACATCACGAGGGAGGCGGAGAGAGGCCGCCGCACAGAGTGGAGGCCGCGTGGGGCGGAGGCAGAGACCGCGCCGGCGCCGGCGGCCCCTGAAGCTGCGGAGGACGCGGGGCCTCCCCTCCGGGCTCCGTTCGGAGCGGGCCCTGCCGGCGTCTCGCTTTGGTCCCAGCGGTCCTGATTCTGGAGCTGGGCCTCCCGGGCTGCAGGCGAACAAATTCCTCTTTTTCCAGCCAGCAGGTCTGCGGCGCTTTGTCACACAGCCTCGGGGCACTCGTCCCCCCTCACCCCCCCCACCCCCCGTCTCATTTCTCTGGACTCCTTTGTACATTTTGGATACAAGTCCTTCATCAAATGTTTTTTTTGCAAGTACATTCTCCCAGTCGGTGACTTATCTTTTTATTTTCTTAATAGCGGTTTNCCCCGCCCCGGGTGCAGGCGCTGGGCTCTGGCTCCGCCCTCGGCCTGAGCTCATCCCCTCGGGAACCCAGAGGGCTGGGGGCCCCCAGGCAGACTAAGCTGCAAGCGAGGGTTTCCTCCTGTAAGCCTGTGTCCTGGGCGTCCTGAAAAAGTTGAAGAACCAGGGGAAGAGAAGAGAGCAGTTGATCCCGCTGTGAGCAGGACACTGTGAGGAGGGGAGACAGGTGTGAGCCCCGGCTCCGAGGAAGGGCTTGGCGACCTCTGACCCACCAGTGACATGCGTGGCTCCCAGGATGTCACTCTTCCTGGGACCTGCCTGCAGTGCTGCTGAGATGCTGGGACACTTGGCCTGTCCTAGCTGTGCTGACCCGGGACTCACTCGTGTCTGGGACGCACCTGAACTCCCCAGAATCGGGGTCAGTTATGGCTCTGCCTCCCATCAAGATGAGGTCATCCTGGCTTCTGAGTGGCCCTAAATCCAGTGACAAGTGTCCTTACCAAAGAGAGAGGGACATCAGACAGAATGGTTGGGGGGAGGGGGAAGAAGCATGTGATGATGGAGGCAGAGGCTGGGAGGACGCCCCACAACCCAGGGACACCGTGGCCACCAGAACCCGGGAGGCAGGAAGGGCCCTCCCCTGGAGCCTCTGCAGGCAGCACGGCCCTGCTCACACCAGCCTCAGGCCGTGAGCACAAGGGCCAGTGGTGTGGACCCGTCGGGCGGTGGTCATTCCATACAGCCGCCAAGGAAGTCCTGCGGTCGCCTCCTCTGGGCTTCGTCCTCACAGAATCTTTCAGCCACATCCCAGACCTGCTCCTCCAGGTTCAGCCATTTGGCAACCTTCCCTCTGACTAACTCCACTCTTGCGAAGATCGGTGACGACGACCCCGCTTGCCTGGGGCTGTCCTGGTTCTAGCACTGAGTCCTGCCTCCCAGGAAAAGCAGGATGGCAGCTCCCAGTATCGCTGAGGCTTATCAGAGAGCGAGGCTGTCAGATAGACAGACAGATAGATAGATAGATAAGGAGAAGACTCTTCTGAGTCCCTTGGACTGCAAGGAGATCCAACCAGGCCATCCTAAAGGAGATCAGTTCTGGGTGTTCATTGGAAGGACTGATGTTGAAGCTGAAACTCCAATACTTCGGCCAACTGGTGTGAAGAACTGACTCATCTGAAAAGACGCTGATAACAGGAAAGATTGAAGGCAGGGGATGACAGAGGGTGAGATGGTTGGATGGCTTCACCAACTCAATGGACATGAGTTTGGATAAATTCCAGGAGTTGGTGATGGACAGGGAGGCCTGGTGTGCTGCAGTTCATGGGGTTGCAAAGAGTCAGACACAACTGAGCGACTGAAATGAACTGAACTGAATGGAACCAGATAAATAGCCATGTGTGTGTGTGTACATATATATACATATATATATGCATATACATATATATACATGTATACATATAGATACATATACACACATATACATGGCTTCCTGGTGGTTCAGCAGTCAAGAATCTGCCTGCAATTCAGGAGACTCAGGTTTGACCCCTGGGTTGGGGAGATCCCCTGGAGGAGAGCGTGGCAACCCGCTCCAGGATTCTTCCCGGGAAAATCCCATGGACAGAGGAGCCTGGCAGCCTGAAGTCCATGAGGTTGCAGAGTCAGACACACTCTGCACACAAGCCCACGCGCACGCACACGTATGTGTACACGGGTAGGGAGAGACATTATGGAGGCTGAGGGCTGAGAGGCCCTAAGACCTGCCGTCTGAAGACCTGAGCCCCGGGAGAACCATGGTCTGAGTCAGAGGCAGGTCAGGACCAACGTCCCCGCTTCAAGACCGGCAGGCGAAGACAGCACAGCCTCCCGCACCCAGCCTTCCGTCTGCTGGGTTCAGGCTCCGAGGGGCTGGCTGACACCTGCCGCCCGCATTCCCACCCCTGCTCGGGAGGGACCTATACTCAGCCCGCCCACTCAGCGTCCGTGTCTTCCGTGAACGCCCTCACAGACACGGGAGCGGGGCTCAGCTGGCCCCGGCCTGGAGCGTGCCGGCGGCCCTCAGCAGAGCCGCCCCCGGATGCGCTGGGGACGCGTGTCCCTCGGTGCTCCTTCCAGCTGTTGGCTGTTTCCCGGCCTTTAAGGTTGGTGGGTTGTGGAACCAGGGGTCTCCTCGGGAGCCTGCTCGCGGCTCCTCCAGGCTGCCTGTGCTTCCCACGCGGCCCCCCAGCACGGACAGGCCAAGGCCCTCACGCACCTCGAATCTGACTTTCCCGTCTGCGTGTCTCTGACCCCAGCTGGAGAAAGTTCTCTGCTTTTTTACACGCTGTGTGGTTAGACTCCACACGGTTACTCCTGGATTACCTCTCTGTGCTCACATCTATAGCCTTTTCTTTCTTTCTTTTTTTTTTTTTTTTTTTTTTTTGTTGTTGTTGTTGTTGCCATGCCTCACAGCTTGCAGGATCTTTCCAGGCTCTGAACCCACGCCCTCTGCAGGGGAAGCACAGAGTCCTAACCACTGGTCCGCCAGGAAGTCCCTGGAGTCTGTAAAGGCTCCATCTGCAAAGGCCCTTCTAACATGTAACATAACATGGTGCTTTCCTCCCTTAATCATCGGGGGAAATCCAGGGATCCGGTCACTGGTGGAGTAAAGACAGAAAGGCCTGGGCCGCTAGTGGAGCTCCAGCAGGACGGAGGCAGCAAGCTACGAAGAGCCAGGGATGTTTCCGTGTTTTATCTAAATTACCAAAATTTGGGAGCAACTAAGATGTCCTTCCGTAGCTGAATGGATTAGTAAACTGTGGTCCAGCCAGACAAAGGAATATTACTCAGCAATAAGACAAAATTATTTGTCAAGCCATGAAAAGATATGGACGAACCTCAAATGCATACTACCACATGAAAAAAACCTGACTATGAGACCTTCTGGGAAAGGTGATACCATGGAGGCGCTGACAAGATCAGCGCTTGCTGCAGGGAGGGAGGGAGCACAGAGGATTTTTAAGGCAGTGGAAACACACGGTGTGATGTCACAGTGATGGAGATGTCATGCCGAGTCCATCTAAATCCACAGAACGGACGCCATCAGAAGCAAGCCCCGGTGTGCACTGTGGACTCTGGGAGGTGATCTGTCAGCACGGGTTCATCCTTGCTCTTGCAGGCACCATCCTGCTGAGAGATGCTGACAAAGAAGGAGGCTGTACAGGTGTGGGAACCCAGGGTACAGGGGAAACCTCGGCACTTCCTTCTCAATTTTATCGTGAACCTAAAGCTGCTCTTAAAAAGCTGTCTTAAGAGTCGGAGGCACGACCCTGCAGCTGCACTCTGAGCCGGACACCACCCCAGGGCCACAGGAGGGGCGTGAAGGGCCCAGAGTAGGCGCTCGGGGGCTGCTCACGCAGCCCACCCAGCCCCCAGCAGCCCAGGGGTGGGGCCAGACACCCAACCCCAACGAGCTTCTGAATCAGGCTGCACTCCTCCAGGAGGCTCTCTCTCTAGACTGGCGACTGTGTCTCAACTGGAAAATAACCCTCATTTAGCTTGTTAAATGGCATTTAGTCCCTGAACTCTGAATAGCACAAAGAAATCGTTTTTTAAAAGTATAAGCATGCCGGGAAGAGCGATTAACAGGGCGTGCTTCTCCATGATTTCTTCCAAACTTCTAAGACATAAAGTCCTCTTCAGGCCTGGAGAAGAATCACACATACGGTAAGTTATAATTCTAAAAAGCTATTTTATTGAGATATAGCTCACATACAATAAAACGCACCCACCTGCACTGCTCGGCTCGGTGTTTGAGGAGTTTCGATGGCTGCGCACACTTGTGTAATCTCCTCTCCAGTTAAGACCTGGAACGTCTCCATGACCCTGGAAAGTTCTCTCTTGCTCTTTCCCAGTCAACCCTCCTCCCTGCTCAGCAACTACCACCCCTATCACTAGCGGGTTGTTCAGCCTGTTTTATTTTTCAACTTTTTATTTTGTATTGGGGTATAGCCAATTAACTGGAGGAAGAAATTGCAACCCACTCCCTCGGTACTCTTGCCTGGAAAATTCCATGGACAGAGGAGCCTGGTGGGCTACAGACCACGGGGTCACAAGGGTCGGGCACGACTGAGCGAGTGAGCAGCAGCGACAACTGCAGCCAGTCACCACCACCGTCGTGACAGGCTCCGGTGAGCAGCGGAGCAGCTCAGGCGTACGTGCACGGGCGTCAGTTCGCCCCCAAGCTCCCCTCCTACCCCGGCTGCCACACTGCACTGAGCAGAGTCCCTGCAGGTTTAGCCTGTTTTAGAACGTCACGGTTCTCCAGAGACACAGAGCCAGCTGGATACACGAGACACGTTAAGAGACTCATCTTAAGGAAACAGCCCACTTGATCACAGGAGCTGGCACGTCTTAAGTCCGTGTTGCAGGCTGGAAACTCGCACAGCGTGGGGGTTTGCAGTCTTGAGGCAGAATTTCTTCCCTGAGACCTCAGTATTTGTTCGTGAAGTTTTCAACCGATGGGGTGAGGTCCACCTACCTACATCACCACGGGTCACCTTCTTCCCTTAAAGTCAGCTGATCCCAGGGGTTAACCACGCCCACGAAACACCTTCACAGCAACACCTAGATTCCCACGTGACTTAATCCTGGTCCTATGCCCTAGTGAAGCGGACACAGAAGACTCAAATCATCCCGCAGATGGAATCACACAGCATGTGCTCCTCTGGGTCCGGGTCCTTTCCTTCCGCGGCCAATTTCTGCCTCGTCCCTGTTGTTTGTCTCGGTACTAGGTTCCCTATTATTGGTATCCTCTAGTATGAATACACTAAGCTAGATTCTAATACACACCAGGCATTTCGCAATTTAGCCAAGAGGTCTACAAATAATAAAACAAGAAAACTGCTCCCTGATGCCCAGGGACTTGTAAACACCAGTTAGAATCCACCAGAGTGACTCACTGGGTATTTAAAGTTCACTGGCTTTGTACAACAGGACGGTTTAAAATACCTCAGCAGCAGCTGAAGCACAATGGGACGCAGAGGCGGCGGCTCAGCCCTTTCAGGAAGACGTTCATTTTGTGTTGTTTTTGTTATTTTAGGATTTTAATTTAGTGGCAACTAGTTAACCAAAGAATACAGTCTAAACTAAAACCAATTCTCTTGTGGTCACTTCAGCAGACTTCTCTTCAGCACACACTAAAGCAATTGCATGTAGGAGAGTCTGAGAGTGAGCCTGGGTTTCCAGCTGCACAGGGAAAGACCAGCGAGATCTGTCAGTTAAAGAGGAGGCTTCCGCCCACCTCTCCACTCCGCCTCACAAAGCACTGCTGCTCCTCACGGCCTTCTCTCTTCTCTGACTTCCCTTCACCCCTCTCACAGCAGGCTGCACCGGCCACCCCGGCGTGCCGGCTCTCAGGTCAGCGAGGGCACTCACACGGCCACACGGCTACACGGCCCTCGGCAGAGCTCGTCCCCAGGGGCTTGTGAGCAGGCCCCTCCCCGCCCTGTCTGTGCTCCTGATCCTCCCACAGGGCTCCTCCTCGGCCTCCTCCCGGGTTCTGACCCCAGTCTTCTCTCCACCTGCCCTCCCTCCAGGGGTGAGGGGCTCACTGGGCTCTTTTGGCTTGAACTGCCTCCACCTCCAGGGCCTCCTTCCCCACGGCTGCAGATCTGTATCTGCAGGCTCTGCGACCACTCCGCAAGCTCTCCACCGGCCTGCACACCTGCGCCGGCCCAGCCGCTGCCATCTCGGGGCCAGGAGACTCCCTGGTACCGGGCGCTGAGACCAAGGCACGCAGGGTCCCTGAGTCCCTTTTCTCTCACACTGCGCCTACGTCACCATGGCCCCAAGCGCTCCACCTTCAAAATGCCTCTGACACCTGACCAGTCCTCAAGTCCTCTCTGTACAATCTCCACATCCATGATGGCTCAACCCGCATCCCTCTGCCTGGACGGCCCTGGCTCCCTACAGTGTATTCTCAGCAGAGCAGTCACGGCGGCCTTGTTAAATGCCAAGTCATCCATGACCCTTCTCTGGTCGTGGCCCCACAGCTTCCTATCTTGCCTGGACTCCATCCCACTCCCCGCACACGCTCCTCCCACGTCGGCGTGGCTTTCTCCCTCATCCTCCTGAGGTCTTCTCCAAGCACCATGTTTAAAACCGCCACCATCCAAACAGGCACTCCCTCGCGCTCCTTCCCCCTCTATTTTCCTGTCTAACTCCATCTGATCTACTACAGGATTTGCTATATTCCTGTTATTTTCTGTATCCCTAAACGTAGATGTGTCCACCTGCAACGCAGGAGACCCCAGTTCAATTCCTGGGTCAGGAAGATCTGCTGGAGAAGGGATAGGCTACCCACTCCAGTATTCTTGGGCTTCCCTGATGGCTGGTAGAGAATCTTCCCGCAATGCAGGAGACCTGGGTTTGATCCCTGGGTTGGGAAGATGCCCTGGAGAAGGGAAAGGATACCCACTCCAGTATCCTGGCATGGAGAATCCCATGGACACGACCGAGGGACCTTCACTCACTCAAACCAAGACGTGCGCTCCCTGAGGGCAGGCATTTGCTCTGTTTACCCTCCAGCCTTCTGGGCCGTGAGCAGTGTGGCACACAGCCTGAGCGAATCAAAAAGTACTATTTGTGGACAAATGTTCCTGATGCCGGAGAAGGCAATGGCATTCCATTTCAGTCCTCTTGCCTGGAAAATCCCATGGACGGAGGAGCCTGGTGGGCTGCAGTCCATGGGGTCGTGAAAAGTCGGACACGACTAAGCGACTGACTGCACTTTCACTTTTCACTTTCATGCATTAGAGAAGGAAATGGCACCCCACTCCAGTGTTCTTGCCTGGAGAATCCCAGGCACGGGGGAGCCTGGTGGGCTGCCGTCTATGGGGTCGCACAGAGTCGGACAGACTGAAGCGACTCAGCAGCAGCAGCAGTTCCTGATGCAGGAGGACCATCTTCTAGTTTACAGTATCACTGAAAGTTATGACTTCGAACACATAAGCCCCACAAATGAAAAATGTCTGCGCAGGCCACAGAAAACACACCCACGAATGAAGGAAGGCTGGGCCACGTTGCACTGCAACGCCACTTCCCGAGATCGTACACCGACGGAGGCGCGGAGGTTGAAGGAACCCAGGCAGGCCAGGCTGCCGTCAAAGGCCGACACCGACCCCGGGCGCCGGGGCGGGGGCGCGTACGGCCAGAGTCAGCGGGCCGGCAAGATGCCCTCAGGTGAGGGACGCCCCAGGTGGGCCAGGCGGGCCCGGGGACGTCTCGCGGCCGCCAAAGCTGCCCAGCGGGGCGGAGGGCCAGCAGCAGCCCCGCGGAGGACCCTCAGGGCGGCGCCAAGCCCGCTCCAGCGCCCGCGGCGGCCCTGACTCCTCCCCTCAGGGGCGGGGCGCGGCGCGCGCAGGCGCAGTCGGAGTGCCCGCAGCCCCGGCGGAGCCGCCCCGCCCGGGGCCTGAGGGGGCGGGGCAGTGACGTCATCGCGCTGGGCGCCACTTTGGAGAGGAATCAAAGGCCCGCGGCGGCGGCCGGGCTGAGGGCGCGGGAGCCCCGGCGCCTGGGGCTCCGGCTGCGCGGGGACGGGAGCGCCTGAGGGGCGCGGGCGGGGACCGTGCGCCGAGCGCCTGGTGTCTCCGCGGAGCCGGCGCCGGCGGCGGCCTGGCGGGCGGCAGCGGCTCGCCGTGGTGCGGTGGACGGGACGTGGCGGAAGGCGCCCCCGCGCTCGGCGTGCGGCCGCCGGGCGGAGGCAGCCCGGGGTGCCTGAGGAGCCCGAGGTCAGCGCAGAGCCCGAGCGGGCCCGGCTCCCGCGGCGGGGGGACCGCTCGCCCCGGCTTGCTGGCCGCCCCTCCTCCAGTGATGGGCGTAGGGCCCCCACGGCAGGCCGCCCAGCCGCACCTTCCGGGGTGGCCTGAGCCGGGCGGTCTTGCCCGTGGTCCCGGCGCGGGGCGCTTCCCGCCGCCGAGGGTGTTGTCTCAGACTCTCCCCTGGTGCGCAGGGGCCGCGCTTTGTAGCGTAGTGACTTGTGTGTGATCACGGCACTCAACTGGGGAAGCTTCAGGTCAGCTCAGTCGCTCAGTCGTGTCCGACTCTTCGGGACCCCGCGGACCGCAGCCCGCCAGGCCGCCCTGACCATCACCCACTCCCGAGCTTGCTCACAGGTCCGTCCAGTCGGTGATGCCATCCAACCACCTCATCCTCGGTCGTCCCCTTCTCCTCCCGCCTTCAGTCTTTCCCAGGGTCTTTTCAGATGAATCATTTCTTCGCACAGCATCAATCCTTCCAAAGAATATTCTGGACTGATTTTCTTTAGGATGAACTGGTTGGATCTCCTTGCGGTCCAAAAGAGTCATCTCCAATACCACGATGTAAAAGCATCAATTCTTCAGCGCTCAGCTTTCTTTATAGTCCAGCCTTTAAGCTTCTCTTTAAAAAAAGTGTTTGCCTTTCCGTGACGTATACGTTCTTTGCCCCAAGGAACTAACAGCCTCTGTTCAGGTGTCCGCTCCCTTTTCTCCACCTTGCCCCCTCCCATGACCTTCGGCTGTGTCCTTCACTCTGCACCTCTCCCTGGTAGAATGACTTCTGGACACCCTTGGCATGGGAGCAAAACAGTTCCGAGATTACTAAGTGGATAAAACTCCTTGGGAATTTTGTGCAAATGTGTATGATTTGAGATCGAATTGTTTCTTTGTATTCAGTTAACACATTTTTCATTTGCAATCTCAAATGAGTAACTTCAGTTCAGTTCAGTCGCTCAGTTGTGTCCTACTCTTTTCGACCCCATGATTTGCAGCACGCCAGGCCTCCCAGTCCATCACCAACTCCTGGAGTTCACCCAAACTCATGTCCATCGAGTCAGTGATGCCATCCAGCCATCATCCTCTGTCGTCCCCTTCTCCTGCCCCCAATCCCTCCCAGCATCAGAGTCTTTTCCAATGAGTCAACTCTTCACATGAGGTAGCCAAAGTTTTAGAGTTTCGTCTTTAGCATCAGTCTTCCAAAGAACGCCCAGGACTGATCTCCTTCAGAATGGACTGGTTGGATCTCCTTGCAGTCCAAGGGACTCTCAAGAGCCTTCTCCAACACCATAGTTCCAAAGCATCAATTCTCCAGCGCTCAGCTTTCTTCACAGTCCAACTTTCACATCCATACATGACCACTGGAAAAACCATAGCTTTGACTAGACAGACCTTTGTTGGCAAAGTAATGTCTTTGCTTTTGAATATGCTGCCTAGGTTGGTCATAACTTTCCTTCCAAGGAGTAAGCGTCTTTTAATTTCATGGCTGCAGTCTCCATCTGCAGTGATTTTGGAGCCCCCCAAAATAAACTCTGACACTATTGCGGGGGACTGCCCGTGAAGGGTTAAAGTTTTGGGAGCTGCTCAGCGATATCNACACGCAACGCTCAGCCAAGATGGATGCTAGCCAGAGGGATTCGGGAAGTGGACGGACACGCAGTGTCTCCTTTAGACCTTTCCCAAACTCTTCCGGTTTGTGGTGGCTTATTAGTTCCGTATTCCTTATCAGGATCTCCTGTCATAAAACAACTCATGCAAATAGTTACTATGGTACCTGTCCAGGGTGGGCGGTTTCAATCAGTGTGCTTCCCCTCACAAAACCAGAGCACTCAGTAGGAAATTGCTTTTTCAAGGTCAATCCCGAGGCAGCCAATTCCATTCAGTTGCTTCTTCGGAGTCCTTTGTGTGCAGAAATTCTTTCCAGCTCCCCTTTAATTATTTAAAGTGGGGTTCAGAGAATTCCCCAGTGGTCTGATGGTTAGCTCTCACTGCTGGGGCCCAGGTTTGATCCCTGGTGAGGGAACTAAGATCCTGCAAGCCGGGAAGTGTGGCCAAAAAAAAAAAAAAAAAAAAAAAGAAGTTCATACCAACATCGCTCCTCAGAGGTTAGCTGTGAGGATTAACTGAATTTAGAGTCCTATGACTCGTGGTTGCATGTAATGTGATACTGCCAAAGTTGAGTGGTGGTATCATGGTTCTTGTTGCTGCTTTTGTGGTGGTTGCACTCCGTTACTGCTGTTTGACTGGCAGGAAGGATACGTGCTTGTGGGCATCAGTCTCAGCCTCCTGGGGAATTGGGAAAGGCTGGTGAGAGCAGGGAGGAGCCCCACCGGTCGGGCACAGGTGACGGAGCCCTTAGTACGGGAGGGACACAGTGGCTTCACGATCCTGGACTTTCAGGACAGGAGGGCCTCTAAGCCGATCTTGTTAGCTGTTTTCCACAATTGTAAGCTCAGAAAGAAAGAAAAAAAAAAGCCACAAAAATTTTATTTGATTTTGGAATACTAATTCGATTTAAGCCTATTTTCCAGAAAACTGAAACCAAAGAGGGCAGATGACTTGTTTAAGTTTACTCAGTGAGTTAAATAAAAGAGGAATCCTCAGATTCTTTTTTTTTTTTTTTTTTAAATCTGAAGAGCTTTATTGATCTTTCTTTAAGGGATGAGATTATTTGTTTGGCTGTGCCAGGTCTTAGATGCATCATGCAGAATCTTTAGTTACAGCATGTGGGATCCAGTTGCCTGACCAGGGATTGAATCTAGGCCCCTTGCACTGGGATCACAGAATCTTAATCCCTGTACCGAAGGCGGAAACAGAACAGTCTCTATCTTGAAAGCATGACTCCATCTTGGGCCGGACTGTGGACTTTGAGCTATATGCCCAGTATCTATGGAAATGACGTACCAACNATCACAGAATCTTAATCCCTGTACCGAAGGCGGAAACAGAACAGTCTCTATCTTGAAAGCATGACTCCATCTTGGGCCGGACTGTGGACTTTGAGCTATATGCCCAGTATCTATGGAAATGACGTACCAACTGGAAAACCAGGCCCCCAGAAGGAAGAGCCCCAGGGCTCTCCATCTCCTAAAAGAATACCCTAATTATCTGTGTAACTGAGTAGAAGCAAACATTCTATTATGCTTATTGAGGTATGACCACAAACCTATTGATAATTGTCCACTGTTAACTACTTAGGCTTAAGGCATATGAATCAGGGTTAACTTTGATTGTATCTTTCTTTTTCCTTTGTTCAGACTAGTTTCAGTTAGGGTATATAAGGTTTTCACAAAGTCTGGTCAACGTCCTTGGGTCCTTGGCTAAGAGAAGACTCTGCCTTGGGCCCACCGGTGTAATAAAGGGCACTCTACTATCTGCGTTGTCTTTCTGATTGAGTTTGTTTCCTGGAATGTGTGGCTACAACAGTACCACCAGGGAAGTCCTAGGAATCCTCAGATTCTGAGCACAGCCCCCTTCTTGCACCTCTCTGGTTGAAATCACATATGACCCCTCCTTTCCGACAGAATAAAGTAAAGTATCTTAGCATGCACAGCATTTAGGGCTTTCCACAATCACTCAACCTACCCTTTTGCACAGAATGAGACTTAGGTGGCAATTTGCAGATTCTCCTCCCACAATTGCCCGCCTTGGGGCCTTTGCCCACCTGTCCCTGCACTCCTTGTGACTCCTCCAGTTCCACCGGTTTTCCAGATGCTTCCTGTTTCTCCAGACCAGAGATGACATCTCCCTCCACTTGGTGCCCGGGGACTTTCCTGGTCCTCTTGGTGCCTCATCGCTGTTCCCCTCTCTTCTCCCTTCTGACCTGGATTTCTGGGCCTGTGCCTGCACCTCCCTGGCCCAGAGCTGGTGCACTGGGGTTGGGGTGTGACACCTGCCTGTCTGTGGACTGGAAGGGGAAGAGCCCCATCTGTACAGGGCAGGGCAAGCAGAAGCAGTGTTCCCAGCCCAGAAGGGCGGCAGCCCTTTCCCAGGCTGGTCTTGGGATGTTTGTCGCAGAGTGGAAAATCCCAGTGTCTGCCAGCTGCCAGGAACCCACCCACTTTTGTAACACATCAGAGGCCACAGGTTAATTCCATCTTAATTCCCAGCCCTCTGTGGCTCCCACTCTCTGGTGGCCTCTCCACTGGTGTGAGATTGGGGGAAGAGATTCTCCAGCCCCAGTGCTCCCCCAGCCCTTGGAGGCTTCTGTCACCTTCTCCCTGTGGGGGCCTTGAGGTTGCTCCCCACGAGCTGGCCCTTCAGGAAAGGCTCCCTCCCCGAGGTCTCCGCCCAGCCTCTCCTGTGCTCCCTGGCTCTTCCTCCGTCTCACTGGCTTCTTTCTTCCCACACTTGTGTGTCTCTCTAGTGTCCCGCTGTCTCCCTCCTGCCTCCCCCCTCTCCCTTTTTCTCATGCTGCCTCCCTCTTCATCTCTCAGTGCCTCTCCTTTGCTCTCTGACACCCTTCCACTGCTGTATCTCTCTGCCTTCACCCTTTCTCTTTTGCTCTCATCGACATCTAGGCTGCGGCGGCATGGAGGAGATGATGGGCTCTGTGCTGGAGTACTGTAGATCCTGCCCTCCACCAAGCTCTGGTCTGCCCCAGGGCTGCCAGCCCTGCTGGGGAGGAGGAAGTTGGGGTGGAAGGCCGGGGTGGGGTGGCTCCGGGGAAGGCACACATTTTTGGAAGCTTAGAGCCACAAAGAATGGACAGGTGTGTTTCTGGCCCAGCAGAACCTGCTGGGCCAGAAACACACCTNTCTGCCCCAGGGCTGCCAGCCCTGCTGGGGAGGAGGAAGTTGGGGTGGAAGGCCGGGGTGGGGTGGCTCCGGGGAAGGCACACATTTTTGGAAGCTTAGAGCCACAAAGAATGGACAGGTGTGTTTCTGGCCCAGCAGGTTCTTCTGGGGTAGCTGATTTAGGACAGGGCTTTAATTAGAGGAGCCAGCTCTGGGTGAGGAAGGTGTGATTAGCTGGGAGGAGTGGTGGGCGGGGGTGTGAGACCCTGAGAGGGGTGGCAGGGACTTTTGGGGGACTTTCTGCAGTGGGCTGGATTAAGAAATGTGTCCTCAAGGTGGGAAGCTGGGGGTTTTCTCTCAGGGTGGCCAAGAGCTTTTGCACCCAAGGTTGATGAAGCTGCCTACAGAGAGGTATGAAATGAAACTATCTCTTGCCATATTAATAAACAAGAAATGGCATAGCCATTAGTGATTTCTGGCCTTCAAATGTGAATGAGAGCTCCCCAAACTGTGATCCAGTGGATGCTGCCACCCCGCCCACTCCCATCTCCTCCATGGTGATTGCAAGAAGCAAGGTAAACAAGGAAACAGGATTTGGCCCCAGATAGCTGAGACGCATATGAAAGGAATTGATTCTGTGAGCCCAGAGGACTGCATCTTTCCATATGGAATGCTAAATTCCTTAACTTGATACCCGATATTTGATGTTCAGACTGCCTGCTCCCTTTGTAGCAAACTTTTATATAGCCAGACTTCCCCGCTGCCTCCTTGGAGCAGTTTTCTCAGAGCTACTGAGATGCTGTCTCCCTGGCTTGGAGTCTTAAACATCCTGCAAAATAAAATAACTCTCTACTTTCAGGTTGTGATTATATTTTTTTTAGTCAACAGAGGGGAGCTGGGGCATCTCTTATGCACCCTCAGCACTCTGCTCACAATTCCCTTCTTCTAAGAGTCCATCTCTTGAGGCCCCCAAATTAGTAATCTATTCTGTTCTTCTTTGGCACTCTGTCATTATTTATTTTATGTGTTTCTCTTTGTATAGGTGCATATCTTATTATCTGTCTTTCTTCCCCACTAGATTACAAGGGCCGTGATAGTGGAGATCATGCTCACTGTGTTCATGTCTGTCTGCTCCTGGTGCATAGCGTGTTACCATATCCACACCCTCTCTGCTCGCCACACGATAGGCCAATGAATCTGAGAGATGAGGTGTTGAGGCAGGGAAGAGACCTTAAGTGGGGAGCCAGCAGACTGAGAAGATGGCAGGCTAACACCTCAAAACAACCATCTTATTGGGGTCTGAATGCCAGCTTCTTTTATAGATCAGAGAGATAGAAACAATGAAGAATTAAAGTCAAAAGGCAGAATAGACAGGGAAATGCAGTGGGGAAGTAACGTGAAAGGGTCTTCAGTCTTGCAAAACATCTCCAATGGAATGTCCAGCCTTAAGAAGGGGTCTGTTAGTCTCTTCTGTTCACAGGTGGGCAGGGACAAACTATCTCTCCGTGAGCGGAACAAAGGCACTTTAGTTTACGGTCCTCCAGGCAAGCCACTGAGTATGATTATAATAATAAAAACAAGTCAAAGAAACATGGAGTCAGAATTGGCTTTCTCCCTGCAGCAGGTGCTCAGGAAACATCCGTGTGGAATCTCAAGGTCTGGAGGGACAGGAGGTGTGGTTGTCTATTGACCTGTCTTACAGCAGGTGGCCAGCATAGCTGGTTTGTCTGTTCAGGCCCCACTGAGCTCTTACTGGTTCATCACATCGGGGTGGGGATGCAGAGTGTGAAGATGGAGGGGCCAGGAGGCGACTTGCTGCGGGGGACTGCCCTTGAAGGGTTAAAGTTTTGGGAGCTGCTCAGCGATATCGCTGAGCCCTAGGCATTGCCCTAAGCTCTCTGTCCCGCCTCCCTGAAAAATGTTTGACTTTGTGTCTCCAAGATGTCNTGCGGGGGACTGCCCGTGAAGGGTTAAAGTTTTGGGAGCTGCTCAGCGATATCCTGAGCCCCTAGGCATTGCCCTAAGCTCTCTGTCCCGCCTCCCTGAAGAATGTGTGACTTTGTGTCTCCAAGATGTCTGATAGCTATGTTCTGCTCACTGGTGCTTATCACACTTCAAGTAACTAGGCATTGTGTTCTGAACACAATGGTGAAGGTCTGGTGAATGATTGTCTAGATCAAAGTAACCTAGTAGATGTCATAAGTCACGTATGTTATCCTATATATACTGAACACCTAATAAAGTTGGTATCAGACAATGAGGTCTGATCCTCTCAACCCCATCTTTCTGTCTTCTTATTTTTTCTAAGCGGGCGTTCTCCTTCGCGTCCTCCTTACGGGGGTTGCTCCTTGACTGTGCTGGCCACGGCACACTATTTCCACTGTTTCCCCATTACTTCCCATGAAGTGATGGGACCAGATGCCGTGATCTTAGTTCTCTGAATGTTGAGCTTTAAGTCAACTTTTTCACTCTCCTCTTTCACTTTCATCAACAGGCTCTTTAGTTCCTCTTCACTTTCTGCCACAAGGGTGGTGTCGTCTGCATATCTGAGGTTATTGATATTTCTCCTGGCAGTCTTGATTCCAGCTTGTGCTTCTTCCAGCCCAATCATGATGTCTCTGCATAGAAGTTAAATAAGCAGGGTGACGATATACAGCCTTGACGTGCTCCTTTTCCTATTTGGGTAACCAGCTTACTGAAAATTGCTTTGGGGAGTAAAGCAAAACCTGTTTGTTTATGGCTAGAGAGGTGGCAGGGCTTACTGTCTGTCTTAACTTCTGGTTTCTTCCCTTTTTATAAGAAGGTTTAGTTGATAACCTGAGTGAATTAAAATTTAAGTCTAATTAAAATGGTCTATTTTAAGTGTTGATGTTATACTTTGAAAATGGTATTTTTACTTTTAAAAATCTTGACAAAAATATTTTGTTCTCTGAACTAAACTCAGACTTTTTCCCCAATTTTAAATCTCTACTTTAACTAAAATTTTGAATATATCTAAAAGTTTGGTATTTTGAGTTATCTGTTTTTCTTACATCACTTTGTGGTAATTTTTGGTTGTTGTATGTATTCAAAGCTTTCCGTTTTACTCCACATAATACTTCGGTTTTAGTGATCCTTCAGGGTTAACGTTGATAACACTCATCATTTTATCAAATAGGTGTGACACTGTTTAAATTGTATCATTATCTTGAAAGTCCATGAGAAAGGAAGAAAAAGTAAAATGTCGTGATTGTCAAGCAACCAGAATTAAGAAGCCAAATCGGCCCTGAAGCTGGATGTGCCCAGACTCAACCTTGGTGAAGAAATGCTGATTGTTGTTCAGAGCTCGCTCTGCTTCTCTGTCCCTCACCATCTCCCAGAGTCTGCCCAAGTTCATGCCCAGGGAATCGGTGATGCCATCCAACCATCTCACCCTCTGTCACCCCCTTCTCCTCTGCCTTCCGTCTTTCCCAGCATCAGGGTCTTTTCCAGTGAGTTAGCTGTTCGCATCAGGTGGCAACGTGTTGAAGCTTTTGCTTCAGCCCTTCCAAAGAGTGTTCGAGTTGATTTCCTTTAAGATTGACTGGTCTGATCTCCTTGCTCTCAAGAGACTTCTCCAGCACTAGAGTTCTAAAGCACCAACTCTTCGGCGCCTTGCCTTTATTTCCACACATGACTAATGGAAAGACCGTAGCACTGACTGTATGGACCTTTGTTGGCAAAGTGGTGGCTCTGCTCATTAACACACCGTCTAGATTTGGCGTAGTTTTCCTGCCAAGAGGCGGTCATCTTCTGATCTTCATGGCTACAGTCACCATCTGCGGTGACTCCACAAGAGGAAATCTGTCACCGCTTCCACTTTTCCCCTTCTGTTTGCCACGAAGTGATGGGACCAGATGCCATGATCTTAGTTTTTTTTAATATTGAGTTTTAAATTGGCTTTTTCACTGTCTTCCTTCACACTCATCAAGAGGCTCTTTAGTTCCTCTTCGCTTTCTGCCATTAGAGTGGTGGTGTCCCAATATCTGAGGTTGTTGATATCTCTCCTGGCAATCTTGATTCCAGCTTGTAACTCATGCAGTCTGGCATGTTGCGTGATGTGCTCTGCATGTAGGTTGAACAGGGTGACAGTAGGCAGCCTTGTTTCTCCCTCCACCCTGAACCAGTCAGTTCTTCCTTACGGGGCTCGAACTGGTGTCTCGACCCTCATACATGTTTCTCAGAAGAATGGCAGATTCGTAGTTTAAGGGAGGTTATCGCACACTGATCTTCAGACCTTTGGACTAGAGGTGCATTTGTTTGTTCAGATTTGTGGCTGGTGAGTGTTTTGTTCCTTGAGGTTTTGTTCTACTCCAAGCTCTACTTTGCAGAGTCCTCCGGTAACCTTGCAGTCCGGAGGTCACTCTGCTTTGTGCTGCACTGGGGATGAGAAGGGGAGGCTGAGGCGGGCCGCTCCTGAGCTGAGCGCGGACAGCGCTGAGTGAGCGTGAAGGCGCGGGGCGGCGTGGGCTCCCCTGACTTCTGAAGGCTGCAGGGTCAGTACAGTGGAGAGAAGCTTTTGATTTCCTTTCTGTTTTTAAAACTGTTAATTTGGAGACTCCTGAAGAAAGTATTATAACGTGTAAGATTCGATGGTGGCTTTTTTTCTTTTTAAATAACAGGGTATTGTTTGTGGGTCCGGCCAGCTGTCATGCTCCCCTCAGGCAGGGACAGAGGTGGACTCAGGAGCTAGTCAGCGTCTGCTGCTGGTGCCGGATACGCTGGAGGCCGGCCCTGTCTCCTTCCCCTACTGTGAGCTGGCCCTGGTGGTAGGCCAGCCTGAAGGCGGAGCAGCTGAGCAAGCGGCACAGTAACAAAGCCGGGGAGGCTTCCAGAAGGAGGTGAGGAGAGCTGTCAGCTCCTGCTCCAGGTCCTTACGCCCTAGATAGCGAGTGCTTTGGGGAAGTTGTTCGGAACTGGGGCAGATTCTTCACACGTGGTGTTACTCGCTGCCTCCCAGCACTCTCCCTTCCCTTGGGCCGCTCTCACCGCACGGACGTCTTTTGCAGGCATCCCACGTGTTACACGGAGAAGGCACTGGCACCCCACTCCAGTGTTCTTGCCTGGAGAGTCCCAGGGATGGGGAGCCTGGTGGGCTGCCGTCTGTAGGGTCGCGCAGAGTCGGACACGACTGAGTGACTTCACTTTCGCTTTTCACTTTCACGCGTTGGAGAAGGAAATGGCAACCCACTCCAGTGTTCTTGCCTGGAAAATGCCAGGGACGGAGGAGCCTGGTGGGCTGCAGTCCACAGGGTCGCCAAGAGTCAGACACGACTGAGCGACTTCACTTTCGCTTTTCACTTTCATGCCTTGGAGAAGGAAATGGCACCCCACGCCAGTGTTCTTGCCTGGAGAGTCCCAGGGACAGGGAGGCTGGTGGGCTGCCGTCTACGGGGCCGCGCAGATTCGGACACAACTGAGGCGACTCAGCAGCAGTAGCAGTGGCCGCGGCACGTGTTCCAGGTCTTCGCTTGTCCGTCTCCAGGAGTGAGCACCCGACTTGAAGCTGGAGGCCCAGGTGCCCCCTTCCCCACCCCACCACCTTATAGAGCCGAGTCCCCGAGCTTTCTTGGCAGCAAAGGCTGGTTTTGTGAAAAACAGTGTTTCTGCAGAGCGGGGGTGGGGTGGGGTCAGGGGGATCCCAGCGTGTCCCAGTTATTGCGCACTTCATTTCTAACCTGATGCCACCACTGGTCTGACAGGAGGTGCCGGTCCACGACCCGGAGGGCGGGGACCCCTGCTGTACCCCGGGGTAACGGCGGCCACAGCTGCTGAGTCTCGGACGTCCAGAGCTTGCTGCAAGGGCCATGTGTCCGTTCGTTCAGCCTTCACACCTGGGGAGGGGCTCGTGCTCTGCCTAGCTTTAGACATGGAAGCCCAGGCACGGGGGCAGGTCACTGGTCGGCGGGGTGGCCAGGCCAGGGTTTACAGCTAGCTGGCTGGCTCCAGAGCCCACGCCTGCTGGCCTGAGTCAGCGGCCGTCTGTGGCCAGCACTGATGAAGCCCCCGCTGTGGGATGTGGCTGCCCCGCTTTGCGATTGCCCTGTCCTTCAAAAGCTTGGGAGAGATCTCCTCAGCAAGAACTGCAGAAAGTGACCTCTGAAAGAAAATGAAAAGGAGATGTCTTTAAAGGAGGTGCCTATCAGAATGATGTGAGATAAGTAACAAGGGTTTCCGAGAGGCCATCCTCAAACTCCTGGGAGAACACGACACAGGCGCGTCAGACAGATGCCGAGGTGGCCTCTCACGGGGCCACGGCCGCCCTCCTGCAGGGAAGCTCCGGCTCTTGCTCCTGAACGTTCACTGCTTTTCCAGATTTCCTGGAGGAACGGTGGGAAAGAGTTAGAGGAGGGGCTTGTCATGAACTGGTTCAGTTCAGTTCAGTCGCTCAGTCGTGTCCAGCTCTTTGCGACCCCATGGACAGCGGCACACCAGGCCTCCCTGCCCATCACCAGCTCCCGGCGTCCACCCAGACCCACGTCCTTTGAGTCGGTGATGCCATCCAACCATCTTATCCTTTGTCGTCCCCTTATCCTCCCGCCTTCACTCTTTCCCAGCATGAGGGTCTTTTCAGTGAGTCAGTTTTTCGCACCAGTTGGCCAAAGTATTGGAGTTTCAGCTTCAACATCAGTCCTTTCAATGAACACCCAGGACTGATCTCCTTTAGGATGAACTGGTTGAATCTCCTTGCAGTCCAAGGGATTCTCAAGAGTCTTGTTCAACATCACAGTTCAAAAGCATCAATTCTGCGCTCAGCTTTCTGTATAGTCCCAACTGTCACATCCACACATGACTACTGAAAAAACCATAGCCTTGACTAGATAGATCTTTGTTGGCAAAGTAATGTCTCTGCTTTTTAATATGCTGTCTAAGTTGGTCATAACTTTCCTTCCAAGGAGTAAGCGTCTTTAAATTTCATGGCTGCAGTCACCATCTGCAGTGATTTTGGAGCCCCCCAAAATAGTCTGTCACTGTTTCCCCATCTATTTGCCATGAAGTGATGGAACCAGTTCCCATAATTGTAGTTTTCTGAATGTTGAGCTTTAAGCCAGCTTTTTCACTTTCATCAAGACGCTCTTTAGTTCTTCACTTTCTTCCATAGGGTGCTGTCATCTGCTTATCTGAGGTTATGGATATTTCTCCTGGAAATCTTGATTCCAGCTTTTGCTTCATCCAGCCCAGCATTTCTCATGATGTACTTGGCATATAAGTTAAATAAGCAGGGTGACAGTATATACCCTTGACGTACTCCTTTCCCAATTTGGAACCAACCTGTTGTTCCATGTCCAGTTCTAACTATTGCTCCCAGACCGGCATATAGATTTCTCAAGAGGCAGGTCAGGTGGGCTGGTATTCCCAGCTCTCAGAATTTTCAGTTTATTGTGATCCAGTTTATTGTGTTCCACACAGTCAAAGGCTTTGGCATAGTCAGTAAAGCAGAAATAGATGTTTTTCTGGAAATCTCTTGCTTTTTTGATGATCCAGTGAATGTTGGCAATTTGATCTCTGGTTCCTCTGCCTTTTCTAAAACCAGCTTGAACATCTGGAAGTCCACAGTTCACGTTTTGCTGAAGCCTGGCTTGGAGAATTTTGAGCATTACTTTACTAGCGTGTGAGAGGAGTGCAATTGTATGGTAGTTTGAACATTATTTGGCATAGCCTTTCTTAGAGATTGGAATGAAAACTGACCTTTTCCAGTCCTGTGGTCACTGCTGAGTTTTCCAAATTTGCTGGCATATTGAGTGCAGCACTTTTACAGCATCATCTTTTAGGAGTTGAAATAGCTCAACTGAAATTTCATCACCTCTACTAGCTTTGTCTGTAGTGATGCTTCCTAAGGCCCACTTGACTTCACATTCCAGGATGTCTGGCTCTAGGTGAGTGATCACACCATCATGATTATCTGGGTCATGAAGATCTTTTTTGTACAGTTCTTCCATGTATTCTTGCCACCTCTTCTTAATATCTTCTGCTTCTGTTAGGTCCATACCATTTCTGTCCTTTATCAAGCCCATTTTGCATGAAATGTTCCCTTGGTATCTCTAATTTTCTTGAGATCTCTAGTCTTTCCTATTTTCTTGTTTTCCTCTATTTCTTTGCATTGTTGCTGAGAAAGGCTTTTTTATCTCTCCTTGCTGTTCTTTGGAACTCTGCATTCAGATGGGAATATCTTTCCTTTTCTCCTTTGCTTTTCTATGCTCTTCTTTTCATAGTTATTTGTAAGGCCTCCTCAGACAGCCATTTTGCTTTTTAGCATTTCTTTTTCTTGGGAGTGGTCTTGATCCCTGTCTCCTGTACAATGCCACAAACCCTTATCTATATGAATGTCCATCCATAGTTCATCAGGCACTCTGTCTATCAGATCTAGTCCCTTAAATCTATTTTTCACCTCCACTGTAAAGGATTTGATTTAGGTCATATCTGAATGGTCTAGTGGTTTTCCCCCACTTTCTTCAATCTAAGTCTGAATTTGACAAGAAGGAGTTCATGATCTGAGCCACAGTCAGCTCCTGGTCTTGTTTTTGCTGACTGTATAGAGCTTCTCCATCTTTGACTGCAAAGAATATAATCAGTGTGATTTCGGTGTTTACCTTCCAGTGATGTCCATATGCAGAGTCTTCTCTTGTGTTGTTGGAAGAGGGTGTTTGCTATGACCAGTGCATTCTCTTTGCAAAACTCTATGAACTGTTACCCAGATTTAAACAGTTTTTTTGTATAATCAGTTTCTTAATCCATAATCTAATCTGTTCCTTTGAATTAGGCATTAATCTTTTTCTGAGGAAATAGTGCTTAACAAAATTAAAGGTTCATCTGCTAAATGCAAGCTTGAGTCTGGGAAGTTGTATAAATTATATGGGTATCTGGGTAATCTGGTATGGCCAGCCTTCCTAAATGGGTTTGCATAGATATTATGAAAGAAAGAAACATTTAAATTGGGGAAGGATAACAAAAATTAAGAGCACGTGGGCATCAATAGCAGGGATGTTCAGTATGTTTCACTGACTGTTAGATACATGTGATTTCACAGACGTTAAAATGAGAGGAGATGGGTGAAATACCACATTTGTGAATGCAGAAGTTTTCAATCAAGATCATTATTTATGGAGTATTGAGTTGTTTCCTGTGGAAAAAAAACACAGATGCAGTCTTTATCATTCATCTTTTTTTTTAAGTCACGGTGGGACACCTCATCTGATTTTTTGAATCATTTTCAGTGTGGGGTCTACCTTCCGTTTTAGAATCCCCATTTACCTACTATTTATACCTGTGTCACTAAAAAGAGCCTTCAGGAAAGCTTGCCGGGAAGGCCGTCAAACAAGAAAGCAGTTTGGTAACATTCCTGCAGTTTCATTCAGGAGATCCTGCCTTTAGGAAATCAGAGGCAGATGGTTTCCTTACGGTCGATGCGCCCGCTGCGCCTGCCGAGCACAGCGCCAGTGTCCGCAGCCAGGCTGTGCCGTCGGGAAGCTGGACCGACCCTAGTTACAGAACCAGGTNCCATTTAGGAGATCCTGCCTTTAGGAAATCAGAGGCAGATGGTTTCCTTACGGTCGATGCGCCCGCTGCGCCTGCCGAGCACAGCGCCAGTGTCCGCAGCCAGGCTGTGCCGTCGGGAAGCTGGACCGACCCTAGTTACAGAACCAGGTGCAGGTTCGCAGGATCCGTGGTAGGGGCAGATCATATCCCTGGACTTTTAAAATCTGTTGTTTTGATGCGAAGTTCTGGGTTCAGTTTGTGTCTGCTATTTATCAAGTTTGTAGGCCCTTTCTAAACCTCAGCTTGCTCATCTGGAAATCACATAATAAGATTTTTGGTGAGATGAAACAGTGCAGCGCTTTTGAACTTGTGAGGCGTGTTGGAGTGTCGGGTCCAGCTGCTCCTCAATTCTCATGCACTTTAAGGTGTCTGGGTTTGCTTGTGCCTATTTTTAAATGTGAAAGTAGCAGTTTCGTATTTTTTCCTGACCTCCCCTTCCACTCACCCAGGTCCCTCTCATGGGTCCTGACCTCTTGGTTTTTCTGTTATTATTTAATGATCTTTCCCCTCCCTTGCTCTTGGCTCCTGTTTCTTTCCCAGGGTGGAATGCCTGTTTCCCCTGCCGTCCCATCTGGAAGAGCCTGTCTACAGAGCCATCCTGTCTGCAGAGCCTTCTGTAAGCTGACGTGGTGTGAAGGGAAGAGGCAGTTGCTTAAGACACATGTTGCTGACGGAACACAGAAGAACCGAAACGGAACCCAGACAGACACAGTCCAGAGCTCCGCCGGCCTGACGCTGAGCTGCTGAGTGTGGTTCCTGGGGACGGAGCTTGCTGGGCCCNCTTGTTTTGATGCGAAGTTCTGGGTTCAGTTTGTGTCTGCTATTTATCAAGTTTGTAGGCCCTTTCTAAACCTCAGCTTGCTCATCTGGAAATCACATAATAAGATTTTTGATGAGATGAAACAGTGCAGCGCTTTTGAACTTGTGAGGCGTGTTGGAGTGTCGGGTCCAGCTGCTCCTCAATTCTCATGCACTTTAAGGTGTCTGGGTTTGCTTGTGCCTATTTTTAAATGTGAAAGTAGCAGTTTCGTATTTTTTCCTGACCTCCCCTTCCACTCACCCAGGTCCCTCTCATGGGTCCTGACCTCTTGGTTTTTCTGTTATTATTTAATGATCTTTCCCCTCCCTTGCTCTTGGCTCCTGTTTCTTTCCCAGGGTGGAATGCCTGTTTCCCCTGCCGTCCCATCTGGAAGAGCCTGTCTACAGAGCCATTCTGTCTGCAGAGCCTTCTGTAAGCTGACGTGGTGTGAAGGGAAGAGGCAGTTGCTTAAGACACATGTTGCTGACGGAACACAGAAGAACCGAAACGGAACCCAGACAGACACAGTCCAGAGCTCCGCCTGCCTGACGCTGAGCTGCTGAGTGTGGTTCCTGGGGACGGAGCTTGCTGGGCCCCCGCTGCTCAGGGTGCACTGCCTGTGTGATCACTTCCTGCAAAACAGTCGCCGAAGGCTTTTTTTTTTTGCTAAAGTGAAAATCTTTGGATATCTTTCAGTTAGCAAGGACAGGTTATTGATGCAGGTCTTTTGTTAAAGTAAAATAATATACAGCAAGCTTTCAAAAAGTGAGGAGTTTCTCGGAAATTCCCTGGTGGTCTAGTGGTCGACATTCCAGGCTTTCACTGCTGGGGGCTCAGGTTCAGTCCCTGGTTGGCGAACTAAGATCCTCCAAGCCAGTGGGGTGGCCAAAATTAAAAAAAAAAAAAAACGAAGTGGCAGATTTCTAAACTGCTTTAGCTTCCTGTCCTCCCTCCACACCTACTCATCCATCTAAATCCATCTCAGACTGGGTCCATCTCATCTCAGTGAATCACGGCCCAGCCACCCTTCACACCCAGCATTCCGTCTCGGAGCCTGACCTTCCTGTCACTGAGCGGGTCGTGATGTTTAGCATTGGCTGTGTCCTGCTTGTTCTCCAGTTTTATCTTACAGGTTCGGCTTGCTCTTCAACTTGGTGTTAATCAAGATACAGACTTTGGTACGAATCCCTTTCAGCTTTCTGACTAGCTTGGTGCTAACCTAGCAGGTTACCTGCCGTCTGTTCCTCATGAGTAACACAGGCGTGCTGTTTCCTGTGACCCTTACAGGCTTGTTAGATTCCAGAGAATGCAGGGAGAGCTTCGGCAACTGGCTCACAGTAACTGATAGCTGTGAGATGCTGGTGTCTTTAAAAACAGGGTTTTATGCAGTTTTTAAAGGTTACTTTCCATTCACAGTCATTACTAAGTGCTCAGGGTGTTCCGCAGGTTGCACGGTACACCCTTGAGGCTGTCTGATACTGAAGAGCTTGTGCCTCTCACTCCCCCAGGTCCCCCCATAACCTCTGCTTTGTTCTGTTAGCTCCTTCATGTTGTCATATTCATTAGCTTGTTGTAGTTTTTGGATTCCACATATAAATGATAACGTTCAGTGACCGTAAGCACAGCCCCCTCCAAGGCCGTGTCACTGCAGACGGCGAACCCGCGTTCCCTGTGGCTGTAAGCATGCACCACATCTCCTTTGTCCGTGCGCCTATGAATGGACACTTGGGTTGCTTCCGTATCCTCTCTATTGTAGTGACGCTGCCGTGAGCGTTGGGGCATGTATCTCTTCACATCAATGTCTCTGTCCTTTTCAGGGGTGTGCCCGGTGGTGGGATTGCTGGCCCATGCGGTGAGTCCTCGCGGCTTTTTGAGACTCCTCCATGCTGTTTTCCACAGCGGCTGCCCCGGTTTACATTCCCACCCAACCGGACATGGGGGCTCCCTTTTCTCCACACTCTGGACATTTGTTGTGCTCTCTTTCATGATAGGAAAATGCTGATTTTTTTTTTTTAAGAGACCCTCTTGCATAGAAGAACAACTTACTCTGGTGGTGATTTAGTCACTAAGTCGTGTCCGACTCTTAACAACCCCATGGACTGTAGCCTGCAGGCTCCTCTGTCCATGGGATTCTCCAGGCAAGAATATTGGAGTGGGTGGCTATTTCCTTCTCCGTAACTCACTCTGTTACTTAATAACTTACTCCAGGAAGCCAGCCTGGGAGAATGAAGAGTGTTATGGGGGCTGACTTCCAGCTTGGTTCAGCTGCACAGCTCGCAGCGGAGTCCTGAAGGGCTGCTCATGTTGGGATGGAGAGACCCAGTGTCCGCCTTGGAACCTCCGTTTAGACAGGGACTGGCCAGCAGATGGGCCCTTGCCCCACACTGAGGGCAGGGTGTGCGGAGGGAAGGCGCCCATGTGCCTGGTACACAGACTCGGGTGGGGAGTGAAAGGGAGTCTGGGTGTCAGGAGAAGGAGAGCATCCAGGGTGAGGGCTTGGAGTGGAAATCAGAGAGGGTGAGGTGGGTGCATTCTGGGCAGCAGGACCTGGAGGGTTTGGCAGGAGCAGAAGGGCCCGAGGTGGGAGGGGGCACCTGGAGTTCCGTGCTGAGCACCTTTCAGATGCTAAGGAGAGGCGCAACATCAACGTTTCGGAAGGTCACTCTGGGCTTTGGAAAGCGGGTGGTGATGGGGTGAGGATGGAGGCCGGCATGCTCAGGGCTGCGTCCCTGCCGCAGTGAAGGCGGGGGGTGCGGGCTCACTCTAACTCGGACGCCCGCCAGTCCTCCAAAGTGCCCAAGCGTGAGTCTTCCAGACTGTGCAGGCCGGTCTGGTCTGTGTCTCATCTGCTTGGTTCAGCTTTGCCTCTGTGGCAAGAAAGCAGCCGCAGGCCCCAGGAGCATGAGGACCCTGAACCGGGACCACCGTTCCCAGACCAGCGAAGGCGGGGCCATGGGCCGGACCGATATCTACTGACCAGCAAGGGCCAGGTTTTGATTTCAGGTGGCGGTTGCCTGCCCTATGCTAAGCCAGTGGTTCTCAAAGCCTTTTGGTTCCAAAACCTCTTGGTTTTATATTCTTAGTAATTTTTGAAGACCATGAGGGTAATAGCTATCAATATTTACTGTGTTGGAAATTAGGACAACTGAAAATATTTACTGTTTCACTGTGATAATCTATTACATCTTAACATACTTTAGTGAAAAACAGCTCTCTCAAAAGAAAGAGAACAGTGCCTCTGTCTTACACAGCACGAGCGTGTGGGGCTTAATAGGGTGCAGCTGGGTCCCCAGATCTGCTTCTGCATTCAATTTGTTAACAGTTGTTTTATTGAAATACATGAAAATTTGGCCTCATACTTACATGTCGTTAGAAAAGGGAGGGATGGTTTAATAGCTTTCGCATGTGATCATGGGTCTTCCACTTTGTTTGTTTACTTGTTTATATTTTGACCGTGCCGCATGGCACACAGGATCTTAGTTCCGCCACCAGGGACTGAGCGTATGCCCCCTGCAATGGAAGTGGGGCATCTTAACCACTGTACCGGCAAGGGGGTCCCGAAGACTCCACTGTGGCACCAGCACCACAGCAGGAGTGGGCACGCGATGGCTTCTTTAAGTTACACTGTGGATGTGTTGGTATTCACTCACATCTGCTGCTGCTGCTAAGTTGCTTCAGTCGTGTCCGACTCTGTGCGACCCCATAGACGGCAGCTCACCGGGCTCCTCCGTCCCTGGGATTCTCCAGGAAAGAGCACTGGAGTGGGTTGCCATTTCCTTCTCCAATGCATGAAAGTGAAAATGAAGTTGCTCAGTGGTGTCCGACTCTTAGTGACCCCATGGACTGCAGCCCACCAGGCTCCTCCATCCCGGGGATTCTCCAGGCAAGAGTGCTTCACATCTTCTAAATATTGATATATTTCATTGTACAAGATGGAGAAAACGAATACTGATCTCATCAGAAAAGTCTTAAAAGCGGGAAGCTGTCAAAGTAGTGGTAGGCGAAACACACTTGCAAGAGTTCTGATTCTCTCAAAAGCTTGGATTTTATCAGCAGCAGCAAACCCTGTCCAGTTTCTGTGTAGAGAGTAGCTCGCTTTGTTCATTTTTAAGATAACTTTCACCAGATGTCAGAGTCTGAATAAGCGCCATTGTTCCGTTGCTGTTTCAGACGAGTGGCGCTCCGTGAACAGTGACTGCAGCGCCGCAGCCGCGCCTGGACTCCCCCTCGAGCCCATCGCGGCACCCAGGATGCCGCAGACACACCGCATGCATGTCGCACGAAGGACCAGCGACCCTGAGATGCCTCACACTCAGGCGCTGGGATCGTAGGACCACAGAGACCCTGAGAAGCCTCACACTCAGGGGCTGGGATTGAGAAAATCAACTCCTTTGCCAGGTCGTCAAGGATGTTCCTGAGTAAAACTGGCGTTCCCCTTTCTTGCTGCCGTGGGTGAGGTGAACAGCAGTGCTGCTGACGTGTGCTGGACACCAGCTCCAGCCGCTGCTGCTTTTCGTCGTCCATGCAGCCGACAACAAGGTGGAGATGGCAAAGCCGGGGTTCACAGTATTATGAAAATCGTTTTGACCTCGTAGGCCTCAGAGAGGTTCTTGGGCACCTCCAGGGGTCCACAGACCACACTTTGAGAACAACTGCTTTAAAGCTAGCCTCCAACAATAGGAATAACGGAACAGGGCAGGTTTCGAGATTATCTGTTGCCTCTCATCTTTCCTGAAATTTGTTGGTTTTGTCTCAGAATATCAAAGCAGGGCATTCATTAAAGTAACTCAAATGATGCAGGTGTAAAAAGAGTGATGGCAAACGTTCCTGTCGTCCCTCCCCAGAGGTGACCACCCTGAGCAGGCTGCATGCATTTTTTAGACCATTTCTTGTTCGCGTGCCTGCGGGCACTTTCGCTTCAGGGGCTGCTGTGTGTGAGCAGCAGTTCCCAAGTCCCTGGCACACTGCGTCCTGCTCTCGGAGCTGTTCCGCTGCTGCCCGTCTGCATCCCCAGTGTGTGAGGTGAGACGTGCGGTGACCCAGGCTTGCTTCTGCGCTCTGCATGCCCTCTGCCCAGCCGGCCCCGCACACGGCCCCTGGAGGTGCGAGGGCTCCTGTTGCTGTGCGTACAGATGCCCACTGTGGGTCTCAGAAGCTGTGGCCGCCGGCCCGGGACACGCAGCTGGTGGTGCCGAGGCCAGGGTTCCAGCCCAGCTGTTCCGGGGCCAGAACCCAGCTGCTGCTGCTGCTGTTCAGCCGCTCAGTCGACTCTTTGTGACCTCCCTGGACTGCAGCACACCAGGCTCCTCCATCCCTCACAGCCTCCCGGAGTTTGCTCAGTCATGTCCATTAATGCCATACAGCCATCTCCGCCTGTGCCACCCGCTTCTCCTGCCCTCGATCTTTCCCAGCATCCGCGTCTTTTCTGGTGAGTCAGCTCTTAGCTTCAGGTGGCCAAAACATTGGAGCTTCAGCATCAATCCTTCCAATGAATATTCAGGGCTGATTTCCTGTAGGAGTGACTGGTTTGAACTTCTTGGTGTCCAAGGTACTCTCGGGATTCTTCTCCAACACCACAGTTCAAAAGCATCACTTCTCCAGCCTTCTCTGTGGTACAACTCTCACCTCTGTACATGACTACTGGAAAAGCCATAGCTTTGACTATACAGATGTTTGTTGGCAAAGTGATGTCTCTGCTTTTTAATACACTGGCCAGGTTTGTCATAGCTTTCCTTCCAAGAAGCAAGCACCTTCTGATTTCATGGATTTTCACGGTTAAAAATGGTTTAGAAAGCTATGCCTTCTTGCATAGCTCAACTGGGCCCTTTCTGATGGTTGCACAGTATTTAGTTGGATGAATTACTGATTTATTTAACAAGCCCTCTGTGACTGGGTTCCAGATTTTGCTGTTACGGAAGTTGCTGTATTAAAGAGACAGTCCCTCCATCTGCCCTGCAAGCATGTCCGTGGCTGGAAGACTCAGGACACTCAGGCCTTGGGCGTTACCCCTCCACGTGGCCCAGCTTGTCCTCCAGAGACGCTGCTCACCTAATCCTTCACTGCGCATGCCGAGAACCTCCGTCTTGTTCGTTGTTGCTATTTTAATGTCAGTTTTAATGTTGTAATTTTCATTTCCTTACAGTTACACAATTGAGATCTATTTCCATTTCTTCCGTGAATTGTCAGATTGTATCTCTTGTCCATTTTTCTGCTGAGTTTTTAAAAAATCATTTTTAAAAGCTTTTTATGCATTATAAATATTAATCTCTGAATATTTTTATTTGATTTTTAATTTTTCAACTATACTGTATATATGTCTCGTAAAAGTGGATTTTTTTGTTGCTGCTGTTGGGAATTAAGAAAAAGCTGAGATGCTTGTTTGGGTCAGTTAATGGTGCAGAAGAGGGACAATGTGTGGACCAAGAAGAGGTCAGAGGCGACCATGAAAACAGGAGAGCCTGGGATATTCAGGGAACTTGGTGAGGATGTTACTTAGGCACACTGGAAACAGACTTCGGCCCATTTCATCTAGCTCTCCAGAGATGGAAAAGTGAAAGTGAAGTCACTCAGTCATGTCCGACTCTTTGGGACCCCATGGACTGTAACCTATCAGGCTCCTCCGTCCATGGGATTTTCCAGGCAAGAGTGCTGGCATGGATTGCCATTTCCTTCTCCAGGGGATCTTCCCAACCCAGGAATCGAACCTGGGTCTCCCGTACTGCAGGCAGAACCTTTACCGTCTGAGCCACCAGGGAAGCCGAAGCCACAGCTGAAATGCAGGGAGGTGAACTCTGCATCTTGAGCTGCGCTTATATTAGTACAGTGCTGGCTCATAGGAAGTGCCTTAATACAGCGTGGCTTCTTAGTGAGTCAAGAGGGTACCTGCCCCAGAGGTGGTAAGTTCCCTGAGAATGATGTGGAAAATTTAGGTGAAAAAAACAAATGATGAGTCCTCATTTTTAACCATATCTGTAAGCATGTCATTCACTTTTAAAAAGAGGTGAGAAAGTTAATACAGATCATCAAAGAAAGGGCATTAATGAGCATACACATTTTAATTAAAGCAGTGATGAGGTTTTATTTTTGCTTTACATTTCTGGAAAGAGTGGGCTTCCCTGGCAGCTCAGCTGGTAAAGAATCGCCTGCCATGCAAGAGACCTCAGTTAGATTCCTGGGTCAGGAAGAGCTGCTGGAGAAGGGATAGGCTCCCCGCCCCAGTGTTCTTGGGCTTCCCTGGTGGCTCAGCAGGTAAAGAATCTGCCTGCAGTGTGGGAGACCTGGGTTCAATCCCTGTGTTTGGAAGATCCTCGGGAGAAGGGAACGACTGCCCACTCCAGTATTCTGGCCTGGAAAATTCCATGGAACGTGTAGTCCATATGTAGTCCTTGGGGTTGCAAAGAGTCGGAAATGACTGAGTGACTTTCACTTTCTGGAAAGAGTATCTTGAACTCATTTTTCTGGAGGGCAGTTTCACGTTATCTGTCAAACTTTAAACAAGGGTTGGGAGCATATGTTTTCATTACAGGAATATGTCAGCCTTTCATGAAAACATATTTAGAGTTGTGCATTGCAGCAATGTAATATCTGGAAAAGCTTACCTGTGCCAGCCATGATGTGATCAAACGCTGTGTGTCACACCCATGCTGTGGGTTAAGGGGCCTGTGCCCGTCGGAAAGCAGCTTGTGGAACGCTGGGTGAGTTGGGTGAGAAGCAGTACACAGGTCAGTGACCCCGTGTAAACTGAGGGGGTGCAAATGTCGGGAAGGCGCTGGATGGCTGGCGTCTGGGGACCCGGGGCTGAGGGCTCAGGTCTGCAGCACAGAGGGACTCTGGCTTTCATTCTCCACTCTTTTGTAGTAATGCTCCACGCTGCGGAGGCATCGTTTGTGATGATACAAAGACCAGTTAAGAAGAGGGAAAGACTAGCTTTATAACGATGGAGAAAGGTTCCTCTTCCTGCTGCTTATGAACACATACAGTTGAGACTGCCACTTGTCACCCTGAACATTGTAAGGTTTTTGTTCCTGAGGGGTTTTTGGTCTTGTTTCCTGGAGTTTAGTTGATTTACAATACCTTGTTAGTTTCAGATGTACAGCAAGGTGATTCAGTTCTGTGTATTTTTTTCCAGATTATTTTCCATTATGGGTCATCACTACACGATGCGGACGCTGGCTGTGGCTGTGCTACACAGCGAATCCTGCTGCGGATCTGTTTCGTGTACAGTAGTTTGTATTCGTTAACCCTGCTTTTCCGAGTTTTAAGTTCTGCCCTAGGTATCTATAACGGAAAAATTGATGCCATGGAAACATAGCTATTACTGAAGCTCTCATGTTTGTAACTGGGCGTAAAACAAGCAAAATGATAAGCCTGTTCATAGCGACAGTTGAAAGGGGGCCTTCGGGGCCTGCGTGCGTCAGTGCATTTGTAAATGGACGTAACTTTATTAACCGTGGGGGCTGTTTCTGGCTTTGTTGCAGCCATTTGCGCGGACCTGTAAATCTGCATGTTTCAAGAAGTGTCATAATTTCATTGTTTTTCTGATGCACCTTACATATAGGAGAAATATTTTAAATCTTGAGATCATCGTTTGCCACCTCACATTTTAATAACTATAGTTTGCTTTTACCCAGCTTCTGTAATCAGATTAAATTCGTGTTGGAAATTTAAATTTTATTGGTTGTATTATTCTGTTAGTATTTAGTTTGTTTATTTTGATTTTAGAGCTCTCCTAAAAGCTAGAGTGGATATTTCTAATTTTAGACTCATACATAT
The DNA here is from genome assembly GCA_006410875.1 of Neotragus pygmaeus. Classification (NCBI taxonomy): domain Eukaryota; kingdom Metazoa; phylum Chordata; class Mammalia; order Artiodactyla; family Bovidae; genus Neotragus; species Neotragus pygmaeus. Next base: position 35,202 of record SJYV01043269.1, on the reverse strand, counting down.
TTACATAGCTTAATGAAAATAATTTTTCTCACTGCTGGCAGTCATGGAATTTCTCTTAAAAGATTCACACCATTTTAATTAAGTGTGAGAGTCACTGGCAGAGCTGGATGCCGTTAATTGTATAATATTGTGCACCCCCTGGGTATAAGTGACATACCTTTTTCATCCCTTTTAGTCCAGTAAGACTATTTTGGTTTCATTTAAGGAAATTTGGTTATTTCACATAATTTCATTTAAAAGGTAACACTTCTAACAAGAAGCTTTATTCTTTCCCAAGGCTTACTGAAGATTAAAAAAAAAAATCCCAGCTGGCAGAATTCAGTACATTCTTGTTGGTCTTCAGTCACTAAGTCATGTCTGATTCTTTGTGACCCCAGGAAGTGCAGCACTCCAGGCTTCTCTGTCCCTCAGTATCTCCTGAAGTTTGCTCAGATTCATGTCTATTGAGTCAGTGATTCTATCCAACCATCTCATCTAAGTAAGAACTTATTTTTAGGAAGGACATCGTATATTAACAAATATATGATTGTGCAGATCTTTAAGAGCTGGGCTTCACTTGTGGCTCAGCTAGTAAAGAGTCTGCCTGCAATGCGGGAGACCTGGGTTGGGAAGATCCCCTGGAGAGGCAAAGACTGCCCACTCCAGTATTCTGGCCTGGAGAATTCCATGGACTCCATAGTCCATGGGGTTGCAAAGAGTTGGACAGGGCTGAGCGACTCTCACTTTCACTCAAGAGTTACGCTGTTTTGCGGCCCCCTTTCTGGGACATTCTTCACGTAGTTTCACCTGCGGGGTCTGTCTTCCATTAGTAGGCAAGTGGTGTATCACAGCTGTTTACACTGCGTGGCTTTGAATGCTCTGATCCTCTGTAATGCGGAGGTAGGACACCCACTTTGAGCCGGCCCCAGCCGCAGGCTCGGGTCTCTTGTGCTCTGACCCTTCCATGAAGCAGCCGGAGAGGAGAGTCTCTGCAGCAGCTGACTAAGAAGAGTCTGCTTGTGGTCAGAAAACACGCTCACACCAGCCTCTCAGGAGCCCAGACCTGAGGCTCTGTCTGATCGGTCTGTGCTCAGCAAAGCTGAACCCCAGAGAAAGTGGTTTCCCCTGAAGCCCAACCTGGATGTCCTTCCTGGTCAGAAATCTGTGTCATAAACCCAGGTCCACCTCCTCTGCCTGAAGCGCTTGCCTCTGAACACCCGAGGCCTTTGCAGTCTGGGCTTTGCTCTTTGTTCCTGTGGCTTCACCCTCCCGAGCGGATGTCCAGATCTCGGTGCTGACCGTGTCAGAAATNTGACTCATTGGAAAAGACCCTGATGCTGGGAAAGATTGGGGGCAGGAGGAGAAGGGGACGACAGAGGATGGGATGGTTGGATGGCGTCACCGACTCGATGGACATGGGTTTGAGTGAACTCCGGGAGTTGGTGATGGACAGGGAGGCCTGGCTTCGATTCATGGGGTTGCAAAGAGTCGGACACGACTGAGCGACTGAACTGAACTGAACATCTTTAAAGGCCCCATCTCCAAATATAGTCAGATTCTGAGGGACTGGGGATTGGGACTTCAACATATGAACATGGAGAGGGGCACAATTTAGCTCATGCACCCAACAGTCATGACAACACTAGCATCTTTATTTTTTATTATTTGTTTTTGGCTGTGCTGCATGGCATGCAGCACCTTAGTTCCGTGACCCAGGGTGGGACCTGTGCTCCTTGAACTGGAAGCAAGGACTGCCACTGGACTGCCAGGGAAGTCCCAATGCTAGCATCCTTAACCTGGGAAGGGGGAGGAAAAAGTGGGAGAGAAAATGTACCTAGCAGAATGATGATCTAACACTTATACCCTAGAACAAAGAATTCAGAGCATATTAACCACAGCCCACGAACAAGGAATTATATGACTATTTAACTGGTCAAGCATGAGGATAGGAGGGAGAGGTCTAAAATTGCCGATTTCTAACTTTTAGTGTTTTTTTTTCCCCCCAGAGAAGGAAATGCCAACTCACTCCAGTATTCTTGCCTGGAAAATCCTACGGACAGAGGAGCCTGGTGGGCTACAGTCCATGGGCTTGCAAGGAGTTGGACACAACTGAGTAACCGAGTACACAACTCTAGTTTCATGGGCCACCTGGGTAAAAGAAAGGCTAAATCACAGGTGACATTAAAATCTTCCAGTACTGGGTGGGGTAGGGGAGGGATGGAGTGGGAGTTTGGGATTAGCAGATGCAAACTATTATATAAATAATGAAAAACTACAAGGTCCTACTGTGCAGCACAGGGAACTATATTCAATACCCTGTGATATACCATAACGGAAAAGAATCTTAAAAAAGAATGTGTGTATGTATAACTGAATTACTCTGCTGTACAGCTGAAATTAAGACAACACTGTAACTCAACTAGACTTCAATTTTTAAAAATCTTCTAATACTCACTCTCAGTCTTCTTCATCTATTTATACACAGCATAGAAGATTGCTTCCAAACTTGGTGAGTCAAAGAAGCCGATGGCACAGTTTGATAAGCATCAGTCTTAACCAACTGCAGATAAGATAAATCACAAGTGCTTAGTTATTCAGATGTGTCCAACTCTTTGCAACCCAGTGGACTGTAACCCAGGGATCAAACCCATGTCTCTTGCATCTCCTGCGTTGGCAGGTGGATTCTTTACCATTGTGCCACCTGGGAAGCCCAAGATAAATCATAGAAAAGGACAGAACTCTTCCTTGGGAGTTATATGTGAGCAAAGTGCTTTTTACATCATGATAATCTGCTAAGAGCATAATTTGTATTATCACCAAAAAGCTTAATTAGTCCTCCTGTTAACATTCTTACACTGTCTTCTTGTAAGTTGCTTTCTGGGAAATCCTTAGTCCAGTGGAAAAACCCATTGGAACCCAAATCTGATTTCCTTCCACAGACCCAGAAAAGGCTACATATCTTAGAGTAAGGAAGGGGGAAAAGAACAACGGGAAGAGAAAGAAACACAGAGAATGTCCAGGACAGGGGCTAGACGTAAATTCAGCACCTATCACGGGGCTTACTCACCACTGGGGAGAGAGCAAATGGGGAGAGGATGACTTTCTAGCTCCCTGGGTCAGTCTGTCACCATGTAGCTTCATTATCCAACTTGATAAATTGTGAGTTCTTCCCACCATGAGGCCTAGACAATTTAGAGCTATCAGAGACAGAGACTCACCATGTACACATTTCAAACAAGGTTTTGTTCAGTTGGTCCAGACATAATGGATGCCTCGTCCAGTGCTCAGTATTACCTTGACCCTGAATCCTAAACAATCTGCACACCCAGCTTATCATGCAGCAGGGGTGGAAAGGTCTCAGGCTGTTCCAGAAGGAAAATTCTGTGCTTGTGGAGGCCCTCTGGCGAGTCCTCAGTAAAGCACAGAAGAATCTTTGGGCTGAGTCAGTCATTAGCTTTATGGTTCATCTAGGAAAACTTGTTTTGTGACAACCTACACCTGCTGGGTTTGATGGTGCTGGTACACAGATAATATTATCATGGTAAGTGTTTTAGAATTATTTGTAAATTACTGTTTATTTAACTGGTGAACTTTACTGTCAGAAAGATCATATTTAATAAAAANGTTACTTTCCAGCAGGAACACGAGAAGCAGTTGCAGCCCGCTGGCCAGGGAGGTGGTTCAGCCCTTCTCGTATCACTCGTGGGGGAGGAAGCACGGCGGCTTCTCGGTGTCTGAGTCACTCGGATCCCGGTCTGTCAGCGTGCACGGTGTAGGGTCTTGCCAGAGGTTATCTCGGGGTTGACCAGGAGCCCCAGCCAGGCCTGGGGTCCCCCTCTGCAGGGCAGAAGAAGGGTCCTTGCCCCCACCCAGTGGTCTCGGGTGGTGGTGAGGTGCTGGGTCTGTCTGCTCTCACCCCATAGCGAAGGAAAGCCCTTCCCCGGCGGTGGAGGTGCGCGAGCCCCGAGCCTCAGAACACGCGCCTTGGAGGAGCCCTGCGAGTCTCCCTCGTGGGCGCGGCTGTTAGGCCCCTCCCCTCGGGGGGGAGGCAGAAGCCCCTCTGTCTCACTACAGAGAGGAGAGTGGCGGCCCCAGCCCCCAGCCCTCTGCCCCGGTGAGGGCGGGGCCCCTCGGGCGGCCGGGCCTGGGGCTCCCTGACCCAGGGCCTTGCGGTCTGCTGTCCAGCGGGGCCGGGTGCGCCTCCCTTTTCACCTCCACGTCTGGTCTCTGCGTCGTGGGGAAGCGCTGCTGGCGGGGCTGGCGGGCCCTCACTGCTGTCCTGCAGCAGGAAATGCGCCTCTGTGACCGCAGAGGGGTGCAAAGTGGCAGCTGTCGGGGCAAGCCCTGGGCCCCGGCAGCTCGATATTAACGTATGCCTGTTGCAGCCCTCAGTTTAATTATGTCCACGTAAATTAAGAATTTTTAATTGTATTTTTTCTGAGTTGGAGTGGTAAGAATTCTTTTGTGAATATTATATATATTATCCTTCATATTTCTGAATCTTCACAGACCATTTGATAAGTTTATAAGTTTGCATTCTTACTTTGGAGGTAGACTATCACGCAGCTATGTAAAAAGAACTATATATGCTTTTCAACAGAAGTAGAAAATGGGTGGTGGTATTTGAATATTACTTTTAGCAGAAGAATTATTCAACAGATTACTAAGCCATAGCTATCTTAAGTTTAAGAGTTCACTTTTAACTCCTTGAAGTTCGCCATTTTGATATTGTCCTTATAGAAAATGAAGTTTTTCTTGTTTGGGGGGGTCATCTTTAAACCTAAGAATACACTAGCTTCAAATGTGAATTAGATTACAGTAAAAAGCATCCAGCTATAAAATGTGTAAGTATGTAGTTTTGAGAAGCTGTCTCATTAAGCGTTCAGTGAAGAAGGATTAAGTCAAGGTTGTGGCAGATTTGCACAGTAGCACGTCCCCAAAGTTGTTACAATTTGATAAGCCCAACCAATGACACCTTCACAAATCCTGGGCGACTTCTTTCCCCATCTTTTTCCTCATATTTTTGTTGCTGTGAAAAGCTCTCCTATTCCATCTGCCTCTAAGATGTCTCAGTGGTGGCTGCATGTTAATCCCCGTTGTGGACTTGTGTGTTACCAGCGAGGCTGAGGGCGTGGACTGACTCTTCATCCATCTGCTCAACAGGCTGATGGTGCTGCTCCCACTTCAGGGTCAAAAGCCGCAGAAAGCTTCCCAGGGGTGAGAATATGCGGTTCAGGTTCAGGAGAGCTTCCCGGGGGTCAGAATATGTGGTTCAGGTTCAGGGAACGCTTCCCAGGGGCTCAGAATATGCGGTTCAGGTTCAGGGAAGCTTCCCAGGGGTCAAAATATGCGGTTCAGGTTCAGGGAAGCTTCCCAGGGGTCAGAATATGCGGTTCAGGTTCAGGGAAAGCTTTCCAGGGGCTCAGAATATGCGGTTCAGGTTCAGGGAAAGCTTCCCGGGGGTCAGAATTTGCGGTTCAAGTTCAGGGGAGCATGGAGGTTCTGGAGGCTGGGGCAGCGCTCTGCTTGGTTGGGGGCGATGCAGGACGTTCAGTCAGGAGGGAGCCACCGAAACCAGTCAGCGACGGGTATTCCAGCTCTCTCCCACGTTTGCGGCAGAGCCCTCAGCCCGAGGACCCCGCTGCGTCTGTCTGGGCTGAGCAGTTTGTGGATGTGGCTCCCACCTCTATGCAGAACGGGTTTTCTCTGCGGGGCCCCCCAGAGACATCGAAGCTAACTGGGGACCAGCGTGCCCCCAAACAAAGTGGACCCCACCGTCCCCTCCTCGCCGCCTCCTCTCCCCGCCGTCCCCTCCTCGTTGCCCCGTATTCCCACACCCTCTGCTGCCCAGAGTCCCTTCCATCCCCCGTCTGGTCCCACCCTCCCCGCTCAAGGGCCTTCAGACACTGACATGAGGCCTCAGGGTAGAGGACAAGGGCCAAGGGTCCACAGTGACCTCAGGTTCCAGGAATTGAGGGTGGCGGCCGGAGAGTGCTGTTCCTGGAGAGAGTTACCCGGCAAGGTCGGGCAGCACTGTGACGGGCACTTTTCTTCCTAGAGTCACGTCTGAGACCCAGGACCCACCAGTTCCCCGCATTTTCCTTTTAAATATTTGTTCATTAGAGAGCTAGAAGTATCTCTTGGTGTATTTGGCTTTTTCGTGAAGCAGGTGAGGGCCGTGAAGACAGAGCAGTGTAAGTGGCGTGAACCGCTGGGCCCGCACCCGTGGGGGCACCCGTGGGGGCAGGCGGGGCACACCGGGGTCCTGCTGAGGAGCGCTGGGTCGCAGGGAATGTGGGTGGTCTTGATGCAGAGTCATAAGGAGGTGTCTATCTAGACATAAAAGCTGCTTGTTCCGTTTACTGGACACACGTACTGAATGTTAAGAAGTGTAAGATTTTAGATGCTGGTCACAGAGTAAGAATTAAAATGCTGGTCTGCTTGATTTTTAATTATGAAATACTTGGTGTTTCATGGAGCTTCCCTCATAGCTCAGGTGGTAAAGAATCCACCTGCAATGCAGGAGACCTGGGTTCGATTCCTGGGTTGGGAAGGTCCCCTGGAGAAGGGAAAGGCTGCCCTCTCCAGTGTTCTGGCCTGGAGAATCCCATGGACTGTCTAGTCCACAGGGTCCCAAAGAGTCGGACACGGCTGAGGGCCTTCACCACTGTGTCATAGGAAATGTCATTTTGGGCATGCAGACAATTCCAGAGATTAGTATAAATACACTTATGAGCCCAACACCCAGGCTCTCGCTCCTCTATGAAAGAAAAGGAGACGCTGGGCCTGTGGATGCCACACGCGTCCCGCCCCCACCACCATTTCATCGTGCCCTGTTACTCCCAAACCTTACCGTATCATCTCTGGGCCTCCCAGAGGAGCTCATTAGCTTGTGTCTGGTTTTGCTGCAGTGTGTAGAACTGTCCCGTGTGTGTGAAAACTTTGCGTGAGAGGCGTCTCATCGCGGGAGTGTTCGCGCAGCTCGCTCCTCCCAGACGCTGCGGGATGTGCCTGCGTTGCCTCCTTGACCGTCACTGCTCACTCATGGCTCTGCCGGGTAGCGCTCCCTTCCTTGGTGGCAGGGGCATGAGCTGGCGGCTGTCAAAGGTGATGGGGGGCATGCCCCGTGGCTCACCCTGGAGGAGTGAGCGCAGGGCTCTCCGCGGGGCCAGGCTGCAGCCCCTTCCCCCTCTGAGGCCCCTCCAGGACCCTCAAGCCATTGTGTGCACGGGGGTTAACGCCCAGACCCTGCCCTCGGCCAGATGCCCGGAGACGGAAAAGGAGGCTACGGAGGTGGCCTCGTTATTTGTTTCTTCCGAGTAAAGTTAATTCTGAGTGTCACCTGTTTGACATTTTTTTGACCCAGACTTTTTATTAACTTTTGAAAATGCGTGTGGTCGTTTGATATTCAAAAGGGCGGCACTGACTGTTTTGCTATGCTGTGCTCTTCTCGTTAAAACGGCTTTCTCTTTCCTTGCAGCATAAAAGCCACCCTCATTNACATTTTTTTGACCCAGACTTTTTATTAACTTTTGAAAATGCGTGTGGTCGTTTGATATTCAAAAGGGCGGCACTGACTGTTTTGCTATGCTGTGCTCTTCTCGTTAAAACGGCTTTCTCTTTCCTTGCAGCATAAAAGCCACCCTCATTCCAGGGGGGAATATAACATTTACAGAGTACCTTTCAAACTCACGAACAGGAGTTTGACTATTTGCAAAGTCTAGAAATTGAAGAAAAATGTAATAAAATTAGGTGGTTACCTAACAGAATGCTGCTTATTTTCTGCTCTCTACAAATGGAAAGACCTGTTTTTTTCCTTAAGTGGCTGTTTGATTTAGGATTTTATTTTTAATTTTCTATGTGTAGATTCATCTTTATTTTAACCTTCTTTGAAAGTTGTTTCTGCTTTAAACTTTGGGGGGAGTGTAAATTATTAGGTAGCGGGTGACAGGCTGAAAACTCAAAGTATGCAAAACACACTCCCAGCAGTGTTTCTCAGCTCTGCACACGTCACTGCATCTTTACTTACTGTCGGCAACAAGATGCTTATGTATAAATTGGAAATACTGATGTTTAATACTCCTCCCTGTAAACCAGGGGGAATCGCAGTTTTCTGCTCTCATACTCAGCTAGGACTGCTGCATATCATACAGTTTTTCTTTTAATATAGAGAAATAAAGTTTTCTTTTCAGATAAAACTATTAACTTATGGAAAATAAGTGAATGGGATAAAGGAGCAGAAGGCTATAACTTAAAAGAGGAAGACGGACGGCTGTGAGGCCTGTCTAGAGTCGGCGCTGTGGGTGTGTGCTACATTTTCTTTAAACTAGCCAGTGCTTGCCATGAGTTAACCAGTAATGATGCTTAGGTNATAAAGGAGCAGAAGGCTATAACTTAAAAGATGAAGATGGACGGCTGTGAGGCCTGTCTAGAGTCGGCGCTGCGGGTGTGTGCTACATTTTCTTTAAACTAGCCAGTGCTTGCCATGAGTTAACCAGTAATGATGCTTAGGTCAGCTGTGTAGTGGATACTGTGAAGTATACAGAAATACTGTGCGATCTGCCTTCTCCTTGAATGTTCTCGCAGTCACCTTATGTGTGCTTGTTAAAGTGAGTCCTCTTATTCTCACAAAGACAAAAGTCACATAATGCTACTGAAGAAAAGACGGATTTAATTCCACCACAGACCTTTCTGAGTGCATCTGCTGACTTTCCCTGCGAGCTTCCGCGTGGCTCGGTGGTGGGGCTGGAGCAGGTGGAGCTGGGCGCAGCTGCCTGGGGGGAGCTGAGCTGCGGACAGGCAGGCGGGCCTCCGCCGCGTTTCCTCTGGGCCAGCTAGGGTGGAGGCTGACATCCCAGAGTTCGTTGCCTCTCAATCCACTGGCACATTGCTAGCTCTTTTTTCTTAAGAATCCTCCACTCCCTCTTTGGTGTGCCTAGGTACGCTGTGAATGGCCGTATCCATTCTAATGTTTCAATTTTTCATCACATTTTGACATCTGTGAAATTGAGTGAAACTTAAAATCTGCTATCTTGCTGTCGGCCTAGTGGGGACCCCGTGGATGGTGTCTGCAATAAAATGAAGTGTGTGAAGGAGGTTTAACAAGCTTGAGTCCTGCCCTCGTGAGACCCGGGGTGCTGCCTCGGGCCAGGCGGCCCGCCCACCCGAGACCAGCCCGACACGGCCCGGAGGCCTCCNGGGGGGGGGGGTGGAGAACCTTGTCGGTCGGTGGCATCACCCTGCTTCTGGGAGGTGAGGCAGAGAAAGCTGTGCAGTTTGCTAAAATCTGAACCCTAATCTGAACCAGGGTGTTTGGATCCAAGCAGTGTCTTTGCAGGCTGGTTCTCGAGTGGGTCCTTCTCACCTTCCCTCTCCTGCTGTGTCTCAGAGGCTGTTCTGAATGTGGTTTGCTGCATAGAGACCACGGTGGGAGCTCGCTGTGCCTCCAGGGTTTGTCTCTGAAATAGGAGCTTCCCTCCACCTCGCGGAAGCTCGCTGTCTTGGTAACTGACTCAGAGGCAGTCTTAAATTGTGTGTACTTCAGAGTTAAATAATGTTGCCTGTTCTTCTGTATTTCTTTTTCCAAATTTGCTAATAGGTAATAAGGACGGAAAATACTGGCTTTGATTAGCATGACGTTTAATTACCCAATCCAGAAGGGACTTCTCACGTAAGAATGGCATTTAGAAGACATGGAATGGTCACACACGAGGTTACTGGTTTCTCTGGAAAGTGAGGGAGCCCTGTGACGCCCTGCATTCTGGAATGCGTCTGCTCGGCCAGGCCGTGAGTGCAGTGGCTCATGCGTCATGCTGGTTCTTTCCATCCGTCTGCTGGTGTAGCGAGTCACTCACTCTGTGAAACAGCGCACGCAGCGCGGGCTTCCGTGTCCTGCCGGCACCCAGATGAAGCGTCCCTGCGGTCAAGAGGGTTCCAAGGCTGGGTTCCCTCAGTGGCCTTGGCGTCAGTCGGCGGGTCTCTTCCAGCCTTTCTCTTCCTCTGTGAGCGGAGGTGCTGGCACGTGCCTCCTGGGGCGACGGTGGAAAGGAAGAGGACGGCTGCAGGCCCCTAGCTCCGCGCCTGGTTCAGAGCAGCGAGCCCCCACGCTCAGCCGTGGGCTCCCACCCTCCCGACAGCCTTCTGTGCCAGGAGCGCCCTTCACAGCCGCGGGCTCCACGGTGCACGTGGCCTGGACAGCACGCCCGCTCCTGGAGCCGCAGGCCGCTTGCACTGAGCCCCGTGGACACGCTTCCTGTGCTTGGCCGGATTCGGTGCCCAGGCCTGGAACTGGGTGCGGGCTGTGCACCTGGGCTCCCCAGCTGCCTGTGTGAGCAGGTGCTCCCCGCAGATGGTGAGCGTTTGCAGCAGAACACCAGAGCTCTTGAGAAAGTCACTTCCCGGTTCTGGGAAACCAGACTGGCCTCACTTCGATTATTGGTGAGTGAGGATGCCGTCTGTTAGCTGATGTCCGTTTCTGTGATGCTCTGTGTCCTTTCGCGTTTTCTCTCAGTAATCTGTGAGGACTGCCATTCGTGAGGGTTTGTTTATGCAGTCGCGTCTATCGTGGTCGTAAAGATTGTGTCCCCCATCAGGATTCGGATGCCCGTCTTGTGACCGAGCTCATAAAGCTGGGAACTGGCACGTGCTTCCTGGGGTCTGTTGGCACTCTTGTGCCTGAATCACTCGCGGGGGCGACCTGGTGCCCTGTCGCTCCCCGCCTCCCGCCCGACTTTCTGCCAGTGCCCATCCAGGCCTCGCGGCAGGCTCTCTCCTGAGCTGGGTCACCACGGTCTCACTTTGGGGNCTTCCTGGGGTCTGTTGGCACTCTTGTGCCTGAATCACTCGCGGGGGCGACCTGGTGCCCTGTCGCTCCCCGCCTCCCGCCCGACTTTCTGCCAGTGCCCATCCAGGCCTCGCGGCAGGCTCTCTCCTGAGCTGGGTCACCACGGTCTCACTTTGGGGGGGTTCCTCCCTCAGCCGGGGCGCGTCAAAGGCCCGCGCTGACCAGTCCTCCGGAACCCGCTGGCCGCTCGGCCCGACTCTGGGCTGGCGTGGTCCCCGCCCTGCTTGGCACCTGGCGATGCCCGCGGCCGAGTGCTGGGCAGCGCCGCGCTGCAGCGCCTGGGGCCTGCGCGTGCTGGCTGACGGCTGCAGCCGTGGCTGCGGGGTCGCCGGGTTGGCCAGCCTCCTCGGCGTCCGGTCCCGCTCGCCTGGCCAGGCCCACAGCCAGGTCCGCTCCCCCTCGTGTTCCCAGCCAAGCAGCGTCTGTTTGGCAGCCTGCCGTGTGGCCTTGCTCTGGCAGCTCAAAACACGCTCGTGACGTCGGACCCCGCCACCCTGCCGGGATCCTCCGGAGTCTGCCGCGCTCCTGCTCCTGCGCCGTTTCGTGGCTGTTCATGCGAGACTCGAGCGCAGTGGGCACCTGCCTGCTTTTCTTCCTTAGCTTTATTTTTTTTAATTAATTTTTTAATTTTATTATTTTGTTTACTTTATTTTACTTTACAATACTCTATTGGCTTTGCCATACATCGACATGANTGGCTTTTCATGTGAGACTCGAGCGCAGTGGGCACCTGCCTGCTTTTCTTCCTTAGCTTTATTTTTTTTAATTAATTTTTTAATTTTATTATTTTGTTTACTTTATTTTACTTTACAATACTCTATTGGCTTTGCCATACATCGACATGATAACTTTAAATGTGTGTTATGTTGCTTTGAAAGTCTTTCATAGAAGGCTAGCAGTCACAACGAGGTGAAGGCAGCCCCCTCTCCCCAGGCGTTGCTGGATCTGATTAGTCCATTACCATACATCTTACCTAGCAGGTTACAGTGCCTGTAATTGCCTCCTTCAAACACCTAAGCTCTTAAACCTCCTGTCTGCGAGCCCTGCCTTAACCATGTGCTTCCAGACATCGTGGACAGAAGCCAGCCAACATGGAGGAGCTGACGGAGGTGGTCACAGTGGCAGAGCCTGACCCCCTCCAGGGCCGCGTGCCTGTCCACAGTGAAGCCCAACCCCCTCCAGGGCAGCGTGCTTCTCCACAGCGGAGCCCGACCCCCTCCAGGGCCGCGTGCCCGTCCATAGTGGAGCCTGACACCCTCCAGGGCCACGTGCCCGTCCACAGCAGAGCCCGACCCCCTCCAGGACCGAGTGCTCGTCCACAGCAGCAGCACAGGGCCACCTNTCCACAGCGGAGCCCGACCCCCTCCAGGGCCGCGTGCCCGTCCATAGTGGAGCCTGACACCCTCCAGGGCCACGTGCCCGTCCACAGCAGAGCCCGACCCCCTCCAGGACCGAGTGCTCGTCCACAGCAGCAGCACAGGGCCACCTGCCCCTGCGACACGTGGTCCTCTGCCACGCGCTGCTGGCACACCCAGGGTCAGCGCTGGCGAGCTCGGGCACCGTGCATGCAGAGCCCCACCTCGCCCGGGCGCCCCCCACCTCCAGAGCCCTCGCGGTGCCTCCTGTCGCCCGCGCCTGCCTGCAGGGAGGCCCTGCTTCCTGGGTGCCCGCGGTGGGGCCTGCAGGTCACCCGGCCAGCCCCTCTATGCACGGGGACCTCTGCGGAGGCCGGAGGCCGTCTCCCGCGCCCGGGATGGGCTCTGTCCCTTCAGAGCTTTGCGGGCCTGGAAGCCAGTTCCCTCAGGAAAGCCCAGGCGTTAGCCCACTGAGCCTTGAGGTCTTTCTGGGGGAAGAGAGCTCCGGGTTTGTTATTTTCACTCATAAGGAACAGGCCCTACTTTGTAGAAAACCAGGAAGTCAGTGTGTCAGGACAGTGCGTGTGTCCTGGGAACTCTGCCAGCATGCTCTGGCGCTGAGCGCTGGCGGCGTCCTGGCCCAGAGTGCCGTGGATGGTCCTGTTCTGGACACTCTGTCCTGCAGTGAAGTCAGTGTATCGGTCAGTCCGTCCAGAGCGTCTCCTGCCGTAAAGTAGGGGCAGCTCTGGCAGAGCCTGCACATTTGGCCTGTGTTTTCAAGACAACACTCTTGAGTAAACAGCCTTAGATTCCAAGAATGGTTTTATATGTCAACCAAGTTGGTTATGTGAGTAAACGCTCAGTAAGTACTCAGTATTGCCACTAGGTTGCTTAGGATCACTTCAGATTCAGAGTCAATAAACATATAGGTTCTTTGTAACACATATATTTTTTTTTAAAGCAGCAGCTGAAAATGAAAGAAGTGCAGACCTCCTTGCCCACAGTTCCCCGAGCCAGGACAGGCTCTGGGGTCTGGTGCACGGGCGGGTGGGGGTAAGACAGGCACCTGAGTTACTGCTGATAAAGCAAGAGTGCTGGGGAAAGAGAGGTCTGCCCGGGAAGCCTTCGGAATCTTTCTGAGGGCGGTAGGTGGGTTTTGCTGCAGTGAGTCTCGCCCGTCGAACGCTGAAGGAGACCCCTCTCCCGGCGGGAGGTGGCAGGTGGGACAGCTGCGGCCGTAGTCCGCCGTCCTCAGCCGAGGGCCGGCCCTGCAGCGCCCGTGGCTCGGGAGTCAGAGGGCCCTGGGGCCGCGCTGGCCTCTCGTGGTGCCCGGCGTGGAGCCTGCCAGCTGGGGTATGCCAGGCCCCGGCCCCCGGGCGCCACAGGCTGTGCGGGGCGTCTGCGGGGCGCCCGCTGGCTGTCCGGGTTCAAGCTGGGGCCCCGCGAGCCCGGGGGCCTCGCTCGTGCTGCAGAGCGGGCTGTCCTCTGGCTTTTGAACAGAAGAGGAAGCACTGCGCTTTCCGGCTTTGGAAGAGCCGAGCAGTAGGTCCTGCTCAGAAAACGCCTCCCCTGTGTCCGACGTGGAATCCAGCCGCAGCGGTCGGTACGGGATGAGCCGGGACTACCCGTCAGTGGAGGCGCGGGGCCTCGACACGGAGCGCCGGGCTGTTGAGACCCACCAGGCGAGGCCTTGGGGGCCACCGCCCCGACCTTCCTGCGCTTCCATTAAGGTCCACGAGTACCTGCGAAGCAAGCTGCGTCCACTCTGCGAAAATGACTGCATCTTTGACAACCGAGCGCTGCCGAAGTGGCCCCGACAGGTGAGGCGGCGTGGGGACCCGGCCCTCCAGGCCCAGGGCTGGTGCGCGCCCGGCCGCCCGAGTGGAAGCGGGGTCACGTTTCTCACCGTGCCTGCAATTCCGTCCATGTCTGAACAGCAAGCACGGCGCTAGGTTCATGCTAGCTGTGTCTGAAATGCTTAGAGGATGACAATTTCTTATTTTCTATTATTTCCAAGAGGAGTGAAAGGACGGAGGTGAGAAGTTTGTGTGGGTGGGTGGGATGGCCTTTGCCTTGGGAACGAGTGGAGGACGAGACCCCAGAATGCTGCGTGCGTGGATAGCGGCGCAGGCTGGCGGGACGCCCCGCGCTGCCGGGGCTACGGCCACTCGATGCCTCCGGTCGTCTGTGGGCACGTGCCTCAGGAGTCACAGCCGCACTGGTTCTGCCTAGAGGTCAGCGTTTAATAACATCTGAAACCTCTGCTGTCGTGAGGTGGGAGGAGATGCTGCCGTGGGCCTGTGATGGGGTGTGTGCCGCGTGGGACTTGAGCATGTGTCCAAACTGAGGACCTCCTGGTGGTGGTGAGGGGCTGCCAGATACCCCGAGGCGCCCTGCGGTACAGACTCTGGGACTCGACCCCGGGACTGCCCGCCGGGACGCCGCCAGCCTTTGCGCGTGAAGAGGAGGAGAGTGAAGCGGGTGCGCCACTGGCCTCGGGGCCTCGGCAGCACCCAGGAGCCGGGAGCCCCGGCGGGAGGAGCCGCGACTCTGGACCCGCAGAGGTTGGCTCTTGAGACGGAGACCCTTGGGACCTGTAGAAGGCACCCATCTGCGTTAGACAGGCCCCAAGGGAGACGTGTGGGGGGAGACCACGTCCCTAGCGTTTGTGAGCCTGAGTAGGGCTGTGTGTGTGCGCGTGCTGATGTGGGGAGCACGCCCCGCGGGCCGCCCAGGCACGTGGGGAGCGGACGTGTCAGGTATCGAAGCCTGCTCTCCACAGGCTGACGTGCCTGCGTGGTGCCAGTGGTGGGTGGAGGGTGTGGTGCCCGGGGCAGAGACAGGACTTCGCCCTCAGGCCTCGCACGGCCGCCTGGGACTGTCAGAGCCCTGAGGGGGGCCCAGGCCAGGCGGGTCCGCCCTCGTGGCGCACTCGGTGTCACGGCAACACTTGGAGCTGGGGGTCCGCCCGGCTTCAGAAGGTGGAAAACACAGCTCTGGCCTGCGACGGGCCCAGGTCCAGAGCCCTCATGAAACGCTTTCTCAGCAGCCCCGCTGAGGGCGTGCAGAGCCACGGGGGACTTGCCCTTCCCAGGGCACCAGGGCCCAGGATTTCCCTGGGTTTAAACCCCTGAAACCAGAGCTCAAAGAAGCAGACGGGCAGGCATGCGTAGGAAGGGCAGTGTACACACGCCCCCGGAAACAAGAGAGCGTGGCGCTCCGAGAATCCTGCTTCCAGAGCACGTGCAGTGGCGTGTACACGGGGCAGGCAGGGGCCGGCCCACCCCGCGCGCACGGCACTCATGTGGCCCCCACACTGGGAGGGGACCCCAGCCGCTACTCGGGACGCGAGCTGCGTCCTGAGAACCCACGGTGGACTCAGCATGCCCTGTGCAGCTGAGGAGATCCTGCATTCACTGAAGACGGGAAACACTCTGAGGAGAAAGTCAAGGTTCTTACTTTTTCAAAAACACATTAGTATGATTAGCAGTGTAGATTCGTTACTGTCTCCTCTTTGATTCTGTTGTACCTGTGTTTACTGATACGACTGTGTATGGGGTTCAGTGAGACAGTCTCACCACGGTTCTCTCCTGGCCGTTACAGTCTTTCCTGTCTGAGGTCTGAAGGGGGCCTGTGCAGAGCTGGGGTAGGCGGTGAGCCGCTTCATCCGGGGCCGGCGGGGCAGGATGAAGGGTTCCTTGTCGCTTACAGGTCCTCGTCTTTCATGCAGCACCATCCTCACAGGTCCTACAACAGCTTCTTCTGGATGTTCGATAGGTCCACCTGGAGGGTCAAGACTCCGGAGGCCTCCAGGGTGAACAGCAGGCCTTGGGCCAGCCTGCAGCCTTGCAGGGTATGTGCGGGCGGGAGGTGGAAGGGTGAGGTGAGAGTATTCCTGGACCAGCAGGTGAGCGTATTCCTGGACCAGCCGGAATACCCTGCACACGCGTGCGCCCGGCCAAGAGCGTCATTGCCGTGGCCGCCACCGGCCGCCTGTACACCTTCCAGGACGAGGTCAGCTAGGGCGGCAGAGGGCCCCACGTCTGCAGAATCACGCCTGCTCGCTGTCGGGGCTCGGTGGCCGCCTCGCCTCTGAGAAGCAGTGATGCCCACCTTCCTCAGCACAGACTGCCTGGGGCTCTGAGCGGGGGGCCCCGGCTTCTGCCTCAGGGAGGGCGGCCCCGGCTTCTGCCCCGGGGAGGGGGGCCCCGGCTTCTGCCCCGGGGAGGGGGGCCCCGGCTTCTGCCCCAAGGAGGGGGGGCCAGCTTCTGCCCCAGGGAGGGGCCCCGGCTTCTGCCCTGAGGAGGAGCTGTCTCTTATACACATCTCCTGCGACGGGCCCAGGTCCAGAGCCCTCATGAAACGATTTCTCAGCAGCCCCGCTGAGGGCGTGCAGAGCCACGGGGGACTTGCCCTTCCCAGGGCACCAGGGCCCAGGATTTCCCTGGGTTTAAACCCCTGAAACCAGAGCTCAAAGAAGCAGACGGGCAGGCATGCGTAGGAAGGGCAGTGTACACACGCCCCCGGAAACAAGAGAGCGTGGCGCTCCGAGAATCCTGCTTCCAGAGCACGTGCAGTGGCGTGTACACGGGGCAGGCAGGGGCCGGCCCACCCCGCGCGCACGGCACTCATGTGGCCCCCACACTGGGAGGGGACCCCAGCCGCTACTCGGGACGCGAGCTGCGTCCTGAGAACCCACGGTGGACTCAGCATGCCCTGTGCAGCTGAGGAGATCCTGCATTCACTGAAGACGGGAAACACTCTGAGGAGAAAGTCAAGGTTCTTACTTTTTCAAAAACACATTAGTATGATTAGCAGTGTAGATTCGTTACTGTCTCCTCTTTGATTCTGTTGTACCTGTGTTTACTGATACGACTGTGTATGGGGTTCAGTGAGACAGTCTCACCACGGTTCTCTCCTGGCCGTTACAGTCTTTCCTGTCTGAGGTCTGAAGGGGGCCTGTGCAGAGCTGGGGTAGGCGGTGAGCCGCTTCATCCGGGGCCAGCGGGGCAGGATGAAGGGTTCCTTGTCGCTTACAGGTCCTCGTCTTTCATGCAGCACCATCCTCACAGGTCCTACAACAGCTTCTTCTGGATGTTCGATAGGTCCACCTGGAGGGTCAAGACTCCGGAGGCCTCCAGGGTGAACAGCAGGCCTTGGGCCAGCCTGCAGCCTTGCAGGGTATGTGCGGGCGGGAGGTGGAAGGGTGAGGTGAGAGTATTCCTGGACCAGCAGGTGAGCGTATTCCTGGACCAGCCGGAATACCCTGCACACGCGTGCGCCCGGCCAAGAGCGTCATTGCCGTGGCCGCCACCGGCCGCCTGTACACCTTCCAGGACGAGGTCAGCTAGGGCGGCAGAGGGCCCCACGTCTGCAGAATCACGCCTGCTCGCTGTCGGGGCTCGGTGGCCGCCTCGCCTCTGAGAAGCAGTGATGCCCACCTTCCTCAGCACAGACTGCCTGGGGCTCTGAGCGGGGGGCCCCGGCTTCTGCCTCAGGGAGGGCGGCCCCGGCTTCTGCCCCGGGGAGGGGGGCCCCGGCTTCTGCCCCGNCCCCAGGGAGGGGCCCCGGCTTCTGCCCCGGGGAGGGGCCCTGGCTTCTGCCCCGGGGAGGGTCCGGGTGTCGCTGCTCGGGTGAGAAGCCAGCTGGAAGCAGCCTCGAGGCCTTGACTGGCACAGACGTCTTTATTTAGGTCTGAGCCTGCCTTCCAGATTAGAGACCAGACACCCACACCCAAGAGGAGTCGCCAGGTGCAGCCTCTCCTGCCAGCCCTCCTCCCCCTCTGCCATCCCCTGGCCTCCACCCAGGTGGCTGCGCCCGCCACCCACCACCAGCCTCGATGGCTCTGCGCCGGTGAGGCCCCGGGCAGCTGCACCTCCCACTCCTGTGCCCACCGTCGCCCCTTCTGGGGCAGCCGCTTAATCAAAGCAACGCACTGTGAAGAGTGTCTTTAAGTCCAAAATAAGCATCGTCTTTTCACTTGCTTTCATTGCACGTAACGAAATTGTGCAGAATTGACTTTAAAACTCTTTTATACTCGTTGACAGATTGGTGGAGCGTGTGTAGTGTCTGAGGCTCTGAGCGTGTGCATCCCCAAACTTCCGCAACCTTTGTTTCTGTAGAACTGGTACCCCTGACCCGCCAGGTAAGGACTGGACGAAGCCTCAACTGAGAGAGAAAATCATAGGGAGCAGCCTCAGAACTGCTGCTAAGAAGCTAACACGGGGTTTAAAGCATGCCGCAGATGCGCTGCCGTTGAAAACTTTCATGCTTTTTCTAAACCATTTTTAAACTACTAGGTGCGGAGTGGAGGAATAACACTTCTTTAAAATGCTAAAATTATACCCTGGATTTCACACTGAAAGGCAGCGAAAATTAAACCGTTTTAATTTCTATCCCTTGATGGTTTAACAGTAGGATCTTTGGTGTCAGAAATCAAGATTTCCCCTCCCCTCTCAAAAAATACAGCGGTAACAATAAGTCACTGGAGCTTGCTCTGTGGAATTCCACACTGGAGCCGCGGCCCCAGTCCTCTGGGGGGCGGGCGGCTGGGCCACGCACTGCTCGTGGACTCACTGTGCTGGTGGAGGGCCCGTCAGCGCACATTCCAGTTGCAAATTGAGAACCAAAACGTATTAGGTGGGTGCAAACATAACTGCGGTTTCTGCATTGCTGAGCCGGAGAAGGCGACGGCAGCCACTCCAGGACTCCAGCCTGGAGAACCCCAGGGACGGGGGAGCCCGGTGGGCTGCAGCCCATGGGGTCGCGCAGAGTCGGACACGACTGAGCGACTTCACTCTCACTGTTCACTTTCACGCACTGGAGAAGGCAATGGCACCCCATTCCAGGACTCCAGCCTGGAAAATCCCATGGACAGAGGAGCCTGGTGGGCTGCAGTCCATGGGGTCGCGCAGAGTCGGACACGACTGAGCGACTTCACTCTCACTGTTCACTTTCACGCACTGGAGAAGGCAATGGCACCCCATTCCAGGACTCCAGCCTGGAAAATCCCATGGACAGAGGAGCCTGGTGGGCTGCAGTCCATGGGGTCGCGCAGAGTCGGACACAACTGAAGCGACTTAGCAGCAGCAACAGCACTGTTGAAATTTGTCGTTTGATGCTGGAATACATCCTTACTGTGGTTATGTCATAGATCATTTCTTGCTTTATGATTTTTTTGCTAATGTCTTACTGCTGTGTATTTTATATTTGTTTGAGACTAGGGAAATGATGTTAGACAAAAAGCAAATTCAAGCGATTTTGTTATTCAGGTTCAAAATGGGTCAGAAAGCAGCGGCGACACTTGCAACGTCTACAGCGCATTCGGGCCAGGAACGGCTGACAGCATACAGTGTCCGGGGGTTCTTCTGCAAAGGAGACGAGAGCCTTGAAGACGAGGAGTGTGGAGGCCCACCACCAGCTGACAGTGAGCAACTGAGGGCCATCATCCAAGCTGATCCACTGACAGCTACGTAAGAATCTGCCGCAGAACTCAAGCGTCAGCTGTTCTACGGTCATTTGGCATCTGAAGCAAATTGAAAAGGTAAAAAAGCTCGCTAAGTGGGTGCCTCGTGAGGTGCCTGGAATGTTTTCTACATGTGGTCGTTTTTAAGCATTGTCTTTCTTCTCTACTGTATGCAAAACCTAAGAACCACGTCTCAGTTGGATGGTGACGGGCGATGAAAAGCGGATTTTATACAACTGGCAATGACCAGCTCAGTGGCTGGACTGAGAAAAAGCTCCAGAGCCCTTTCCAGAGTCACACGTGCACCAACAATAGGTCAGGTCACGGGGGGTCTGCTGCCCCTCTGAGCCACGACAGCTTTCAGAATCCCGGTGAAAGCATTACAGCTGAGAAGCAGGCTCAGCAGATCAAGGAAACACACTGGAAACTGCAACACAAGCCGCCGTCGGTCAACAGAAAGGGCCCAACTCTCCACGACGCCCGGCCACGCTTCGCAACCACCGCTTCAGAAGCTGAACGAATTGGGCTATGCAGTTTTGCCTCACTCACCACATTCACCTACTTTCACCAACAGACTACCTCTTCAAGCGGCTCAACGACTTTTTGCAGAGAAAGCATTTCCACAACCAGCGGGAGGCAGAAGCTATTTTCCAAGCATTCATCAAATCCCAAAACATGGATTTTTATGCTACAGAAATTAACTATAACTATTTATTGCTCCTTGGAAGAAAAGCTATGACCAGCCTAGACAGCATATTTGAAAGCAGAGACATTACTTTGCCAACAAAGGTCCATCTGGTCAAGGCTATGGATTTTCCAGCAGTCATGTATGGATGTGAGTTGGACCATAAAGAAGGCTGAGTGCTGAAGAATTGATGCCTTTGAACTGTGCTGTTGGAGAAGATTCTTGAGAGTCCCTTGGACTGCAAGGAGATCAGTCCTAAGTGTTCACTGGAAGGACTGATGCTAAAGCTGAAACTCCAATACTTTGGCCACCTGATGCAAAGAACTGAGTCACTGGAAAAGCTGGGAAAGATTGAAGGCGGGAGGAGAAGGGGCCGACAGAGGATGAGATGGTCGGATGGCATCACTGACTCGATGGACATGAGTTTAAGCAAGCTCCAGGAGTTGGTGATGGACAGGGAGGCCTGGCATGCTGCAGACCATGGGATTGCAAAGAGTGACTGAAGTGACTGATAACTATTTAAAATTCATGGTCTGAAATCACAATTACTTTTGCACCAACCTAATACACTTACTTTAAAGGTAATTCTTTTACTCTGTTGGTAGTGATGCAGTTCACAAATCTGAGATATTGAACAACTATCTTACGTATCAAGTCCTTAAGCATTTCTGGAAAGATGGGGTTGTACATATTTGTTTAGCTATTTTCGCCAAAAGTTCAATAAATTTCAAACATTTAGCTGGATTTGTCCTGTGTAATTAGACAGTTTTTTCCATATTTCCTTCGAGACATATTTCCCACCGAACAAGAAACCAGCCTTCTGCCTCTCAGAGGGCCCTGAGCTGGGGTGTGCATGGCCAGGCAGGGGTCCCTGTTTGGTGCTGACGGCCCTCAGAAGTGCTCTTGAGAAGTATGTGATCTAAGAGAGGTCCAGCAATTTCTCCGGTGTTCTTTGCCAGCTGACACTTTTGATTCCATACAAGCCTCTTCCCTGCCTGATGACATAACAGTCCTGTGGTTTTGGACTTAACCTCACGTGTTTATCCTGGCTGCACCGGCCCTGAGCTGCTGTGTGTGAGCTTCCCCTACGTGTGCCGAGCACGGCTCAGGAGTCACGGCCCCGGTCTCAGTCGCTCCACAGCACGTGGGGTCTCCCCAGATCCGGGGTCGAACCCGTGGCCCCGGCACTGGCAGGCAGATCCTTACCCACTGGGCGGGTAGGAACACCCCCATATCAACAGTGAGCTTCCCGCGCCATCACCTACCTGAACCGACGACCTTGGCCCTAACTGGGAGAGGGTTATTCAGAGGGCCCCACCCCCTCTCCTGGCCACACCCACCCGTGCAGACAATCAGGCTCCTTCGTCTCTGGCAGAGGCGCCCCAGCTTCTGGTGCAGACGCGCAGCCGCTGGCTCTTCTCTGCATGTTGTTCACTTGCTCAGTCACGTCTGACTCTGTGACCCCGTGAAACTGCAGCACGCCAGCCTTCACTCTCCTTAACTGTCTCCCAGAGTTTGTCCAAATTCATTTCCGTGGAATCAGTGATGCTATCTAACCATCTCATCGCCTGCCACCCTCTTTTGCCTTCAAAATTTCCCAGCATCAGCATCTTCCAACTAGTCAAGTCTTCAAATCAGGTGGCCAAAGTATTGGAGCTTCAGCATCTGTCCTTCCAGTGAATATTCAGGGTTGATTTCCTTTTGGGACGGACTGGTTGGATCTCCTCACCATCCAGGGGACTTTCATGAGTCTTCTCCAGCACAATCCAAACGCATCAGTTCTTCTGCATGAACAACACTAAACCATTTCACTTGCTCACACTTTGTTCCTCACCCTGCAGTTAGGGCTCAGCAGACTCAGCCTGTCCCCCGGGGCAGCTCAGCAGGGTGTGGACCAGNACTTTCCTGTTTCACTTTCATCAAGAGGCTCTTTAGCTCCTCTTCACTTTCTGCCATAAGGGTGGTGTCATCTGCATATCTGAGGTTATTGATATTTCTCCCGGCAATCTTGATTCCAGCTTGTGATTCTTCCAGCCCAGCGTTTCTCATGATGTACTCTGCATATAAGCTCAATAAGCAGGGTGACCATATACAGCCTGACGCGCTCCTTTTCCTATCTGCATTACCATTGTTATATTTTGTTCGGTTGCTTACTGATGTGTGCTTAGTCCCGCAGTCGTGTCCGACTCTGTGACCCCATGGGCTGTAGCCCGCCAGGCTCCGCTGTCCATGGGACTCTCCAGGTAAGAATACAGGATTGGGTTGCCATTTCCTCCTCCAGGGGATCTTCCGGACCCAGGGATTGAACTCAGGCCTCCCGCACTCCAGGTCAATTTTTCACTGACTGAGCCACCAGGGAAGCCTCTGATAGAGAAAATTTGTGTGTATTGTCGCAACCTGATAAGCTCACTGAAATCTACAGATTTTCTAAGTTCTCTGAAGTCTTTATAGGCAATTACCTGGAAGTGTTCAAATGAAAATGTTGCTTATTGCACCTGGTTTTCCCTCCCAGTGTGGAGCCCTCCACAACGCCCACCAAGTTCCGTCACTGGGAGGCTGCCATGAGAGGGAGGTGGAGGCCTGAGGCGTAGAGATTGACAGGATCCTTGTAAAGTAACCTACCTTTGCAAGGGTTAAAGTTAGGGGTGCGGTAGTTTCTGGGGTGGTAAAGAACCTGCCTGCCATTCCAGGCTTAAGAGACGTGGGTTACATCCCTGGGTCTGGAAGAGCCCCTGGAGGAGGGCATGGCAGCCCACTCCAGTACTCCTGCCTGGAGAATCCCATGGACAGAGGAGCCTGGCGGGCTGCCATCCATGGGGTAGCAGAGAGTGGGCACGACTGAGCAACTGAGCGCAGCACACCGCAGTCTGCCCTGGGGAAGCCCAAGGAGCCCTGAGCCAGAGCTGGTGGTTCAAGAAAAACAGAAGTGGGGAAAGCGAGCTCAGTGACTGAAGATGTTTCCCTGTCCTGCTCTCACTTCCCTGCTCTGAAAAAGCAGTCTGGCTTTTGAGGCAGTGCTCATCAAACTTTTTGCTCCTATAGTCCCTGAAAAACTTTCAAAAATTCTTCCTTTCGTACTTCAAGTGGACATCTAAGTTTTGCATCATAAATA
Source organism: Neotragus pygmaeus (assembly GCA_006410875.1). Taxonomy (NCBI): domain Eukaryota; kingdom Metazoa; phylum Chordata; class Mammalia; order Artiodactyla; family Bovidae; genus Neotragus; species Neotragus pygmaeus. The sequence goes on along the minus strand of SJYV01043269.1, from coordinate 11,763 downwards.
TAAATGCTTGTGAAGGATATTATTTCTGACATACTGTATTTTTAATCAAACTTTTTATCAATTCAGTTCAGTCACTCAGTCATGTCCAACTGTTTGTGACCCCATGGACTGCAGCACACCAGGCCTCCCTGTCCATCACCAACTCCCAGAGCTTACTCAAACTTATATCCATTGAGTCGGTGATGCCATCCAACCATCTCATCCTCTATAGTTCCCTTCTCCTCCTGCCTTCAATCTTACCCAGGGTCTTTTCCAGTGAGTCAGTTCTTCACATCAGGTGGCCAAAATATTGGAGTTTCAGCTTCAGCATCAGTCTTCCAGTGAATATTCAGAACTGATTTCCTTTAGGATAGACTGGTTGGATCTCCTTGCTATTCAAGGGACTCTCAAGAGTGGTTCAAAAGCATCAATTCTTCAGCGCTCAGCTTTCTTTATAGTCCAATTCTCACATCCATCCATACATAACTATGAAAAAAGCCATAGCTTTGACTAGATGGACCTTTGTTGACAAAGTAATGTCTATGCTTTTTAATATGCTGTCTAGGTTGGTCATAACTTTCTTTCCAAGGAAGAAGCATCTTTTAATTTCATGGCTGCAGTCACTATCTGCAGGGATTTTGGAGCCCCAAAAAATAAAGTCTGTCACTATTTTTAATGTTTCCCCGTCTATATCCCATGAAGTGATGGGACTGGATGCCATGATTTTAGTTTTCTGAATATTGAGTTTTAAGCCAACTTTTTCACTCTCCTCTTTCACTTTCATCAAGACGTTCTTTAGTTCTTCACTTTTTGCCACAAGGGCGGTGTCATCTGCATATCTGAGGTTATTGATACTTCTCCCAGCCATCTTGATTCCAGTTTGTGCTACATCCAGCCATGATGTACTCTGCATAGAAGTTAAATGAGCAGGGTGACAATATACAGCCTTGATGTACTCCTTTCCCTATTTGGAACCAGTCTGTTGTTCCATGTCCAGTTCTAACTGTTGTTTCCTGACCTGCATACAGATTTCTCAAGAGGCAGGTCAAGTTATAACACTTTTTGAAAAATATTTATTTGGCTGCACTTGGCCTTAGTTGGAGCATGAAAGAGTGTTATTTGCAGCATGTGGACTCTTAGTTATGGCACATGGGATCTAGTTCCCTCAGGCTCGAACCAGGGCCCTCTGAATTGGGAGTTCAGAGTCTTAGCCACTGGACCACTAGGGAAATTACTCATCACACTTTTAAAGGTATACAGTGGCCACTAACTACCAAAACAATTTGATTTTCTCATCACCCAATTTAAATGTGCATTGGTTATTATCCTTCTTTAATAGCAAATTTTATATCTTATTTTTCTTCTTGAACTTGTATATCAATTTCACTTTCTCCTTGAAAATTTATCATAATGTAATCTGTTCAGTGCTTCCATTGTGGCTCTGTGGTAAAAAACCCACCTGCCATGCAGGAAATGTGGGTTTGATCCCTGGGGTAGGAAGATCCTTTGGAGAAGGGATGGCAACCCACTCCAATATTCTTGCCTGGAAATCACATAAACAGAGGAGGGCTGTTTATGGACTGGCAGGCTACAGTCCATGGGGTCAAAAAGAGTTGGACACAGCTGAGCACACACAGAATACCTTTTTACTTTTGAGTCTTTCATTGATCACCCTAGGACGTACATTTAAATGTAATAAAAAATATATCTTAGGCCCCTAAGGCTCTTTAAAAATTTCTTTTTGATAAGCTTGTCATTCTGATGGTCAGCATTTCACATTTCAACATAATAACAAATCTCAAATCTTGGTAAGTAATTATTGAGAATGAGACAGGTACAGCAGCTTTCAATTTGGAATTTTCCTTTTTGCAGCTATTAACTCCTGAGAAGCCTCGGTCACATAAGTAAACAAGTGAGAGCAGAAAGCACCCTGGGCTCGAGTGTTAACAGTCCTGACGCTCAGTTCTCTGAACCCCTTTGAGTTACATACCAAAGGTCACATGTTGCTCTTTCACCAAAAAAGTATGCTAATTGAGCTCTCTTCAAGTCTGTTGAAACTTAAAGAATTAGAATTTCTCTGACTTGCTGAAGGAGTCATCAGCTCCTACAAACATTCGCATTGTCAGCAAAAAGGAACACATTTCAAATTGTCCCCCGGAACTCCTGAAAGTTTGCACAGCTCAGGGCAAAACCCCACAGCATCTGGTGGATCAGAGTGGGAAGAGATGATGATCAAAGTGGGCGGGCAGAAACTGTTCAAAGGCAGATCAATTTTTTGAAAGAAATTGATTTCCTTCAAACTATCGGCCTCTCCCTCCTTGATAAGTCTCCACACGTACCCAACTGCACCCCAGCTTGAGAACAGACCTCAGGATGTTAACAAAAGCCCTTCTCAAGCTGGCCTCAGTGAGGGGAGGGGAGCAGGTGGGCAGGGCAGGCCTCCCGTCAGGCACCCTCACAAGTGTGGCAGACTTGGGGGCTGCGAGCAGGGCGTCGGGCAGTGACGGGGCTGTTTTCCCTTCTAGGGCAGTGGACACCAGCAGATGCTGCCTAAAGTTTATGGAATCAGAAACAGACACTTTATTATTTTTAAAAACACCTAAAGAGAAAACCTAAATAAAATCAACAACCTCAGATATGCAGCAGACACCACCCTTATGGCAGAAAGTGAAGAGGAACTAGAGAGCCTCTTGATGAAAGTGAAAGAGGAGAGTGAAAAAGCTGGCTTAAAACGCAACGTTCAAAAAACTAAGACAACGGCATCCAGTCTCATCACTTCATGGCAAACAGATGGGGAAACAGTGGAAACAGTGACAGACTTTCTTTTCTTGGGCTCCAAAATCACTACAGATGGTGACCGCAGCCATGAAATGACATGATGCTTGCTCCTTGAAAGAAAAGCTATGACCGACCTAGATAGCATATTAAAAAGCAGAGACATTACTTTGCTGACAAAGGTCAGCTACTGAAAGCTATGGTTTTTCCAAAAGTCATGTATAGGTGTGAGAGCTGGACTGTAAAGAAAGCTGAGCACAGAAGAGCTGATGCTTTTGAACTGTGGTGTTGGAAAAGACTCTTGAGAGTCCCTTGGACTGCAAGGAGGTCAAACCAGTCCATTTTAAAGGAAATCAGTCCTGAATATTCATTGAAAGGACTGGTGCTGAAGCTGAAACTCCAATACTTTGGCCACCTGATTCGAAGAACTGACTCATTGGAAAAGACCCTGATGCTGGGAAAGATAGAGGCAAGGGAAGGGGATGACAGAGGATGAGATGGTTCGATGGCATCACTGAGTTGATGGACATGAGTTTGAGCAAGCTCCGGGAGTTTGTGATGGACAGGAAGGCCTGACGTGCCACGGTCCATGGGGTCGCAAAGAATCGGACACGACTGGGTGACTGAACTGACCTGAACTGGCCAAAGCCAGTGGAGGGCATTCTGTGAAAGCTGGCGATGATGAAAGCCTGGGGGGCTCCACCAGGACAGGGAGGAGCCGCCCCAGGGAAGGGTGCGCAAGTCGCTGCTTCCCCTCGGGCCCTGGGTGTTGCCGGGGGGAGGCGGCCGGATGGACATGCTTGGCCCTGACTGGTGGGGGGGGCAGAACCTTTGGGGAGGGCTCATCCTTCGCCTCTAGGATTCCTGCCAGGCGTCCTCACGGAGATGCCGCCCGGGGCTCAGAGCTCGGCTCTGACTGTGCTGTTCTGCTTCCCATCCTCTTCCAGGAAAGCCTGGGCTTTTCCACGAGGTCCCCGTGATGTCTGCATGCCAGGCTGCTTTTAGGAACGGCCGACATGACGACACTCTAGGAGCTGTAAACAGTGTGCCCTCACGGGGTCTGGCGTGTCCCAGCTCCCGTCCAGGCGGTTGAGGAATGGGATCCTTTCCAAGGAGAGGCTGCGCCTTGATTAGGAGCCCCGCCTGCCCTGGCGTGAAACATTCAAAACAGGAAAGGGCACCTGGACTGGAGCCGCGTCCCTGCCAAGCCTGGAGCGAGGTCCCGGGACTCGGCGGGGCTGTTTGTCCGCCTCTTTCCTGAAGGACTGGCGCAGCGGCTCCTGAGCTCAGGGCGGGGGCACGCAACAGGCGGGGGCATGCGCACACCCGTGCCCCCCCCCGCCCCCCGCCCCGGAAGCCCAGCAGGTGGCCTCCAACAGGAGCTCGGGCCCCCAAACCTTCCCACGCTGGCAGCCTGCCAGGGGCCCAGAGGAGAGGCTGTGGGTCGGGGAGGACCCGCGAGGGGCTGGACTGACGGCTCTCAAATGCCCGAAAGGCTGGGCTCGGAGCAGCCCCAGGGCCAGGCCGGCCTGTGCATGAAAAATGCTTGGACTTCCCTTGAAGGCAGAGGTCTGCACGGTAATGCCCTTCACTGGCCACTGCCCGAGGGGGGCACAGTGTTACAAGGAGACTGAGGCTCGGAGAGGCCTATGAACGAGCCGGAGTTTGAAAACAGGCCTTCCTGCTTCAAGGCCTGGCCCTACCACACTGTCACCCCTAAAAAGGCAGGGCCCGTGTGGGCAGCGGTGCCGCGAGGGGACCAGTGTGCGAGGCCCAGGGCCCACGGCCTGGGGCAGCGAGCCGCGTCAGGGAGACTGGGGGCCAGGGCGGGACGGTCCTGGAGCAGCAGGCAGGGCCCAGCCCCCGCCCCCTCAGGGAGCCGCTGGGCGCACCAGCCAGACAGAGCCCTCGGCCAGAGCGCAGAGCCCCGGCCCCGGAGCCCTCCCGCTCAGCCCAGCCGGCTCCCTGCGTCCTTGGTAGTGGGGAGGCCTGGGGCTGTCTCTGGGGCACCCCAAGGGGCCCGGCAGGGCTGCGGGGAAGGCCACGAGGTTCCTGTTCTGCAGGGACATCGAGCCTGAGTAGCAGAGGACAGGGCTGACTCGGTGCCAGGTCGGCTGCTGCTGCTAAGTCGCATCAAGTCATGTCCAACTCTGTGTGACCCCATAGATGGCACACAACAGGCTCCTCTGTCCCTGGGATTCTCCAGGCAAGAGGACTGGAGGGTGCCATTGCCGTCTCCAGCCTGGTCGGCTGCNGGATGCTGGAGTGGGTTGCCATTTCCTTCTCCAGTGCATGAAAGTGAAAACAGAAAGTGAAGTCGCTCAGTCGGGTCTGACTCTTCGCGACCCCATTGACTGCAGCCCACCAGGCTCCTCCGCCCATGGGATTCTCCAGGCAAGAGGACTGGAGGGTGCCATTGCCGTCTCCAGCCTGGTCGGCTGCGGGGATGCTATCTGCCGAGTCGAGCACGGCTCAGGAGCCCGCCGAGCAGGAGGGGTGGGCAGAGAGCTGGTGCCTGTCCACCTGGAGGCTCTCAGCTCACACACGGTTGAAGCTAGAGTGGCCCCTGCTTGCCGCAGCTGCAGAAAAGCCNAGCCCAGCCCTGCTCCTTCTTTATTCCTGCTCACTCAGATGTGGCCTCATCAGGCCAGCCGACCTCCTCAGTGAAACAGGAACACACACAGCCCCGCCCCCCACCACCATCACTGGGTCTCCTCACTGGCTCTCCCTCGTGAACCTCTCCAAAGCCTTACCAGCTGATGACTTAACATCTCCCTGTTCCTCCCCCTGGAACAAGAGCTCCCTGAGGACAGGCTGGAACGGCATCCGGTACCTTGTCCATTCTCCACAAGCACCTGCCCAACGAAGGAACAACCAGACAGCCTGGTGCTTTACCCTCAGAAAGGGGGTCTCGAGTGTGTGACGCTGCGGCGTGGCCCCCAGGGCCCCCAAGGGGCTGACTCGCTGAGTCTGAGTCGGCTTCAGTGAGCTACGCTGAAGAATGGGTCGCCCAGAGCCGCTGAAGTGTGGTGCTGGAGCAGACGGGGCTCCTTCCGAGTCATCCCAGTGGACGGCCCCCGCTGTCTTTGCCCCTCCTGGGTTTCTTCTGGAAATACTCTCTGCTCTCTGAGTGGCTCAGCTGAGCTCACAGGTGTTGCCCCAGACCCGTGGGGAGCGGTTCGGGGTGGCGGGTGTCCGGGGACTGCAGTGCCTGACCTCCTGCCACCGGGAAGAGCCCCCACGTGGGCAGACGCCGGCCGGAGCGCAGAGCCAAGAGGATGGGCCGGACCGCGTCCTGGGTGCCTGGATTCAGCCACGATCAGTCTTGCTGGATAGCGCGCAGCCAGCACATTAGCTTTTCCATCGGAACACACCTGAGAGCTTCCCACCCACCAGCAGCAGCCACCCAGGCCAGCTGTCGAAGCCCAGGACCCGCAGCCAGGCCCCTGCGGGTACGAAGTGCTCCAGCGGCCTCGGGTACAGCCCCGCCGGGACCCCCAGGAGACGGGGGGGGGGCCTCTGCCCCCAGGTGCTGCTCCTACAGCGTGGTCTTCCATCTAAAGATGCTGGCGTTTGAACTCCTGGGTTTCAGCCAGGGAATTCTTCACAATAACGCATCTGTACTTCCTACGTTGAAAGGACTCTGGGCTGGGACTCAGGCAGGCACAGGGGTGTGGCTGGAGGCAGGACACCCCTCTCTGGACTCAGTTCAGTGTCGGAAAAAGTGAGGGAGAGGGGCGATTCGTATGCTTCCGTCCACTCTATTTGCTCGTGTGGGAGAACCCTGGTTTTCCACTGGCATTTTAAAAAACCAGGGTATTTCATGCAAAATGGGAAAATCTATAGGTCGTATGTGTGAAACATAAAGAATAATATAAAATAAACACTCATGAGATCAGGACCCCAGTCCGGAATTGAGCACGCCTCCCCGCAAGCCCTCTGCAGGCCCCGGCCCCAAAGGCAGCCACTGCCCTGATTCTGACAACAAGCACCTCCTCACTTTCCTTGCACTTGCATCGCCTTATACACCTGAGCAATGTTGGGCCTGGCTTAGTTTTGAATTCTGTGTGATGCGCTGTACAAGGCGAAGGATTCCTACGATCTGAAGAGAAGCCAGAGTATACACAAGGTGTTGGAGCAAAGAAAGAGCTTTTCTTTCCTTTAAAATTCGTGTACACGTCTATCATTACCCAGGACTGTGGCGTCCAGGGCCCGGACGGAGGGCAGAACAGACTCTCCGGCTGTGAGCCTGCTTATTTCTCGTCCTTTATTTTATTGTGATGCTCACTCTGCCATGATGGTCCTCAAGGCGGCCTATGCTTTTCTTTCCTTTTTTTGATATAATCCTCACCACCTTCAAAAATTCTCTTCAAATTCAAATTGCTTAGATTTTTAAATTATGAATCAATGTTGAATTTTGTCCAATCACTTTCCCTGCGTCCGAGTCCCCACTCACACTCACTCGGTCACTAACGTGACTGCGACTGGTGACCTCCCTCTCTCTCACTGCTCTTGTTCCGTTTTGTTCTGATGCACATCTCAGCCTGTGGGGTCTTTGTTCCCCAACCAGGGATCGAACCCAGGCCTACGGCAGTAAAGCCATCAAGTCTTAATCACTGGACCGTCAGGGAATATCTCCTCCTGTTCTCATCAGGTTGTGCTGCTCCCATGAAAAGAGTGGGGACTGTTAGCCTTTCCCCGATTACCTGAAAGAGCTCGTGTAAGGTTTTATCTTTTGTTCCTTTCACATGAGGTGGAAGTTGCCAATAAAGCCATCTGCGCTCAGGGTTGTATGTGGGGGAAGACTTTTTTCATTCATGTTCTAAAAAGTTCATTTTTTTCTGAGTCAGTTTTCTCACTGCAGTGAGACCACCACACCCAGCACAGCCCCTGCTCCCCACGACGAGAGAAAGCCCAAGGCAGCCACGGAGCCACAGCCCAGCCACCAATAAGCACACAGACACTGCGACTCAAACCCGCGCGCATCTTCACATTCACAGCGGCCCGAGCCACCCTAACCGGGACCGGCGACAACCCAAACGGCCGCGGCAGACGAGCGCATGAACACGTGGCGCGCGGACGGCGGGACGGGGTGCGTGCGTGTGCGTGTGGCGGGACGGTGTGCGTGGCGCACGTATGGTGGGACTGTGTGCATGCGTGTGCATACGGCGGGACGGTGCGCGTGCGCGTGCGTGCGCGTGCCGAGCCCCTCCAGGCTCCTCCGTCCTGCGGCCCTCCAGGCCAGAACACTGCAGTGGGTGCCGCGCGCTGCTCCGGGGCGTCCTCCCAGCCCAGGGATCAAAGCCGCGTCTCTTACTCCTGTGTTGGCAGGTGGATTCTTTACCACTAGCGGCCCCTGGGAAGGCCTCATGGACTGATACTCAGCCAAAAGTAATAATAATAAAGAAATAGTGCCGTTCGCAACAATGTGGATGAAACTAGGGATGATCATCCTGGGTGAAGGAAGCCACAGAGAAAAACAAATATCGTCCGATATCACTTATACATGGGATCTAAACAAACGACCTTATGTACGAAACGGCAACAGACTCACAGAGGACTTGAGAGCAGACTTGTGGTGGCCAGGAAGGAGGGAGTGGGGGAGAGATGGGTCGGGGGTCTGCGGTTAGCAGATTCAAACTAGTGTATATAATGTGCCTCACTCAATCACTTTGCTGTACACCAGGAACTAACACAATATTGAAAATCAACTGCATTTCAATAAAATTGAAAACCAAAGTCAAACCTAGAAGAGTTATATTTGCACGTTAAAGAAATTGCAGAATTTGCTAATATATTTTTACAGAATTGTGGGGAATATGTGTGGAAATGTAATCTAAGGGTATTAGGTCATGGTGGGAGCAATATAACTTTAAAAAAAACTTTCATTTATGTTATTTTTTAAAAATTTATTGAAGTATAGTTGACTTAGCTGTGTTAGTTCAGGTGTACAGAAAAGTGAATCAGTTTTCCATATATATATAAATCTTTTAAATTTGACATATTTTTAGACTTATTGAAATTGCACTAATATTACAAAAAAATTGCTGCATACTTAGATTCCCCACATGTTAATATTTTACCACTTTGCTTTATCTCTCTCTCCATTCACATGCATATGTGCATATATATGTTATTTCTGAACCATTTGAGAGTAATTGCTAAGCATCAACCCTCCACCCCAATACTTTAGTGTGTATTTCCTAAAAACAAAGATAGGCTCTCACATAACTGCAGTGTAACTATCAAACTCAGGGGTTTCACGTGGAAATGCTACTTGCTATTCCTATTCCACACTCTCCTAAAAATGCTCTTCTGAAGGAAACAGGCCCGGGCCCTGAGCGGCAGTCGCTGCTCTTCAGCCTCCTTTGTTTGGCATAGTCCCTGGGCCTCTGGCTTTCATGACCTTGAGTTAGAGGCTAGCAGCTAGTTTGCGGAGTCGGCCCTCGGTGTGGGTTTGTCCACATGCCTTCCATGCGCCCGCAGCTGGATTCGGGTGCGAGCCTGGGCGAGCGCCTGGGGGTGGCGCTGTGCTTTTCTCGGCTCTCCTATTCTGAGGCGGACTCGATGTGTTACACCCACTGCAGGTATAACTTCCATTTTGGGGTTGCTTTGGTGTCTGCAAGGAGATCCAGCCAGTCCATTCTGAAGGAGATCAACCCTGGGTGTTCTTGGAAGGAATGATGCTGAAGCTGAAACTCCAGTACTTGGGCCACCTCATGTGAAGAGTTGACTCATTGGAAAAGACTCTGATGCTGGGAGGGATTGGGGGCAGGAGGAGAAGGGGACGACCGAGAATGAGATGGCTGGATGGCATCACGGACTCGATGGAGGTGAATCTGAGTGAACTCCGGGAGTTGGTGATGGACAGGGAGGCCTGGCGTGCTGCGATTCATGGGGTCGCAAAGAGTCGGACACGACTGAGCGACTGAACCGACTGGACTGATTGGTGTCTGCCTGCTTTGCTACTGTAGGCGCTGTTTCCCCTTTGTTATTACTGAGTATCCACGAGCAGAGACATTGAAACTACTTATCTACCCTACAACTGCCATTTTTCAGCAGACTTTCAGCTTCCAGCCCATTTAAAAATACGTTTGCTAAATTGGGCTTAATTTCTCAACATGGATTTGCTTGCTCATGAGTAAGCAGGATTCCCTGGGCTAGCTGGAGCAGTCAGAGTGGGACTCAGTGTCTGGTCCTTTGGTTTAAGCAAAATCCAAAGTCAGTGTGGAATGAAGCTGAGATGAGAGCAATTCCTTTAGGAGCCGGGCGTGTGGGATGGACTTACCACGTGCACAAACTGGTGAGACAAGCGCCTGGCCCTGGGGGAAGCGGGGCAGGTAGGGGCTGTTCTCCATGGGTCAGCGAGGCCGGGGCTTCCTGACGCCAGGGGACGGTTTGGACCCTGCAGTGCAGAGGACCCCCGCCAGCTCTTCCCCTCCGAGTGGAGAAGGGGCTGCGGTTCCCTCGGCCGGCAGAAGAGCTGGGTGGTCATTAGAGAGAAGTGACCCACAGGAGCCTCGGGGGGCAGTGAACGACACGTGGTTCCCAGGGCTGAAGTCGATAGGAAACCCACCGAGGGCCACCTCGATCCATTTAACTGGGTCCTTAGTGAGCACAGCCAGCTTTGAGTCACTGCGCAGAAGTCACGGCCCTCGCTCAGTGGTCAGACCTGAATCAGTTCGCAGACCCAGAGTCCTAACTAAGGAAAAGTTGGGCATTCCCGGGGAAGGGTCCTGTGCTAGCCCCGGGGTGTTATAAAAACACAGCCGCAAGCTTCCTCTCAGCCTTTCTGGAAAGACTGCAGCCACGTCCCCCCACTGAACCCCGGGGAGAGGAAGACAGTCAGACCTTCAGGGAATCACTGGACGCTGACCCTAGCCAACACTAACCCTCACCAGAGAGGCCCCGCCAGAAACCAGCCCTGCGGGCATCTTGACCTTGGGCTTCCAGGCTCCAGCACTGTGAGGAAACACATTTCTGTCATTTAAGACCCTGTCTGTGGGCGGTAGCCCCAGCAGACTAACCTGAGTGTGCCCTCAAGCTCACCTAAGGTCCAGGTTATCTGCAGGAGCGGGCGGCTTCCCCCGGAGGTGCCCTCTCCCCGCCCTCCACCTGCACCTCTGGTTTTATGCTGGTGGTGGTGGTGGTTCAGTCACTAAATCGTGTCCGACTCTGGGGACCCCATGGACTGTGTCCCGCCAGGCTCCTCTGTTCATGGGATTTTCCAGGCAAGAATACTGGAGTGGGTTGCCATTCCCTTCTCCAGGGGATAGTCCCCACTCAGGGATCGAACCCAGGTCTCCTGCATTGCAGGCAGATTCTTTACCGACTGAGCCGCTGGTTTTATGGGGATTTCCCTAAAACAGCCTGCTGACCAATGAAAACAGAGTCTGCTGTAATCACGCTGAGCTGGCACCGGCCGGAAAAGGACTGATGGTGTCACAGCCGGGCTCGACAGGCTCCAGTGATGGCAGGGACAGGAGGTCTACTCAGTGGGCCACTTTCGAGCAGTAGATCTGGTTATGCCCCCTGCTTTTCCTTGGGGGCGGGGGGAGAGGTGACTGAGATATTTGTCTACATTGATGGTCAGGGACTGAAGGAACGGATTTGGGGGGTCGGGGTTAAGGAGGTCTGGGGAAGAAGTGAGGGAACGGATGGACTTCAGGCATCCCACACGCATCTCAGTGGATGTCCTGCCATGCAGGACGTGCTGGCCAGTCAGGTGGAGAAGATGGCCCTTTCTGCCCGTGTCGGCCAGCTGCCTTGTCCAGCCAGCCCACTCTCTGCACAAAAAGCCCATGACAGGATTGCCGGTGGAGGCACCGATACAGACCATCTGCAGGTCACCAGCCTGGGTCTCCCCGCCAAGGCCAGTCTGGGTACCGCTGCCACCCAGCGCACAGTCTATGGACGGTGAGACCAGCACGGAGCGGTGGGGGGTGGGGGGTCCCACCCTGGGGCTCCA
>SJYV01043267.1:0-15184 GCA_006410875.1 Neotragus pygmaeus | reverse complement strand
ATGCTCAAAATTCTCCAAACCAGGCTTCAACAGTACATGAACCATGAACTTCCAGATGTTCAAGCTGGAAAAGGCAGAGGAACCAGAGCTCAAATTGCCAATTTCTGTTGGATCATAGAAAAAGCAAGAAAGTTCCAGAAAAACATCTGCTTCATTGACTATGCTAAAGCCTTTGACTCTGTAGATCACAACAAACTGTGGAAAATTCTTAAAGTGGTGGGAATACCAGACCACCTTACATGCCTCCTGATNATTGCCAATTTCTGTTGGATCATAGAAAAAGCAAGAAAGTTCCAGAAAAACATCTGCTTCATTGACTATGCTAAAGCCTTTGACTCTGTAGATCACAACAAACTGTGGAAAATTCTTAAAGTGGTGGGAATACCAGACCACCTTACATGCCTCCTGATAAATCTGTATGCAGGTCAAGAAGCAAGTTAGAACAGGACATGGAACAATGGACTGGTTCCAAATTGGGAAAGGAGTATGTCAAGGCTGTATATTGTCACCCTGCTTATTTAACTTATATTCAGAGTACATCATGTGAAATGCTGGGCTGGATAAAGCACAAACTGGAATCAAGATTGGCAGGAGAAATATCAATAACTTCAGATATGCAGATAACACCACCCTTATGGCAGAAAGCGAAGAAGAACTGAAGATCCTCTTGATGCAAGTGAAAGAGGAGAGTGAAAAAGCTTGGTTAAAACTAAAACATTCAAAAAATGAAGATTATGGCATCCAGTCCCATCACCTCATGGCAAATAGATGGGGAAACAACAGAAACAGTGACAGACTTTATTTTTTGGGGCTCCAAAATCACAGCAGATGGTGACTGCAGCCATGAAATTAAAAGACACTTGCTCCTTGGAAGAAAAGCTATGGTCAACCTAGACAGCCTATTAAAAAGCAGAGACATTACTTTGCCAACAAAGGTCCATCTAGTCAAAGCTATGGTTTTTCCAGTAGTCATGTATGGATGTGAGAGGTGGGCCATAAAGAAGGCTGAGTGCTGAAGAACTGATGCTTTTGAACTGTGGTATTGAAGAAGACTCTTGTGATTCTGTTGGACCCCAAGGAGATTCAACCAGTCCACTCTAAAGGAAATCAGTCTTGAATATTCATTGGAAGGGCTGATGCTGAAGCTGAAATTCCAATATTTTGGCCACCTGATGGGAAGAACAAAACCATTGGAAAAGACCCTGATGCTGGGAAAGATTGAAGGCTGGAGGAGAAAGGGACAGCAGAGGATGAGATGGTTGGATGGCATCACCGACTCAATGGACATGAGTTTGAGCAAGCTCTGTGAGTTGGTACTATAGAGACCTGTTTAGTTTCAAGCCCCAGCAGGCCAACTCCTCCATAGTTTAAAGCATACCTAATAATGCACAAAGTAGCCTCAGTGTCACTGACTTGCCATAGCCACACACTGAGGAGTCCTAAAGCCCACCCTTGCTGAAAGGCAAAGCTGTTAGTCCTAGTATAACTGTGAGGAGACTTGCAAGGAAAACTCTAAAGCCAAAGAGTCAGGAAAAAAAGTTTCAAAGAATTGCAGCTACCAGAGATCATTACTCTTGTTGTACATAGACTAAGGAAAGAATAGGTTGAATAATAGAACCTACTCTACATTCCAGATTTTGTTTCACTCCTTCCCACAAACAAGGAAGTTAGAGGCAGCAGTTCTCTTCATAAGGAACCCACTGGCTGTGGCAGACCAGGGCACACTGTCTCAGACCTTGATACATCTCTTCTGTGTGTGAGAAAAGCCTTGTTTCAAATGATGCCTGTGTGTTGAGCCCTCCTTGGCTACTCTGAACATAGAAGGTGCAGTGGGCTAAGCTCTTGGAGTCTCTTTCTGGTAGTGAGCATTCTTATGATCTCTGTTGCCTTCCAAGGTCTTCTCTCGTGACTCAGTGGGTAAAGAGTTTGCCTGCAGTGCAGGAGAGCCATGTTAGATCCCTAGTTTGGGAAGATCTCCTGGAGAAGGAAATGGTTGCCCTCTCCAGTATTCTTGCCTAGAGAATTCCATTGACAGAGGAGCCTGGTGGGCCACAGTCCATGGGGTCACAAAGAGTCAGACATGACTGAGGTTGCCTTCCAAGTGGAAATCTTCACTTGAGATTCGTTGCTACATCTTCCTGCTTGACATTTACCTTCACATATATGAAATTTTCTCTTTCATGTGTATTAAATATTACATAATATTAAGGAAGTACTGAAGTACAAAAATAAGACAGGAAGAATGGAGAGGAGGGCACCAGAGTCAATAACTAAATGGATGTTGGATGAGGGAGAAAAGCCAACCTTTAGGTATCTCTTGAGTAGATGCAAGAATAGTTGTGTTTTCTTCGTAGATTTGAGATCAATGGCTCCTTACCTTCTCAATACATGGGTCACAAGACTTGACTACATGTCTTGTACAATAATCGCATTGAAGCAACTTAGCAGCAGCAGCAGTAACAAAAATCCATTATCTGATAATTCAGCCTGATTAGACTTCCAACACATGTACTCATTTATGTTTCTTGAAGTCTTAAGCATCTGAAAATAGGGGGCTTAGAATAAAACTGATTCTTCATCTCTAACTTTAGTATCATTAGAAGAGGTACAGGAAGATGTTTCTAACTCTGGCATCCACTCTACTCCCCTGTCCCTTTTTTTTTCTCATTGGTTATCCCCTAGGTAGAGGAATGAAAGGCTAATTCATAACCAAATCTCTTCAAAAGACTGAGCCATAAACAAGGAAAACATCAAAACATCTCAACTTTTCCTGAGTATGTGGGGGAGGGGAGGCTGGCATTTTTCTAAAAGAAACACAAGGTTTTCAAAGTTGAAGCACTGAAGGACTCACTGAGAACATATTCAACCCATGTGAAAATAGAAAAACCCAAAAATATGCAGGAAATATTAGACATCAAGGAATTTTATATTTGATATAAAATATCACAAAAAAATAACCCCCCCAACAAATATCAAGGAAATAGCCTTGACCCACATTCAGGGCTGAGAACTTGGACTCTCAAGAGTTCTGCCTGATACACTAGGGCTGTACCGGACTGCTGAGAGCAGCAAGTCTAACTTCTGCATGTGAACATGTTGGGGCAAGTGCAGCCCAGAGAGAGAAATCTTCTTGATCAAGTTCCCATTGCTATGGAGAGGCAGAGCTGAGGTTGGAGTCCAGATCTCCAACTCAATGTCTTTGTTCCAAGCTCAATGCCTTTGTTGTTTCAGAGATTAAATTCCCATAAGAAGCCATGGATATTGACATCTGGAATGTTAGAGCTAGAAGTATCCTTAGATATAAGAGATTTAGAAAATCTCCTGAGACCCACAGAAGCAAAGTGACTTGTAAAATTCATATCTGCACAGGGTAGGCAATGGGGAAGGGAAAATGGATATAACGTGGTGGAGCAAGGACAGGCTGGGACCCAAAAGCATGAGCTGGAGCCCATCAGTGTGGACCAAAATCTGCATCAGTTCTCATTGCCTCTGCCCTTGAAGATGTGAGTGTCCTACGGAATTTAGACATGTGGCCCTTTGTCATTGAGTTAAATACACACATGGTTCAGAAGTCATGGAAGCTGAAATAGGATCCAGAGGAAGGTGGAGCAGTTGCAGGCCTGGCTACCGCTTTATGTGAACAAAGTGAGTCAGCATACAAGTGATGACGTGTGCGAGCAACAAAAGAGCAGCTGCTTTCCTTCCACCTTCCAAATCTCCTGTAAGAATCTCTCCTGTGGCCCACTGTAACCTGCAGGAAGGTAACTGTGTGAAATGTATTTCAATTAAACCTCTTTGACATGTTACAAAGGCAACTGCTATGTGGAGACATAAAGGGGGAAATACGGTCTATTTGGGAGGGGGATAGCAGGTAGAGAGGCATAGATGGGAGCTGTGGACTGTGTTTGGAAACTGCAAATAGCCTGGTTTGCCAGATTCTTGTGTTATATATAGGGAAAATGCAGATATTAACCTAAAAAGGAAGGTTTGGACAATACTAGGTGGCTGTTGAGTGCCAGAGTGATGAAATAATACCATCATGAATGGAGAAATCATTAAAGGTTGCTGAGCAGGTAAATGGCATTTTTAGAAACTTAATCCTCAGTAAGTACAGCATGGATCAGATAAGGGGGACACTGGCAGGAGAGAAACTTGGTGCAAACAGAAGACTTCAGCTCATTTTGGCTCCATTCTAGCTTGTAGGCTTTGGAGAGACCTGGGAAGGAACAGGAATGGCTCAACTGCTCCAAGGCATGCAGCTGCCAACTCTTCTACTCTACCTGGTCCTGCAGACCCTCTGGCTCTAGTTTCCTACTGCTCCTCTCAAATATCCATTCCCCTACCCAAGAGGCTTTGTAGCCATTGGTGGTTATGCTGAAAATGCAAGAGGCAGAGTTTTCCTGAGAGGATGAGTGCCCAGGAGCATTTCAAGAGGTTGTCAGAAGCTGGCTGTACACCCAGGCCAATTAAGCTCTGCTCTTGGAGATAGAGATGGACACCTTTGCACATTAGAAGGAAAGAAGATGAAAGGAGAAGCCCCTTATTTGCTTGAGACTTGCAATAACTCTTCAGGGAGCAGCACTTCACCTGTAGGTCCACTGCACTTAGTATGTGATTGGAAAGTCCAACAGAGCAGTCCCCACCCCAGCCCTGGAGCTTGGAGTCAGGGCCCTAGCTATGCACCCTCAATGTCCTCATGTGCAGAGTTGAAGTCTAACAATCCTGCACTCCCTAACTCACAGAGCTGCAATCAGGATCCCAGGAGACGGCAGCTGTGAAAGCACTTGATAAACCGTAAAGAGCTGGGCTCCAGGGCTGAGTCATCATTGTGGTTATCATAAAAGAGGTTCTTTACTGGGCTAGCAATGCTGTGGACCCAATAGTGCTTAATTAAATAATTTCTGATGCTGCCACTGCAACTGAGCATTTGACAAAGAAAAAATTGCAGTTAGGGAAAGAAACTGGGTAACTTCCATTGTGAAGTAAAAGTAACACAACAGCCAGCAGTGAGAGGCTGGAAGAAGGAGCCTCTCCTGCTGGTTCTATCACCCCTTCACACCCTCCTTTCCTTCAGCCTTTGCTTCTCACTTTTTCCCATCAGTCGAGTTCATCTTACATCACACCTCCTGAACCTGCTCCATTTCCCTTTCCCCCTGAATTCGTTTTCATTATCTCTTACTTCTTTTCTTTGTTTACTAAATTCTCTCCTTTGCTTGTCATTGTTTTTACATTTCACTCTCTCTCTTTCAGTCCCTTTCTCTTTCTGTTTCTCTTCTCCCCTCCCTTCTCTGTCTCTGTCTCACTCTCTCACACACACACTTTTAAAATCATTTCTCTCTGCTGAGAAGCTCGGGAACTAGAGACTCCCAGCCAGTGTTGCTAGGTAACCCTGTATCACATGGCCAGCCCTACATTTTTCTGTCTGCTTCTTCAGAGTTCTGCTGCTTATACTCTGTTATAGCTCACATTAGGCTGATCTGAATAAAGAAAGGGCTCAGTTGATTCACTTATAGTTGGCCAAAGGTATCAGATTTGCTGTGGTATATCTAAGTTGCTGGAAACATAGTAGGAAAAAAAATTAAGGAAATAAGAACTATAGAAATAACTATAACATTTTTATGAACAACCTCTCTGGAGTGGGGAGAGGGAGAGGTTCTGAACCTGTACCCATGGAACTCTTAGGTATGTACACTGTGCAGAGGCCATGGACATTGTAGGATGTCATGTAAAATCAAATATTTATACTTCTTTGCACATTTTTTTGTTGTGAGGATTTATAGCTTTCATGAGATTCTTTAAGGGAGAAAGGTTTTCCAGGAAGTTCTTACATGGATTTCCAACTCTTAAATTGTCTGTGCCAAATGTCTTTCATTGCCCATCTCCATCTGCAATAGACATAAGGATAGTAAGGGCTCCTGCAGCTAACATTCCCAGGGAACATCATTGGTTTCCTTTAACCATGGCCACAGAGTCGGAGACGACGGAAGTGACTTAGCAGCAACACGTCAGTAAATAGTCTCTTTATTAAGCCCTCCTCAAATAATCCAGTTTGAAGGAGTTATACATTTCCTGTCTGGCCCTGACTAATAAATGGGGTCATAAAATAAATTAAAAGATGAATACAAGAAGTAAGGATTTGGAACTTATTTGCAAATAACAATTATTTGAGTAGGTGTGATCATTAAAAAAGCTCAGCTTTAATGGACTCAACTTTAGTGGCATTCTGTGTCAGATGGATTCATGTTCTTCTACCAGGATTCAGTACCAGGAATGAAAGGAGTATGACTATATGATGGTTTCTAACTAATTCTGACATATCAATAATTCCAGTGGATCAACTGGTGGTACTTGCCTCCATAGTAATAACAACTTGAGATCAAGAGTAATAAATGCTGGAAAGGATATGTAGAAAAGAGAAGTCTCTTGCACTTTTGGTAGGAATGTAAATTGATACATCCACTATGGAAAACAGTATGGAGATTACTTAAAAAACTGGGAATAAAACTACCATATGACCCAACAATCCCACTACTGTGCATATACCCTGAGAAAACCATAATTAAAAGAAAGGCACATACCCCAATGTTTGTTGCAGCACTTTTTACAATAGCTAGGACATGGAAGCAGCTTATATGTTCATTGGCAGATGAATAGATACAAAAATTGTGGTACATGTATACAATGGAATATTACTCAGCTGTAAAAAGAATGCATTTGAGTCAGTCCTCATGAGATGGGTGAAAGTGAAAGTTGCTCAGTCATGGCCAACTCTTTGCAACCCCATGAACTATACAGTCCATGGAATTCTCCAGGCCAGAATACTGGAGTGGATCGCTTTTCCCTTCTCCAGGGGATCTTCCCAACCCAGGCATAAAATCCAGATCTCCTGCATTGCAGGTAGATTCTTTACCAACTATGCCACAAGGGAAGCCCAAGAATACTGGAGTGAGTAGCCTTTCCCTTCTCCAGTGGATCTTTCCAACTCAGGTATCGAACCCAGGTCTCCAGCATTGCAAGTGGATTCTTTACCAACTGAGCTATCAGGGAGGCCCAAGGTGGGTGAACCTAGAGCCTATGATACAGATTGAACTAATAAAGAGGAAGAAAAATATTGTATTCCAAACATTGGAATCTAAAAAGATGGTACAGATGAACCTATTTCCAGGGTATCAGTGAAGACGCAGACATAGAAAACAGACTTATGGACATAGTGGGGGAAAGAGAAGGTGGGACAAATTGAGAGAATAGCGTGAAAACATGCACATTAACATATGTAAAATAAATAGCAAGTGGAAATTTGCTATGTGACACAGTGAACTCAACCCATTGCTCTGTGACAACCTAGAGTGGTGGAATGAGGAGGCAGATGGGAGGGGGTTCAGGAGGGAGGGGACATATGTATACCTGTAGCTGATTCATGTTGATATATGGCAAAAACCTACACAGTACTATAAAACAATTATCTTCCAATAAAAAAAGAGTAAACCTTATAGCAACGGGTATTTCAACAGTTATTCCATGAGACAGCTCAAGATGGTTCTTTATCATCCCACCTTGTCCAGGTGCCCAGGAATTCAAGAGAGTCTGGACTGCTGAATGGTTATAGCCAGGCATTGTTTCTGCTGGACAGTTAATCAGTGAGAAATGGGCTCCTTGGCACATGGCTTTATGGTGTTGGTCACGCATGGATTTTTCTTTTGTCAAGTTTCATATTCCTTCCCTTCTGACTCCACTTCTTTCCCTGTGTTCCCTCCTTTCTTTTCTCTCTATTCTGTGGAATCTGGGGCAGGACAAGAAAACTAGGTTACAAATGCTTCCAAATCTTCTTTGTCTTACACCTAACCTCTGGCTTTTTGAAAAACTCTAGAGCCAAGATTTTGACACCTTTATTCTCTGGTTACATTCTGACAACTTCCCCTAAAGCCATGGGTGATTCATGTCTAGCATCTTGACTGGGGAAGGAGAAGTTCTCAGGTAAAATTCAATGAAGCATGGAAAAGGAAAATAAATAGATTTATGTCCCAATATGTTATTTTGTCACGGCCACTTTATATTGGCTATAGATGGCTTGAGTGTCTGAGTTCATTTAAACTTAGAAGTTCCCCTTTTTTTCTGAACTGGGAGCTGTTTTTTAATAAGATTGTGGGGGTATGAGCAACATGGGGAGTAAAATAGTAAGCACAAAGAATTTCTGGCCTCCTCATATGGTGGGAGGGCCCCATTTGTGATTGAGGATATCATTGGGAATTCCTCAGCAATCCATCAGATGAGATGATATGACTAAGAGATCCCACTCTTCCAGGTCGATTACACATTTTCACATTTTATTTTTTCTGATTTTACATCTAGCTGGTCATTCTAGAAATACTGCAGTAAAGCTTGCAACTGTCTAGTCCAATTCACCTAATATCAATATAATGGAAAAGGCCAAGATATTGTCCTGACAGGCAACAAAGAGCTGGTTCTAGATATCCCTTGGGATTTTTCTGGGAAAGCCTGAGGAATTACATAGCAAAATCAGCATGGCACTGTATACAGAGTCCATGCTTCAGGAAGAATGCTGTCTTCTATTTATTGCTTTTGTGCATCCTGACTTGATTATAGGCTCACTGGAGATTTTACTTTGTGGATCATCTGGCCTACCAAAAATGTTTGAATAATTTGGGGATGGGAGGAAGCACTTATCCCTTTCTTATGGTGAATTGGCTGAGTATAGTTGTTTAAGCACTCAGTTATGTCTGACTCTTTGTGACACTGTGAACTTTAGCCCATCAGGCTCCTCTGTCCATGGGATTTTCCAGGCAAGATTACTGGAGTTTGTTGCCATTTCCTTCTGCAAGGCTGAGTATAGTAATCAACTGATTTTTTTTCAGCTTTGTTATTCTTTTTCTTTTTGCAGCACCCTGGTTAGTGATGTGTGTGTTTGTGTAGCAGGTTGGAGGTGGGGGTAGGTTGAATAAGTACATCATTTCCTGTGAAATTGCTTATATCACAAGTGGATGATGGAGTTGTTAGAGTCCTCTATGAGCATATGCTGTATCAGAGAGGTAAGAGAGCAAGAGGGGAGCATCTGTGAAAAATAAAAGGTGACTGAAGCATGACTGGGCAGGAAGAGCCTCATATCTCAATGCATGGGTGTTGGAGAAGACTCTTGAGAGTCCCTTGGACTGCAAGGAGATCCAACCAGTCCATCCTAAAGAAGATCAGTCCTGGGTGTTCGTTGGAAGGACTTGATGTTGAAGCTGAAACTCCAATACTTTGGGCACCTGATGTGAAGAGCTGAATCATTTAAAAAAAACCCTGACGCTGGGAAAGATTGAGGGCAGGAGGAGAAGAGGATGACAGAGGATGAGATAGTTGGATGGCATCACTGACTCAATGGACATGGATTTGGGTAGACTCCAGGAGTTGGTGATGGACAGGGAGGCCTGGCGTGCTGCGATTCATGGGGTCGCAAAGAGTCGGACATGATTGAGTTATTGAACTGAACTGAACTGAACTTGGCAGAGGAGTATTTGGTCAACTGACTCTATTTTGTGTGTGAAGAATGGGAGTAATGCCAGGTTAATATAATGTTATTGATAATTACTGAGCACTCATTATTTGCCAGGTACTATGCATATATGTTAGGTACAGTTATTTTCCTTGTTTTTACGTATGAGAAACTGAAGATGGGAGAGATTAAATAACTTGCCCTAATTCATACCACCGAGTAAGAGATAGAGCAAGGATTCAAACCTTGGAGAACTCAAGCTCTTAATCACTACACTGATACAGAGTCAATGGATCATCTGAGTCATATGTAGTGCATCTCCCTCTCAGAAAATGCAGGAAAAAGTAAAAGACAAGGATTAAATAATTTAGATGAAAGTCATTAGACTTAGAAACTCAATTCTGACTCTACTGAAGCAGAAAGATATTTGAGCAGCCATAGAGATGGAGATGGCAGCGATAACCAAACAAACTAGTCAGAGAAAGACATGGAAGGGGTAGAAGCAGAGAAAGGACTGCCCATACAAGCATATATTTTAAACCACAAGGCATGCTCTGGCAGTCAAAGACATTTTACTTCTTGCCTAGAGAGAGTGTCATGAAGTGTCATGACAAAGTATAGTCAGCTTGAGAGAGGGGTACCTCGGAGACCCTGGTATTGGGATCCCAGCTATGCACAAAACTATGGCAGAACATCAATTTCAATAAAGCCATGAATCAAACCTAGGAGAGTTAAGAAAGATAACAAGGAGCAAGCATGTGCTATAGGTCCAAGTTTCTTCACAGGTAGGACCCAGAAACCAGAATGCCTACACGAGTCTACAAGCAACCAAAATCAGCCAATAAATTGAATATTGGCTCAAGACAGAAAATGTTTAGACTGATATGTGCATCCTGTCTTTTGAATCAGGCCTTCTGAAGACAGCGGATTGAATCATAGTTAGAAGCAAGAAAGTTTTGGTGATCCCCACCCTTGACTATGGAGAGATAGAAAGATTCTTTCATGTGTCAGATATTGTGGGATTCTCAATGTAACTTGCAGATTATTCATATTTAAGATATATATATTATGATTTTGGGCTTCCCATATGACTTGATGTTAAAGAACCTACCTGCCAATGCAAGAGACTAGGGTTTGATCCCTGGGTTAGGAAGATTCCCTGGAGGAGGAAATGACAACCCACTCCAGTATTCTTGCTTGGAAAATTCCATGAACAGAGGAGCCTGGTGGACTATAGTCCATAGGGTCACAAAGAGCTGGGCATGATTGAGTGACTAAGCATGCATGCACTGTGATTTTAGTCATGTTATTTAGAAAAAAGTAAATACAGTACTTAAAATTTTTACATTAGAGAGAAATCTAGCCACTATACCAATGTCAACACTGCTCTTGGCTTTCAGTGAGTTAATCCTTCACAAGAAGGATTAAAAAAAATGCAATTTTGAGTTTACCAAAATTGAATTTAAAAAGTTTAAAAGTTGAGCAATAGAACCAGGAAGAAATTGAAAACTTCCCTCAATGTAATTTTGAGACAATAAGCACTTTAAGGTGGAAATCAGAGAGAAGTAAATTTTTGTGAGAATAAATTTTGTTACAAAACATAATTTGAACGAAAATATAACTAAGTAGAAGATCAAAATTGGGGGCCATTTCAAGAGTTTTGAGAAAGTGTTACGGAGTCTAAGCTTGCTCCGCTCACCACATGACAAGCCAATGAATCAGAGACAAGGTGATGAGGCAAGGAATACGACTTTATTTGGAGAGCAAGCTGACTGAGAAGATCGCAGATTAATATCTCAAAATAAACACCATGTCGGGGTCTGGATGCCAGGTTCTTTAATAGAATGGATGTGTAGGGAGGTGAGGAAACAGTGAAAAGGCAAATATCTCCTAGAATGATAAGCCTTGGGCAGAGTATGTCTTAATGGCTTCCTTTCTGCCATCCACAGGTGGTCAGGGTCCTGAACAAGGGAACTTTAACTTGTTTTTAACATTCAGGCACAGGGTCAGGATTCTCTAAGGTTGGCCACTATGTATGACTGTAATAACAAAAGCAATGGAAGGCAAGTCAAAGAAACAGTTCCAACATGCAGTCAGAGCTGGCTTCCCTGGTGGCTCAGACAGTAAAGAATCTGCCTGCGATCCAGGGTCCTTGATTTGGTCCCCAGGTCAGGAAGATCCCCAGGAGAAGGGATTGGCTACCTGCTCCAGTGTTCTTGCCTGGATAATTCCATGGACAGAAGAACCTAGTAGGCTACAGTCCATGGGATCGCAAAGACTCGAACATGACTGGGCAACTAACACTTTCACACTTTTTTTTTCCCCCACTGCAACAAAGTACATGTTAAGAATTATTTAACTCAGACTAAGGATTAGTACTTAAGTGAAGGAATGACTTCCTTCAAATTATGTGTGCTTGTGTGTGCTCACTTGTGTCTTACTTTTTGTGACCCCATGGACTATAGCCTACCAGGCACCTCTGTCCATGGAATTTTCCAGGCAAGAAAACTGGGGTAGGTTGCCACTTCCTCCTCCAGGGGATCTTCTGGACCCAGGGAGAGAACCCATGTCTCCTGCATCTCTTGCATTGGTAGGTGGATTCTTTACCACTGCGCCACCTAACTAGTGCTCCTTCAAACTCTACTCTTCCTAGAAACAGGTGAATCTCGTCTCTCTAATTATTCTCTAACTTGGACCTGACTATCACAATCATCAGAAAAGTACAAGAATCAGATCAAGTACCTGGGTTTTATATTTTGGGGACCAAATGATGCCAAATAACAGATTCTGGTGGTTTGTTACTGAATATCTCTTTCATCTCTTCCTTTCCGTTTTTCCCTTTCTCCAGCCTTTCCTACTTCAACCCTTGACTCTTTGATAATGAATCTCAGAGCAGTTAATATGTTTTATTTCAAATTGCTTTTGGCTTCTTGGTAGTGATTGCTTTTAGGAAACGCTTTTCTTTTAAAATAAACAGTCCACCAGTGAGTTGTAGTCTCTTTTGCTCCATTTAAGAATTATTAGTGCTTGTTAAGCACTATATACTTCTTTACTGAGTTTGGATCTGTCCCTGCTAGAGCCCTGTTCTTCATCTCATTTCCTACTGGACCATTAACTTCCTGAGGGCAAAGCTTGTATCTTATTCATCTTCATTTTGCCAGACTCCAGGGAAGGAGTAAATACTCAAAAAAGTATTGTTGAATTAACACTATCTTATTCCTGCTCCACCATAGCATTTCTGCCTTTGAAATGTCAAGTAAAAACTTTCATTAATTTATTTAAAATGCTTAGTTTTGGATTACTACTGTTCTAGGGACTCTGTTCTTGTGAAGCCCACAGGCAAGAAGGGAAGTTAATAAGAAATCTACTTCTTGTAACTTCTTCTTCTACTATGTTAACATAACTGCTGAGAGAGTATATAGGGACAGACTCTAAAAAAGCAGTGTCAGGGAATGTTTCTTTCTGGTGATATTTGATCTGAGTCTTGAAGAATCTACAGAATTTGGTTAACTAGGTGAAACAAGAGAGAGGTGAGTGGGGGAAGCAGCTCAAAAATACATAAGTAAGACAGACCATAAAATGTTTGGGAAATAGTATAGCATTCAAGGGGCTTCCCAGATGGCATTGGTGGTAAAGAACCTGTTACTGAGTCCAAGCTTTCTCTGTTCTCTGCATGACCAGCCAATGAGTCTGAGATGAGGTGCTGAGGCAAGGAAGAGACTTTAATGGGGGAGCCACCTGACAGAGAGATGGCCAGCTAGCACCTCAAAGTAATCATCTTATCAGGGCCTGGTTGCCAGGTTCTTTTATGGATCAGAGATGGGGGAGGTGAGGAAACAAAATAAAAAGACTATTCAGTCCTTGAAATGTCCCCTAGAATGGCAAACCTCAGGCAGTGCTGATTTCACTTCCTTACAGTCCTTCATGGGGCTTCCCTTATAGCTCAATTGGGAAAGAATCTGCCTGCAATGCAGGAGACCCAGGTTTGATTCCTGGGTTGGAAAGATCCCCTGGAGAAGGAAATGGCAACCCACTCCAATATTCTTGCCTGGAAAATCTCATGGAGAGAGGAGCCTGACGTGCTACAGTCCATGGGGTTGCAAGAGTCGGACAGGACCTAGCGACTAAACCACCACCACCACCACCATAGTCCTTCACAGGTAGGTTGTTCAGGTTGTGTTCCTGAAGCAAGATATTATGTATGTTTATAATAATAGAAAAGGGTTAAAGTCACAGTGGTGGATGCGGTGTAAATTTAAAATTAACCCTTCCTGGTTACAATTCCCCCATCTCAGTGTCCAAAAAGGGAGGCCATTTTGCTTGTCAGGTGGATCTTCCTGGAAGTGCCTGCCATTGGTGCCGGTGTTTTTAAATGCTGAGACTTGTCTTCCTTTCTTCCTCTTGGAAAACTGTCTACTTTACACCAGTAGACTTAGAAATATTGAACTTCAAACATAAGAGGCAGCATCTCAAGCTAAAAAATTCAGTGCTTTTCTATGCACAGGAAGGGGCTTCCCTAGTGGTTCAGCTGGTAAAGAATCTGCCTGAAATACAGGAGACCCCAGGTCGATCCCTGGATTGGGAAGATCTCCTGGAGAAGGAAAAGGCTACCCACTCCAGTATTCTGGCCTGGAGAATCCCATGGACTGTATAGTCCATTGGTTTGCAAAGAGTTGGGCACTACTGAACGACTTTCACTTTGATGCATGGGAAGACACAAGAGTCAGAGCTCATTAAATCATATTTTATATACCTTAGCTAACTGGTGCCTGTAATTCTGCATTCTCAGGGTTTCCTCAAGGTTCACCATAGGAAGTGATAGGAGTGGCTGCAGTCTAATGACTGCCATGTGGCAGGCATTCCCCTTTCTCAGAGCTCACTGGCTCATACTGAAGGGCTGCAATTGCTGATCCCATTTCTCATATCTTCCCCTCTTGGTCATGAATGACAATTATTTGGAAACATTTCATGACCAACATTTGTCCCATGCCACTGGGGGGCTCATCCTAGTTCAGTCAAAAAATTCTTAACATGTCACTTCAGGTGTTAAATTTTGGACCAGGTCCCATAAATAATTAAAATTATCCAAATTCTCTGGATTCTTTCTAACTATAATCCAGGAGACATTTTACCTTGTTGCTTGTTCCATACCTAGAATCATACTATTACAATTATTTCCTCAAAAAATGTTTAGTCATAGAAGTTTTGTTGGAGGCCTGATTTACACATTGGTTACTCTAAGAACAACAATTTTACAAATTAGACAGGATATAAGAAATCCAGACAATGACATAGTGCAGCATGGAGACACAAGCATGATTTGAAAATAAAAAACAGATTTAACTAATGATTAGTATAACTAGTTGTAGTCCAGTTATAATAATCAGGTGACCAGAGGAGCCATAACTGACTTAATGAGCCACCTGAAGTTTCATTATACTGGCCATGCACACTTATGCATGGCTTAATCTTTGAGACAAGCATATGTTACTGGCTTCCCTGGTGGCTCAGTTGGTAAAGAATCCACCTGCAATGACGGAGACCTGTTTGATCCCTGGAAAGGGAAGATCCCCTGGAGGAGGGCGTTGCAACCCACTCCAGAATTCTAGCCTAAAGAATTCCCATGGACAGAAGAACCTGGCATGTTGCAGTCCATGGGGTCACAAAGAGTCGGATATGACTGAGCAACTA
>SJYV01043266.1:0-39046 GCA_006410875.1 Neotragus pygmaeus | reverse complement strand
GGCGCTTACTAATGTTTATATCCCCAGTGTCTCAGAAGTACCCAGGCATTGTGGTGATTGAAATTTACCAGCCTGGGGCATTCGGCTGTAAGTTCTGCTTTATAGAATACCAGGGCCTCTGAAAACTTAAACTTCTGTGGGTATGAATATAACTTTAACATCTCATTAGGTTTTTCAGCAATTGTACTTAATGACTCTTGTCAAGTCTAGAAAATGAGAGTAAGTGTTCTTTACCTCACAGACTTGGGGTAGCTGCAGAGATGAAAGCTGTGTTGATCTGTATCTAGGAGGCTCCACACTCATCTCATGGTTTGTGTTGTGATCGCTGGCCTGAGATGGAAGGTTTTCAGATTTTCTGTGTGTGAAACAGGGTGGACCGAAATGGAGTCACATATTTATTTGTGTATATAGAGGTGCCTGAAGGTTTTAATTATTTCCTATTTTGATATGATAAGCCAGCAGCCAGTACAGTACCATCCTAGTAAACTCAGTCATCTTCTTTGGAAAAATCTGTTTCTGCCCTTTGTGTTTCTTTCCAAGTAGTAAGATCAGCGCTTTGCCAATTGTCCCTTGCGCAAGACATTCAGATTTTAGGCCTGTGGGCTTTTTCAGTTATACGCTGGGGCTTTCTCACATTTAAGGGGAGACTAGGAAAAAGAGCAGTTTCTGCATTACCAATGAGGCACTGTTTCTGTGAAGTTTTGTGTTGGATTGGCCATACATTAGAAGTCGGTTGTTACTTGAATGTTCATTATTGATTTAAGAGGAAATAGTTGGGGATCTAATAAAACTCGGTAATTTACAGTTAGCTTTCCTCCTGAATCTTATGTGAATAATCTAAAACTTCCTATATTTACATTTGTTAGAATATAGAAATTTAAGAATTAAAGAAAAACTTTAATATTTCAATAGGGACATTGAAAATAAAAACCATTGTAATTAAGAACTCAAGCCCTGATAGAATCAGCTTAATGTGGGATTTTGCTCACTCAGTCAGCCTTGCTGCACTCTAACACTTTTGCTATTCCAGGCATTGTGCGTGGTGCTGTGCATTCAGAGACGACTAAGGCAGTAGTTCCTGCGTGTTCAAAACTCATCATCTAGGAGGGAAGACAAACATGTAATTCATCAAATCCAGTATAGTTGTAAAACAAGTATAAGTAAATCTCCAGTTTTTCCTTTTCAATGTATTCCTGAATCTTGGTGAAAATACAAAGTGGGAATATTCTAATATTTTCTCTTTTTTTTGATAATACAGTCTCATAAGAGGATATTAGTTCTTATTCTACAAAAAAATCTGATGACTTTTCTCTGATTGTCCTTATAGAGAGCTCTGGTTTGAGAGACCAAGATGCTGTAAACCTCCAAACAGGCCTCTCAGGCCTAAATATAAGGAGAAGGGGAGACTTCGGGTTTATTTTAGCCTGAGTTTGCCATATTCGATTCCCGTTGTTTGTGGGAAGACAGCCACAGATGGCCGTAGGAGCTGGCTGTGGGACCGGATCTCTCGGATGTCTTTGTTTTGGTGGCCCAGACGCAGATGGGGAGGGCTCCCCCATCTCTTACTGCAGCAGTTGCCTTGATGAGGAGCTGACTCTGTGGTTGCTCATTTGGCTCTAAGCCACGGGTTATGCACCCCCAAATTCTTGTGCTCTATGGGCTCGGATACCTCATATATTTTGCAGAAGATTGTGATTTATCCTCTTCTGCCTTCCTTCCAGTTGGGCTTCTCCACAGCACATGGGTTGGCCAGCTTGCCTCTTAGACTGGTCTAGTCTGCACTTTATGTTAGAGAAATGACTTATGATTTTTATGAATGGACGGTGTCCATCCCCATTGTCCAGCTCTGACTCACTGTTTTCCTTTTTTTTTTAATATAAATTTATTTATTTTAATTAGAGGTTAATTACTTTACAATATTGTATTGGTTTTGCCATACATCAACATGAATCTGCCACAGGTATACACGTGTTCTCCATCCTGAACCACTCTCCCTCCTCCCTCCCCATACCATCCCTCTGGGTTGTCTCAGTGCACCAGCCCCAAGCATCCAGTATCGGCGTTTCAGGAGAAATTGGAGAAGGACAGGGGCATTAAATGAATTCACTGAAACTGTTTTGATCCAGAAGTCTATAATGATTTTTTGGACCCCCCCTTTTTTTTTTTTAATTAAAAGGTCAAAGACCCTGGTCTCAAAACAACCACGATTAGCATCTGTAGCCTTGGCAAACACAAATAAACCTAGGTGTGCTATTTGAGATGTTTTTGTCTTGAGTGCCACGGTATAAGCACTATCCATTAGGTTCTGTTTTAAGAGAAACCATTTGAGTGCAGACTGATCGGCTCTAATCAGCTAGGGTCATGCTCATCACGAGATTTGTTGCCAAGGAAGCCATGCTCTGACCTGGAATCGACTAAGCAGGAGCTGGAGGGTGGGGGCGTTTAGAGAGAATCGCTGTGTTACACGGGCTTCCCAGGTGGCGCTAGTGGTGAAGAACCTTCCTGCTGACGCAGGAGCAGCAAGAGACCTACATAGGGTTGCAGTAGATGGCCCCCAAGGCTCTTTCCGCTCCGGTTTTGTGATGCTGCCATTTTATTTTATTCTGACATAAAAGGAGCTTTGCCACGGGTACGTTTCAGCCATGCTGGCAGAGTCACGTGGTTTCACTGCCGTCTTTTCCATTCTTCCCCACTCCTTTTTCATGTCAATTCATTTTTCTTCTTTAATTCCCTGTAACATACTCATGGTTACGTTTCTGATATCAATTTTATTTTTTATTACTTTTATTGTCTGTAAGATAAGAGCAAAGATGGCTATTATTCTTCAGTTTCCAAGATAGCTCTGCTTCACGTTTTTATCTTCACAGTTCTGTGAAAGACCAGAGCAGGACTGTCCCGAACATTTAAGTTTTAAATGTGAGCACATAGTTATGTGGAAAAGGAGATTACCGGAAGTTATCATTTGGCCACAATCACAGTTGGTTGTTGACAAAAGTAGGATCAGAACCTGACCTGGACTCACTGTCATCTCCAATAATGCTGGGAAGATTCTAGATTGTTTGGGAAGCTTAACTACAGATTATCATACTCAACTCCCTCTTTGACCCACCGACCTCAGTTTTTTTTCTTCTTGACAAGTTAAAAAGTACTCAGGTACTAGATCTTACTTATAAGGGACTCATCTTGTTTCGTGAACAACAGAAATTCCTGAAAGCAGGATGTTAAGAAGGAAAAAGAAGTGGAACTGGAAGGAAGATTAAGAAAGTAGGGAAAGAAGGGGAGTGCTGGTGAGGGCTGGGAGGGTGGTTTTCGGTGCCAGGACACTGCAGGGAGCTGGTGGCATGGAAGCATGAGCAGAGTGAGCTGGGAGACCAGGTTCAGCTGCAGCAGATATGAATGTAAATTGACCTGTAGGAGGAGAGTGCATGGACACACACTAGTTGTGTAATGAGGGAAAATTGTTAAAGGAAGAGAGATGATGTTTATTCCGGGACTGTCTGGGGTGCTTTTCAGTAATAGCCTGCTGCTGCTGCTAAGTCACATCAGTCGTGTCCAACTCTGTGCGACCCCGTAGACGGAAGCCCACCAGGCTCCTCTGTCCCTGGGATTCTCTAGGCAAGAATACTGGAGTGGGTTGCCATTTCCTTCTCCAAGTAATACCTACAAATGCTCAAAATAAAACCTCGAAGGGAAGGTTTTAAATGAAAGATGGTGGAAATGGTTTTTTTGGTTCATGGCCTCTGAAAATAGATGCACTGTAATGTACACAACAGATCTGTTCCTGGAAAACTTGTGCATTGCATCAGCATCAGGGGCTTTGTAAGAGAGAAGAAGGCAAAGGGAGCCGATGAGGAATCCTTCTGTCAAGTCAAGAGTCACCCTTGTTTATCTATGTAGCAATTCCAGCGGGGGTTTCATTGTTAAATGTCTTGAACCGGTTGTTCTACACAGGTGTGTGTGTTGAAAGCACAATCCTCGTGTGCCATCAGACCCAGTCAGATTGTCCCCACCTTACAGGAAATCAAGTAACTTCTTTGACTTCTTTGCAGATGTTATCTGAAAATAGGCTTGTTTGCCAGGAAACTGCGATCACCCTTTAAAATAGAGTTTTCATTTGTGTGCCTGCAAACACCCTCCCGAGCTCTGTGCCGTCTCCCCTTCTGACTTTGTTTCAGCACCTTCTAGCGGGCACCACGCGAGGGTGGTTAGAGGTGACCACGGTTCCCTGTTGCGCACTCACACACGATGTTGGAGGAAGGAAATATATGTGGTTGAAACATGGGAGGTATTGTGACTTCTCTCTTTACTACTCACCCAGGGCGGTTTTCAGATCACACTTTGCCTTTCAGTTCTCAGTCTTTGAAGCAATAAATAATAAAGACATGTCTTTGCTTGCTTCCTGAAGACTTAGACAGTGAAAACTGTTGGCGCAGGACCAGTATATACACTATGAGTTTGAATGTCTGTTAAAAGTTACTTAGTCTTGTCTCCTACAAAGGAAGCTTCTGGAACATCCTGGTCATATGGCCTGCTTCGACTAAAGTCATTCGTTGCTTTTTAAGACCCTCTAGAGAGAAAGATTTTCAGTTTCTTCTTTCTCCTCTCTTGTCTCTTTGTGTAATAGCAGGGAATCTTCACCAAGGTAAATTTTGAAGCACTGTTGTGGTGCAAGACACACTCCTTCCAGTAAGAGAGACTCACTCTGGCAGAAGATGGGATTAGCGTGGGAGACACATTAAGGATCTCCAGAAAACTGGGACTTCCTGCCAGTCCAGTGGTTAAGACTCTGCTCTCCAGTGCAGGGAGTGCGGGCTTGTCCCTGGTTGAGGAACTAAGATCTCACATGCTGTGCACTCAGTCGTGTCTGACTTTGTGAACCCATGGACTATAACCCACCAGGCTCCTCTGTCTGTGGACTTTTCCAGGCAAGATTGCTGGCATGAGTGGCCATTTCCTCCTCCAGAGGATTTTCCCAACCCAGGGATGGAACCTCCCTCTCCTGTGGCTCCTGAATTGGCAGGCAAATTCCTGACCATTGAGCCACCTGGAAAGCCAGATGCCCACGCTTCAAGGCCCCCAAAAAAGAACCACCGGAAAATGATGATGTGTGAGCTGAGGAATGTATCCATTAACTTACTGTGGCAAGCATTTCACACTGTATAACTATTAAACCTTCATGTTGTACACTCTAAATATATGCAGTTTTTGATTGGTTATTCTTCAGTAAAGATGGAAGGAAAAAGATCTCTGGGATAACAAAAGGCTTGAAAGAGTTTTAAAGCCTAGGAAAACATCGGTTTGCACCCTGGTTCTGCCATTTTACAGTGAGAAAAAAATTAGTCCTGGGGAGGTTAAATAATCTACCCAAGGTAACTCAGATGATTTTATGCAAATGACTTAAGTTCATTTCTCCTCATTGTAACATTGATCTAATTACCATGGTTATTTGGAAGGTTAGAAATCAAAATGGCGGGCAAATATAAAGCAGTCAGTAAAATCGCTGCTGTAGTCATTTTTATTCTTATAATACACATTTGTTCAGCAAATATGTGTTGAACACCCACTGTTCCACTGTGCCAAGCACTGTTCTAGGCATCAGGTGAACCAATGACTAAGACAAGAACCT
Organism: Neotragus pygmaeus; assembly: GCA_006410875.1. Taxonomy (NCBI): domain Eukaryota; kingdom Metazoa; phylum Chordata; class Mammalia; order Artiodactyla; family Bovidae; genus Neotragus; species Neotragus pygmaeus. Next base: position 33,420 of record SJYV01043266.1, on the reverse strand, counting down.
CTGAGTCGGTGAGATAGTAAGAAACGAGACTTCAGGGGATGAGTGCAGTGAAGCCCACAAAGCTGGGAGACGATCATAGAGAAAGAGGGTGGGGGCTTACCCATGAAGAGACCTTTCCCAGAAATGCTAAAGATCTGAATGTTAAAATTGTCTGCCATGAGACCCTGGGGGTTCGGGGAGAAATCCAGCAGAGAACCGGGAAGCGAAAAGGCAGGAAAGAGCTTGTCTTCTGGAGGAAAAAAGCCTGCATGGCTGGAGTGCGGTGGGCAAGGAGCCAGCGGGACGAAGGCAGAGGGGTCCGTTCACAGAGGGCCTCGTCGGCCACATGAGCTTGGGTCGTATTCTAGGTCAAGTCGGAGGTCCAAAGAGTGTTTTTAATCAGAGGAGAGCTGTGGATCAATTTGTTTTAAAAAGATATCGAGCTGCTGGTTGGAAGTAAGGAAAGAACGTTAGCAGATTGTGGCAACAGTCAGGAGGGGACGGTGGCTTGAATTGAGATCACGGCGTGGGAGATGGTGAGATGTGGGAAAGCCTCGCTGACAGGACTTGCAGCTGCATTACTCATGGAGAGGAAGGGGGTGTGCGAAGGGCCTGTCGTGGGTCACTGGAGGCCCAGGGCTGGCTGAGGCCTGGCCTGTCCTCCCAGAGATGGGGAAGCCTGGGGGGCCTAGGAGGGGCGGAGGCTCTGTGTCCGGAGGGCTTGGGGACAGTACATCCGAGGTGGCTATAAGGCACCCACATTTTAAAGCCAATTTAGCTACAGCACCTAGATTCATAGTTCAAATTTATACTCGTTCCCTTCTGTTGTTTTTGCAACTTTTTTCCTTCCCTTTCTTGTCATACTTAAACGTTGGAAATGAGAATCCTTGCATCTTAAAGTTGAAAGTCTCTCCTGGCAGATGAACAATATATGCAAGCGTTAAAATACAGTGTGTGAATTTTCTGGCTTAAGTAAGAGTGCTCATCCCATTTTCTGACTTCAACATATACTTTCTTAGTAACACGGATAACAGAATTCAGGAAAGCTGTTACTTCAGCCATCCTGTGCCCAGTTGGCATCCACATAATGGATGAATGAATATGAAAGCTTTTCCTTGGCAGGAGTTTTACATTTTTTTTGAGAGGCTCTGCTATACTTACTGATTTTCCAGGGTTTCTCCAGACCCTCAGATATGATAAGAATGCAATAAATGTTTACTTGTTTTGGATTTTGGTTTTATTCAATGTCTTTCCTGCATGGATTTCACATGTCTATTTTGTCTTATATACTATTCTTTACCTTGAAAGTTTAGTACCTGTCATATATTAAGATTGCTGTTCTTTAGGACTGTCTCCTCTTCAGTGGTAATCTTGTTTTGTTCGTTTGCATTACTGGGTTGTAGAAGAGAAAGATATGAGATCATGTTCAGGATATGTGAGGAAAAATAAAAATAGGTGTGGGAAATTATGTTTTATAAGTTTTAATGATTATTTCTCCTTTCTGAAAGCCAGCTGGTCTTCCCAGGTGGTGCTAGTGGTAAAGAAACCGCCTGCCAATGTAGGAAACATGAGACATGGGTTTGATCCCTGGGTCTGGAAGATCCCCTGGAGGAGGGCATGGAAACCCACTCCAGTTTTCTTACCGGGAGAATCCCAGGGACAGAGGATCCTGGCGGGCTACAGTCGATAGGGTCACAAAGAGTTGGACACGACTGAAGCGATTTAGCACAAAAGCCAAGATTTATGTATTAAAACCCTGGCAAGTGTAAAATGTTCTAGCCTTGGTTCCTTTTGTGTCAGTTATCTGCTGCTGCATAACGAATTATTCCAAGACCGAGAATTTTAAAATCAGCACCCACTGATTATCTCGGAGTTTCTGAGGGCAGGAATCCAGGAGTGTTGAGCCACTGGTTTTGGCTCAGGGTCTCTCATGAGGTGACAGCCCAGCCGTCAGCCGGGGCTGCAGCTCTCTGAAGGTCCAAATGGGGCTGGGTGATCCTCTCCTCAGATGGTTCACGCACATGGCTGCTGGCAGGAGGCCGGCATTGCTTTCCTTACGGCCCAGGCCTCTGCAGAGTCGCGCAGGTGTCCCCAGGACTCTCAGCGGGCTTCCCCAGAGGGAGTGATTGAGAGAGAGGGGCGGGGGGGCATTCCATTATTGACTCCAGGATTTTGACAAGAAGCTCCTCTCAGAAGTGTTCCATGTTTGGGAAATTTCCTGGTGATCCAGTGGTTCGAACTCCAGACTTCCACTGCTGAGGCTCCAGGTCAGGGAACTAAGATCCCACAAGCCATGTGGCACCAACCCCCACCCAAAGAAAAAGTTTTCCAGGTTTTGATGCTGGTAGTCATTTCTCAGATGAGAAATGTTTGCATCACATGTATCAAATTTTTATCAGGCTCTTCTGTTTCTCTGCCTTTCTGCTTACAGAATAGTTTTATTTTAATGCTAAACCATAGCGTTGGAATTCTTTTTTCCTCCCCGCAGTGGACCAGTTTTTTTTTTTTTAAGTCTTTATTGAATCTGTCACAACATTGCTTCTGTTTTATGTTTCATCTTTTTTGGCCAGGAGCCACGTGGGATCTCAGTTCCCCAAGCAGGAGTCTTAACGCACATCCCCTGCATTGCAGGGTGAAACCTTTAACCCCTGGACCTCCAGGGAATGTCTTTTGAAGACATTTCAATGGCATTTAAACTCGCACTTGTCTTACAAAAACCATGCCCCTACCTGAGTTGAAGTGCTGACCGCATAAGCACTTGTGATCAAGTAGTACCAGAGCTGGCACCGAGGGCGCACCCTGACTGCTCAGACAGTTATTAAAGGCACATCCTGATTTCAGAGGCGTTAGGACCTGGAAAAAATATTTCTCAGAACTGAAGAAATACGACGAACAGTTTTCTCCCCCAGTCGTAGGGGGTGAGGGGGATGTGGTCGATCAAAGTCTTCTGCAGGTGAGTTTCTTTCCTCCTGGTTTTACAGAGCCTGGAACTCACAGACTCACCATCTGATGGGGAAGAGATCTAAATGAATGATTTATAACGAGAATGAATATTCAGGTTATTTCCAAAATATTTCTCTTTTTGGTTTCAGAAACATAAACAAGGAAAGCCCCTCTTCTCTGATTCTATTTATATAACTTTTTTTTTTTTTTTTTTTAAGGAATAAAGATCACTGTAAACCCTGAATCCAAGGCAGTCTTGGCGGGACAGTTTGTGAAGCTGTGTTGCCGGGCAACTGGACATCCTTTTGTACAATATCAATGGTTCAAAATGAATAAAGAGGTAATTTTAATGTCTTTTAAATGTTTTTTAATTCCTCTGTCAAAAGAAGAGAGATTAATGCTGGGAAAGATTGAAGACAGGAGGAGAAGGGGGCAACAGAGGATGAGACGGTTAGGTGACATCACCAACTCAATGGAGTTGAGTTTGAGCAATCTCCAGGAGATAGTGAGGACAGGGAAGCCTGGCGTGCTGCAGTCCATGGGGTCGCACACAGCTGAGTGACTGAACAACAACAAAAAAGAGAGAGAAAGAGAAAATCAGTTAGCCTTACTGTCTTTAATATATTTATAAGAATTTTGTTAAAGGACCTGATAGGTCCTTGTTAAAGGGTCAGTGTTATTACTGATGCATTCAATAATCATTGCTTTCTAAGCAGTAATAAAATCAGTTCTGTATTCTGAAAATTGTGGAAAATCAGGAGTACACGGGGCAACAATGTTAGCAAACGGGAAACATCCCCAATACCTTCGACATAGATATACAGAATTCTTTACAACAGATTGTTCCAATCATAATCTTTAAAAGGTTTTCAAGGCAGCATGAAAGGCAGTATTATTTTAAGCATTCCACATAACTGTATTGTATCAAAAGATTTAGGCTTCTATGGTAGTTTCTGAAGTAAAATTCAGGTTGGTAGAGAGAAACATTTGTTCCTTTCATGAAAGGGTTATATCCCTGAGCCACCAGACAAATAATTTAAATTTGCATATTGAAATTCTCTATTCTGGAACAGTCTTTGAAAGGACGTTCCTGGTGGTCCGGTGGTTAAGACACCAGACTCCTAATGCATGAGGCACAGGTTCCATCCCTGGTCAGGAAACTAAGATCCCACATGCTGTGCAGTGAGGCCAATTTTAAAAGTAACGATGATAAAAGTCATTAAACGTTCTTTGAGCCACTCTGAACGTGAACTGTGAACTCCCTGATATTCAAGCTGGTTTTAGAAAAGGCAGAGGAACGAGATCAAATTGCCAACATCTGCTGCATCATGGAAAAAGCAAGAGAGTTCCAGAAAAACATCTACTTCTGCTTTATTGACTATGCCAAAGCCTTTGACTGTGGGTCACAATAAACTGTGAAAAATTCTGAAAGAGATGGGAATACCAGACCACCTGACCTGCCTCTTGAAAAATCTGTATGCAGGTCAGGAAGCAACAGTTAGAACTGGACATGGAACAACAGACTGGTTCCAAATAGGAAAAGGAGTATGTCAAGGCTGTATACTGTCACCCTGTTTATTTAACTTATATGCAGAGTACTTCACGAGAAACACTGGACTGGAAGAAACACAAGCTGGAATCAAGATTGCCAGGAGAAATATCAATAACCTTAGATATGCAGATGACACCACCCTTATGGCAGAAAGTGAAGAAGAACTAAAGAGCCTCTTTGATGAAAGTGAAAGAGGAAAGCGAAAAAGTTGGCTTAAAGCTCAACATTCAGAAAACTAAGATCATGGCATCCGGTCCCATCACTTCATGGGAAATAGATGGAGAAACAGTGGAAACAGTGTCAGACTNGTTCATAGGTTCGCAAAGAGTTGGACACAACTGAAATGACCTAGCACACACATGCATAGTGAATTACATATACACAATTTATGTGTGTGCCTATATTGGATTCCTGTGTAGAATACACTTCCCATAGTGAGTGTCTCCATGCCCCTGCCATTGTCAGAGATGAGCCATGAGCACCCTCCAGGGTCCAGTTCGGCTGGTGGGTCCCCTGGTTCTCCCTGTCGGGTCCTTCACCCGGCACTGCCACCTCTGGCAGTACCTGTATGCACAACACGACATTCTGAATTAATGGAGGGATGAATATATCAATAATGTGGACACACTTTCCCTCCTGAGGCTCTGGGCAGCCAGGAACGTGCAGCTCAAGCCCAGCTTTGCACAAGAACAGAAAATAACATCCTCCTCCATGGTGGTTATTCCTTTGAGACTTAATGCCTGCTCTCTGTCCGTGTGTCCACACGGCCTGAGACCTAGCTGAAGTAGAGCTCCATTCTAAGATGAACTGAGAAACTCTTTTTTGAAAAGACTGTGAAGAACTCCTGCGTAGGGTAGTTAAGGAAAACCACCACCCCTCCGTGCTTCGGGCTGAGGCATCAGAGTGGGAGGACTGAGCTCTAGCCAGCTCTTGATCGAGGCTCCCACGCCCGCCTCATCTTTGTTCCCAGGAAAGGCATGCATGCTAAGTTGCTTCAGTTGTGTTCAAGTCTTTGCGACCCCATGGACTGTGTAGCCCGCCAGGCTCCTCTGTCTATGGGTTTCTCCAAGCAAGATACTGGATTGGCTTGCCATTTCCTTCTCCAGGAGATCTTCTGGACCCAGGGATCGAACCCAGGTCTTCTACATTGCAGGCATGTTCTTTACCACTAGCATCACCTGGGAAGCCCCATAATTCATAATATATACCAATATATACACACAGACATATTATATACCTACATATATATAAGAAATATATATATATATATATATATAAAACAGTACTTTTACAGTACACTCTGGTATTTTTTATTGTTTTGTTTAAAAAAGCAATGCTGGTCACGTCCCTCTAGCCTGGTTTTATAGCCAATGCATTGCAAATTGCAGTTGGAAAAACACTGTTTTAGACAATCCTCCAAAGCCTGGAAGCCAAGGGCACGGGTCTGTCGTCTCCCCCAGGGCCTGGCTGTGGAGCTCTTGACATTGCATCTTTTATAGGCAGAAAAGAACATTATCCTGGAAGAGAAGATCCAAGTTCTCCAGCAGCAGAACGAAGACCTCAAGGCCAGGATCGACCAGAACACCGTGGTCACAAGGTAGGTGGGCCTGGGTGATGGAGCCTCAGAAGCACATGTCCCGGACAGAATGGCTTTGCTCCTGACCTTGGAGGGCTCTGCTTTTGTCCTCGCTCCTCCGAGTCCTAAGGCCTCCCCACGCAGGCTCTCGGCACTCCCCACGTGGAAGAAAGCATAGAACACACTGCTCTGAGCACCCAGCCGGTGCCCTGGCTCCACGGAGCACCCTCCTTGGTGGAAAGGAGTGGGGTGGGCTAAAGTGTGTGGCGCAGCTGGCGGGGACAGGGNGTTGGACTGTGAAGAAGGCTGAGCGCCGAAGAATTGATGCTTTTGAACTGTGGTGTTGGAGAAGACTCTTGAGAGTCCCTTGGACTGCAAGGAGATCCAACCAGTCCATTCTGAAGGAGATCAGCCCTGGGATTTCTTTGGAAGGAATGATGCTGAAGCTGAAACTCCAGTACTTTGGCCACCTCATGTGAAGAGTTGACTCACTGGAAAAGACTCTGATGCTGGGAGGGATTGGGGGCAGGAGGAGAAGGGGACGACAGAGGATGAGATGGCTGGATGGCATCACGGACTCGATGAACGTGAGTCTGAGTGAACTCTGGGAGATGGTGATGGACAGGGAGGCCTGGCGTGCTGCAATTCATGGGGTTGCGAAGAGTCGGACATGACTGAGCAACTGAACTGAACTGAGCCACTCTGCCGCTGGGGGTTTCTCAGTGGTCTAGCCACGTCGAGCTCCACTCTCGCAAGCTTCTCTCTTCTCCCTCATCCACCCACCTCCTTCCCTGCCCTCCAGATGGCACCTTGAAACTCCATTATTCTTTCCAGCCTGTGAGTCACATAACCAAACTTTCTTCTCAACTCAACACTAAAACTCCATTTGCAAATCTGATTTTAAGCACAAGAGTTGTTCCAAAGTGACGTTCTTTCCTCTGATGGGGTCACCCTGTGCCTCAGAAGAAGCGTGGGGATTTGTACAGCTTTTAATGTCCGTCGTTCACACCCGGGTGAGCCAGGGCAGCCGTGAACCGCAGCAACGGGACTGCGCTGGCACCGGCCGCAGACAGGCCTTTGCTGGGTGCTTGACTGTCAGGAGCCCCTCGCATTCCTATTGCTGGGCGTTGAGAGCCTGACGGAGAGGACGTTTTAAGTGCCTAGGCTCTCGAGGGGTGGTGAAGTCACGTTTACCATAGCTTCTCAACTGCAGAGTGGCTTTCATTTCAGTGAATGCCTTTGAGGAAGAAATCATGGGCAAATCTTACTATGGTAAGTAGTGGGTTGGCCAAAGATGTCGTTTAGGTTTTTCCATAAGGTGTCACAGGAAAACCCCAAGGAGCTGTGTGGCCACCCCATACATCACGTGTGAACTGTGGCTGATTTTGAGAAGGGGAGAAACCGAGGGGAAGAGGCGTGCCCACTGGATTTTTCAAGAGCTGTGATGGGTTCTAAGGCTCTCGCCAGTCGAGTGTGTCTCAACTCAGATTCATAGTCTGTTTCAGGAGGCATTCGTCTCACGACCACTTGTAGGGCTCCTGTCCAGGTTCTAAGGCCCGGATGGTGAAGCCTGACACCCAAGGGCCCTGCCCCCTCCTCTGACAGACAGGGAGTAAATGAGATAACTGTGAGTTCAGAGCCGTGAGGAAGATAAGCAGGGTGATACCAAGGGAGACGACACTCAGAAGTCTTAAAACAGGAGAAGTAACGGGAGGATTTATGTTCTTAAAACACCAGCTTGCTGCTGCTTTTTAGTATGTGTTTATTTCTCTGCGCCGGGTCTTAGTTGTGGCATGTGGGACCTAGTTCCCTTACCAGGGATTGGACCCAGGCCCCCTGCCCTGGGAGAGCAGAGTCTTAGCCCCTGGACCATCAGGCAAGTCCCCCGACTTCGCTACTTAAATGGAAGCAAGAGCATAACAAAAAGACCAGTTACCTAATGCCCACACTAGGCTGGAAGTAGCAGTAGAGTGAGCTCGGACAGGGCAGGGCAGACGGAGCAGCGTGGGTGCATTGCTTTATTTGAGAGAGAGGGCTCATCAGAGCTGGCGGGAGAAACGCAAAGCCCGAGGGGGGAAGCCCAGAGCCCAGGGATGACTCGGTGTTTCACCGCGGCCTCTGGGACCTCTTATATACTGAGGGATTGGAGACTGGCAGAGGAAGAGATGCAGGGTGAAAAGTCAAGAGTGTGGTTTCAGACGCATGAAGTTTACCGTGCCTGTTAATGTCTGAATGCATTTGAGTCAGCTTTGGATACCCTCAGAGGCAACACTGAAAGTGTGTATAGGAGAGGAAGCAGCAGCAGAGAGACTAAGAAGAATTCACAAGAGAGAGTGAGCTCGGCCAGGAGGGGCTGGTCGGAAGCCCCTGGGGAAGTATTTCAGGAAGAAAAGGTGGTCAGCGTTTCCAGTGCTGCTGAGAGGTATACAAGTCCAGGGCAGGATATTTGGGATTTTTTTGTTTGTTTGTTTATTTAAGATATAAAGGTACTAGAAGATGTTTTTGAGAGCGCTCTAATAAAAGGATGCTAAAGTAGAGAAAATTGCAGGAGCAAGGCCAGAGGGGATCAGATTGTCAGAAAGGAAAGTACTTTATCCTCTCATGTTCTGTCCCTGGGAGCCAGTGAATCACCTGACAGAATACAGATTAAGAAGAGAAAATTTATTCATATGGGGACTTAGAAAAGAAGTAGTTCCATGCTGGGTTAAAGTTGCAGGAAAGGGATGAGAAAGAAAGAGCCTCTAAGGAAGAAACATGGGTTTCTTTAGTAAATATGTACAGAGGGGTTTCTGGGAGAATAGACAGGTGATAAGTTTGTGATAATATCTATTCATGCGGGTGCAAACGGTCTTGGCATCTTCTTCATGGCCATGAAACTCCCCTGGAGAAGAGGTTTATAGTGGGTTTGATCGCCTTCTTGGAAGTAAAAACCACCCTGAAGATGGGATTTATAGTGGCCTCATCCCCCAGAAGTTTCTACTTTTGTCAGAAAAGGAAAGCTCTGAGAAGCCTTCTTTCTGCATCTGTTGAGTCCAAAACGTCTTCAGCTTCAACTAATCTTAGTAGTAACTCTGGAGTTCTGAGCGGTTAGGATCCTCATGCATCCCAAGCCCAAGAGGCCTTTGGTAGGAAGACAAGTTTTTCCATTTTCACAGGAGAGAGGAGAGCAGCTCTGAATAGGCACAGGCTCAGGTTTGTGGTTCGGTAGCTGGAAGAGGTGGAGAAGGCAATGGCACCCCACTACAGTACTCTTGCCTGGAAAAGCCCATGGGTGGAAGAGCCTGGTAGGCTGTAGTCCATGGGGTTGCTAAGAGTCGGACACAACTGAGTGATTTCACTTTCATGCCTTGGAGAAGGAAACGGCAACCCACTCCAGTATTCTTGCCTGGAGAATCCCAGCGACGGGGGAGCCTGGTGGGCTGCCGGCTCTTGGGTCGCACAGAGTTGGACACGACTGAAGCACCTTAGCAGCAGCAGCAGCTGGAAGAGGAGAGATTCCTATCTGAAGTCAGTGGCTGAGAGGAGTGGGGTTGCAGGAGAGAGGAAGTACCCAGGACTGTTCTAGCAGGAAGGCAGACAAGGTGGGTTCATGTGGGAGGGTGGGCAGGCAGTGCTCAGGGAAGTCTTCATCCCAGCTGTCAGGTCTTGAGCAAAACGGTCTTGCTCTGGTGCCGGTTCTGAGAAGAAAGAGAGCTGAATTCAGTTGGTTGGGGCTTAAAGAGGGGGAGTGTGTTAAAGTCCTTTGCAAGGGGTCCCCTGTATAAGGAGGCACCTAGTGAAACCTTGGCAATATGCTGAGTTAGGTGGTGGTGGTAAATTGACGGGAGCAGCTGAGATGACCCAGGCCCGGGAGGAAGGCTTGGGATACCCCTGAATGGCCAGTCCTTCTGTCACCAACACGCTTCCCATAGCTCTTCACCTCCCAGGCCTTGAGAGAAGTGTGCCGTCAAGGCCTCTACCCTCTGATAAAACTCGGCAGGTGAGAGACTGGGGTCTCAGGGTAAAACTTGCTCATATGCTCACAGCTAATTTGATCAGAGCTGAGATGTGCAGCCAGGCCTGACTTTCCGTGATCTCTTTACTCCTTCATGGTTTGGCTACTGAGCTCATAAATGTTGCAGTTCTCAAGCCTATAAATACTAATGATCAAACAATTTTAAAGGACAGAATAGACACTTTACTATTGGTGAGGTTTTGGAAGATATATGGGATAGAGCTTAACTGTCTGGTTAACAGATTTGTAAAAGACTGGATTTCAATGACTTCAGTCCTAAATTATTCAACATGTAATTGTTTGTTTCTTAAGGAACAGATATTTTAGAACCGGGAGAAAAAAGATACACTTTTCAAAGCTCCCAGGAAATCATACATTTTGCACAGCACAGTTTATAAGGTGTATTTTGATGAGTCATTCACTTTTATCCTCTTGTTGATTCTTTCACAGATTCCGAATGGAAATGCATCTGAACTTGTTTTTAACACAGTGCATGTAAAAGATGCAGGCTTTTATGTCTGTCGAGTTAATAATAATTTCACCTTTGAATTTAGCCAGTGGTCACAGCTGGATGTTTGCGATGTCACAGAAGTAACAGAAAGCTTCCAGAGTAAGTGGTAAATTTAGTGCTGGGATGGGAATTGCCTCTTTTAAATTTTACTTTAAATATTTGCTTTTAAATCATTTCAAAGTATCAAAGCCAGTACTCACCCAATATAATGTATATGTACTTCCCTCAGTATAATGTCACCAGTCATTAAGATTTTATCCCATGTGCTTTCATTCTTTTTCTGTATGGGTGGATGGATAGACAGATAGATAGACAAAGAGACATTCAGGTGTTTGGGGATAAAATGGCCTTTCTCAATCTGGCCCTGCTGCTGACCTCTGAAAACTTGCCACCTTTCATGGGTCTGAATATTGTGGTCTCTGATTTTGGAGGAGAAAAGAAATCTAATGCAATCTTGCTCACTTTTGAGTTCCTTTCTATACTGTGTTTTTTTTTCTCCATCTGTAGAGTTGATACTGGCGTGGCAGGGCTTATAGTATATCAGTCACTACAATGAAGCCTTTCATCCAGCTAGCTTTCTACTCTTTGCCCGTCCGCTTTTTAGTTCAATAACCAGTATTGATCAAGGAAAAACCCTAAGGTCTTCTAAAGAGTAGCCACCAGGTATTATTTTATTTATTCACACACACAGTCAAAAACCATGTTTGTCATTTTTGCCAGACAAACAGCATGAGGGAAACAGACTGTTGTTTCCAATTGTGTCTTCATTTCTTCTCAGTTTAGCTTTTCCCACAACTGAAAAAAAGTCTCTAGAAATAGTCATGATTAATTAAGAGAGTGGTTTATATTTTTTTAGAATATTTCTGTGCATGTAATGAACTTTCAAGTATATGAATAGAATATTGTTCATTCAACAAATATTATTGATCACCTGCAGTGTGCTAGACACAGAATTTATTACCGCATCTCATTGACAAGCCCTCTGTCCTCAAGGCTCTTAAAGACTGACATATGAGCCTTCAATAAAAAATGCTTTCTGATATCTGCCTTGGGATTGAAAGCTAGGGATAACCCATCCTTATTTATTCAGTGCTAATAGCAAAACTCATGATTTCAAGAAGGCAAGTTAAATCAAACAGCAGAACATAGAACTTTCTGTTTTTAACATGAATGTCACTCAAGATGTTAAGTCTTTTGCTCTACCAAATATGGCTAAGCACATTTAGAAACCACGTGAACTATTTTCCCCTCTTGAATATATAGTGCATGCAAATACTTTGAGAAGTTCTGCAGTAAAGAAATCTGTCTAACTTTGTTTAACCCAGAATGTTCTAAACTTATTTGTCCATAGCATCCTTTTATCCATAGAACATCTCTTAATATTTCTAGAAGTGCAACAGTTTTCTGAAATATCGTTTGGGAGATTCTATTGAAGATCGTGGGAAAAAAAATGAAGGATGAACTTGAAAGCATTTTTTTTTAATTAAAGTTTTAAAAGGTTTTTTTAACTTAGAGCCTTTATGTTCATTGCTATTTTTCTTTTAATTTAAGGCAGTTGGGACGGCATCTCTGAATCCAAGTTGCAAATCTGTGTTGAACCAAAGTCCCAAACGCTGACGCCTGGCAGCACGTTGATCTTACAGTGCGTGGCTGTCGGAAGCCCCATGCCTCAGTACCAGTGGTTCAGAAACGGATCACGATTAACACACGAGACAAGAAAGCTTTACATGGTAGGAAGTTGGTCTTGGGGACGTTGGGGTGGTTAATATGTGAAATAAATAGTATAATGAGAAATCACAGTGAATAGTGATTCATATTTGGGGTGTTTTCAAGGTTTTTTTTGTATTTTTTCCAACTCTTTATTATCCAGCATTAATTGATTCTTATATTTGCAAAAGAACTAGAACACCATGCCAGCCCATATGTAAGTGCTTACATGAAAGGTGTCAACTAGTATCGCATCAGACTCACTTCCGTTAGATTCACTGTACTATTTGCTTGCTAATACCTGACCTGATGTAATGAATGGAAAAAATAGAGGAGAGTCTGCAATGTTCAGTTTTGTAGGGCTTAAAACAATAATTTTCTCCAAGCCATTTTAAACTAAAATTAAAGAGTCTGTCAATATGTGCATGTTCTGACACTGATTTAGGTACCTTACGTGGATTTGGAGCATCAGGGAACCTACTGGTGTCGCGTATCTAATGATCGAGAGAGTCAAGACAGCAGGAAAGCAGACGTCATCGTAGGTAAGCAGAGCCGCTCGGCGTTCTGACCAGCGGAGCTATACAAGATGAAGTAGACTGAGCAGTGGAAATTTTATTCGCCCATTCTATTTAATGGTATGTTAAGCATCCGGAATTATTTTTCCTTAAGTAGAAATTTGAGAGAATGCATCCTAAATTCATAATGAGGATTCACACATAAAGACCAGAAAAGAACCAAAAAAGATTATTTATTTAGATCTTTTTAGTTTTTTATAGTTTATATTAAACGTTTATGGCAAAAAATGTATTCTGAGCTTTAGCTAAAAAAAAAAAAAAAACCTGGGTTTAATGGAAAAAGGTTTTTAATAAAACATTATTAAAGAAACAGACATCACAGATATATGCAGAATGATTATTAATCAATAGTGCCACTTATGAAATACATAATTTAAGAGTTGGTTCTATTTCAGCTTCATGCATTTAGTGATGTTGTTAATAGTAGGAGATATTAGTGCAATTGATATGTATGTTGGTTTGCCAACATATTTCTATGATATTTATCTCTGTTTGCTTGATGGCTGCCCTTCCTAAGATCATGAATCACAATGTATTCACATTTGTTTTCTCTGGAACAAGGAAGAACAGATGAGGCAGTGGAATGCACTGAAGGTAGCGTAATCCTTTGGTTTGAAAGCAAGTATCCTGCATGCTGCTTCATCTTGGGATGGGTGGAGTGCCCTGGCCTACTGAGTGCAGTGATGGAAAAAATACTAGCTATAAGAAAAGATTTGAATGCAAGGATACTGTATCTTAGTCTTCAAGGGTTCATAAATTGCCCCAGACACTATTCAATTGACACATTATTAAAATAACTAATTTCCAACAATATCTTATGAACAGTGAACAGTGTGATTAATTCTTAATGTTCATTTTTGTCTTCATAAAATTTAAAAAAATACATGGCTATCCTGTCATGGATAGTTGTTTAGATTCTTTTATTTATCTGTTTGCCATGACAAAATGCCTCTCATATGCAAACATAATTTCTGTAACTGTTTCAGGACTGGAAATTCATTGTTTAATCCCTTTTTTATGTAATAATAAATATACTGTTTTAATATAAGTTTATAAGATCCATTCTTTGAAGTTATAAGACGACAGAGTAAGGTATCGTGTCACCTTTACCACCCTACACAGAGAACTGAAAGTTACTTTAACATGAACTTCGAGTTGGTCTGGACGAACCAAAGCCTCGCGCGTGAGCTATGATGAATGAATTGTAAACCTTTCGTTACCCGCCCCTAGTGTGGCATCACACTGTTTCGCAAAATGAGATTTGTGGAAGCAAAGTATTTTTTCAATTTCTGCCTCTTTTAACCTATTAAAAATCTTTGGCTCTACTTGGGCAAAGTAAGAAAATAATGTCACCTCTGAGGTTTCTTGGTTTCCCTGTCCTTTGGATTGCTATGGTGTCACTCTGAAGTTCTGAAATTACTGTCTTCGTCCCAACCATAGTTGCCGACGAGAATTCTCTAGCATAAGGGTGCACTGTAATCCCATGGTCTGTGGGCCCTGCCTGGGAGGGCATCTTTGTAAAGAGATCCTAAGCAGACTCCTCTTCCTTCTTTTTCACCTAATTGCATGATTTTAAACATCTCCTAACATTGCAGACCTCTAAGAAAAAATGTAAACTAGCATCACTAGTTTCAGGGTGATGCATGTTAGTTACCACCTAGCTGGTTTTTTACCTGCAAGATTCTCCCTATAATTTTGCAATGGCAAACACACTATTAGATAATAATTTTCAAATAAATCTGTTATGAAATTACTCCCAAAATTTCAGATGGAAAAATTAGATCCAACTTTTCTTTCTAAAACATCTGCAGTGTTGAGGCATTCTATAGTTGGCGGATGGGCACACAGCAGCGATGTCCCACAGCACGCCTTAGCTTTCTACCTGTAGAGGCTGATGTGATCTGTTTCATTTTATGTGCTTTGTTACAGATCCCTGATTGGGACAGAACGTAGGGGTTCAATAGGTGTACAGGGTTTTTTTAAGGGCAGTGAAAACACTGACAGCTGTCGTGGTGAATGCATGTGTGCAGGTTTTAGATCATTTAGGAGACAGAGGAGGGGAATCCCAGAGTGGAGTGAGAATACGACAGGAGAACCTGAAGCTGGACTTCCTGGGTGGTCCTGCAGTTAAGAGCCCACCCATCAACACAGGGTACACAGGTTCGATCCCTGGTCCAGGGAGATCCCAGCCACCTCGGTGCCACTCAACCTGTGCGCCACGACTGCTGAGCCTTGCTCTAGAGCCCGTGAGCCACACCAGAGAAAGCCCTTGTGCAGCAATGAACGAAAACACAGCACAGCCGGATAATAAGAATCTGAGCCTATTACAAGTGGGTGAAGCAGCCTCACTGACTGTGGGATGCAAGAACAGGTGCAGGCCTGAGTACCTGGGAAGGAGTGAGCGCAGAAGACGGGAGAAATTGTGCATGACCCCTTACTCTAGCAAATACCACTGTGCAGTGGGTTTTATATCACAGAAATTACTGCACATTCTATGAGTAGTATAGCATTTGTAATTTATTGTGAATGGTAACTTGTATCTTCATAAAATTTGTAAACGAAAAATAGGTATCTGTAATGTCACAGGTGTTTGCTTAGATGATTCTCTCCCTCCATTAACCAGAGGCTGTGTGCTGTGTGTAGTCACTCAGTCTTGTCTGACTCTTTGCAACCCTACAGACTGTAGCCCACCAGGCTCCTCTGTCCATGGAATTCTCCAGGCAAGAATACTGGAGTGGGTTGCCATGCCCTCCTCCAGGGGATCTTCCCAACCCAGTGATCGAACCCATGTCTCCCACATCGCAGGCAGATTCTTTACCATCTGAGCCACCAAGGAAGGGGCTACAGGTTAACAATTCTGAAACCACAATACCATTAAAAACTCATTCCACCAGTCTGACATCAGATATATCCCGGTTTAGAGACATTCCACAAAATACCTTATCAGTAATCCTCAAAGTGGTCAAGGTTATCAAAAACAAGGAGGGTCTGAGAAACTGTCACAGCAAAGAAAAGCCCAAGGAAACACAAGTAAATGTGACGTGGTGTCCTGAACAGGGTCCTGGAACAAAAAAAGAACATTTAATGCTTCATTAACTGTGACAAATATGCCTTCCTAACGTCAGACGTTAAAAATAGGGAAAGTAGGTGGGTGTATGCAGAAACTCTGCAGTGTCCTCTCAGTAGTTCTATACATCTTAAACTGTTCTAAACTCGTTTATTTTTAAAAATATCATTTGAGGTTTTTAATTAGTTTCAAGAAGTGTATAATTGAGCCCATAGACAAACCTGTCTCTTGATTGTTTTTGTCCCATAATTAGCCAGAACATCTAAAAAACTTTAATCAAATTAAAGATGAGTCTGTTTAGCTTTTTGTCTTTTGATGAACATAGTAACAGCTTAGGAGTCCTAACTGATGTCCACAACAGCATACTCCCCTGCTCACAATGTGCATGACTTCTCACTTAAGGCATTTAAAAAATTCTAACCTGATAAAACATTGTAACACGATTTAATAGCAGAGTCCACTTCTTTGATCAGTCTTCCTAGATGCACTAACTTGGCCGTTAAATTATTTAAAGATTATTGATCTATTTTCTCTTATTTTATTTTAGATGAATTGACTAATCTCGGGCATCCTGGTAAGTAATGCAGACATAAAGCACTCATTTTAGAGTTGCAGGTTATTGAATGCAGTAACCTAAAAAGACACTAGCAGTGTTCTTTTGCTGTAGCAGTACTAGTGGGTTTTTTCCCCTTGATTGACATATCATGATTTAGGGTTGAAATCAGTACTTAACATGAAGTTCAATTTCATGCAAGTGAAAATATTAAAAATACTCTAAAATTGTAAGACTGTAGGGTAGAAAAATAAATATACTGAGGCAATATAAAATGAGTGTATTTCTTTATCACTGTGAATGACTATAAATAAAAAAGGTAGCTAAATGGCGAAATGCATGAAATTAATTTGAGAGACGAGAAGCAGCCTATGAAAAAGTGACAGGAGTAACACTTCTGAGCTCGCCAGACCCCTGGGTCCCCGTTCAGAGCTGCTCGGACATTGAACGTGTCTGAACTAGTTGGGTGGGTGTCCGTATCTGAAGTAAAACTGCTGTCAGTGGGGACTGTTGGTGCTCTGCAGACAAGTGGTTGGTCATTGGCCATGAAGAGGCTGATAGCTGGCAGGAATATTTATCATTCTTGGGCCAATTTTGTGAGAACCGATTTCTGAACAAGTGAAGCTAAGGGCAGGCTTGCCTGAGATGAAAGGCATAGTAATCATGAAGGCAGAGGGCATGCGTCCAGGCTGTGGGCATTCCGAAAAGCACCAGGGGAACCTCTGACTGTTTGAAAATGAAACCTCGAGAGAGTGGGATCAGATGGGAGCTACGTCAGCTAATATTTGCAGCGATCCCTCTGATTTCTTGATGCGTCACTTCTTGTTGTTGTCCCACCATAACTAGTTTGCTTAGCTTTGCGCCTACGTTTTGTTACTAAATATCTCTTCTTGTGAGCGATGGTTGGGCTGTGCTGATTACTATAAGCCCACAAGACAAAGCATAAGGGCCCTGCAGGGCCCTTTCCTGCTGGGCCAGCCTCGAGTTCCAGGAAACCTCCATGAGATTTGCTTCAAACACTCAAAACTAAGTGATGTTGGAACAGCCATCCTCGTCTTGCTGATTGCTTCTCTTGACTTGGTTAAAATTCCCCTTTTCCTAAATGTGTCTGTTATTTCGTGCTTTTCAGTGAACATCATGAAAAGCTATTTTAAGAAAACTTGCATACCAACACCACTAAGCTTCTGAAATTTCCCCGACCTTTTTCATTATATCTTTGCTCCCCAAGAATTAGAAATACCAAATCATGTAAGAAAAAATTGAATATACTTTCAGTGGACTCTTAGAGCATATATATTATTAAAAATGCAAACACTTAGCCTGTCTATAGCAAGAGACACATGACCATCTGAAGTCCATCTTCCCCAGCGTGTCTTCCTGCATGGCCCCTGAGAGTTGGAGGTCTTTCATATTGTGTACAGATGATGAAAGAGCATGACCATGGAATGACTTCTAGCCTGCTAACATGGGGCAGGTGACTTAGTCTTTCTCTGCCTCAGACTCCTTACCTATATAATGGAGGTAATACCAGTATATACCTCACAAAGTGTGGTTGTTTAAATCAGTTATATTTACAACACATGCAACAGTCCCAGGCCGGCGTTCAGTAAATGTTAACCACTCCTGTTGCTCTTCATGGCCACCACCAACCGTTTTCAGGCTGTAATTTCTACCTAACATGTTAAAGAATATCACCCTCAGCTGTAGTAATCAGTTACCAGAGCCATTCCCTGCCCCTGCCTCCAACTCCCATCCAGGTACAAGTCTTTAATCAGGAACCTGAACACCTCAAAACCATACACTAGCTGTAACCATTCTGCCTTTCGGTGTACTGCCAGTGGGACTGTCTCTGCTTCTCTCTAACCCCGGAGATGCGTCATGGATAACAACTCGCTTACCCTCTTTGTTTTTATCTTTCTATAGATAATCAAGAGCAAACAGTTGACCAACCTTTGGGTAAGTAGAGCTTTAAAATGCTTGAAAATGAAAGTGTTAGTCACTCAGTCGTGTCCCACTGTTTGTGACCCATGGACTGTAACCCTCCAGGAGCCTCTGTCCATGGGATTATCCAGGCAAGAATGCTGGAGTGGGTAGCCGTTTCCTTCTCCAGGGGATCTTCCTGATCCAGGGATCTAACCCAGGTCTCCCACACTGCAGGCAGATTCTGTGCCATCTAAGCCACCAGGAAGGCGCTGTAACCAAATATAATTGCAGCATACAACTCTTATGGGGCTTATGAAGGGACTTAAGACTTTTAAAATTGACAACTTGTATAAATATTTGAATAATATGTTTTAGTTTGGATATTTATAAAAGAAATTATATATAATATTGTAAAGTAATTAGCCTCCAATTAAATAAATTTAAATTAAAAAAAAAGAAATTATAGAATAGGAGACTTTGAAAAGATTATGAGGGACTTCCTTGGTGTCCAGTGGCTAAGACTTCATGCTCCCAATTCAGAGGGCCTGGGTTCAATCCCTGGTCAGGGAACTAGATCCCACATGCTACAGCGGAACGTTTTCGTGCCACTAGTAAGACCCATCACAGCCAAATAAATAAATAATTTTTTTAATAAGAATAAAAAGACTGTGAATTGAAAAAATAAATAGATAAAAAGATTATGAATTCAGCTTCTGAGACCAGGTCAGCTTCTGTGGAGTGATTTCTGGCTTGGCAGTGTGCAAAACAGTAAACATAAAAGCAAAAAGAAGCGTGTGTACGTTACACAGAAGTGACTGATACGTATCTTGGTGGGCTTAGAGGTTAGGAAAACACCTGAGAGGTTGCAGTAGCAGTTCTGCATGTTGAAGGATGAATAGGAGAAGGGCCTTCCAGACAGAGGAAACGTGAAATCCTAAAGAAATGTTGTAGAGAAAGAAGACAGGGTGTTTGTTGTACTGGGGAAAGTTGCAAGTAACACACCACGCCCACAGAGCGGTGCTCCTCGGCCTTTTTGGCACCAGGGACCTGTTTCGTGGAAGACAGTTTTCCCATGGACTGGAGGTGGGGGGATGGTTTGGTTATGATTCAAGCACGTTATGCTTATTATGTACTTCGTTTCTATTATTATTACATCCACGGTGCCTCAGATCATCTGGCATTAGATCCTGGAGGCTGGGGACCCCTGCTCTAGAGCAGGAAGAGCAGGAACTTAGAGAAGCAGATTAAGACCAGGTCATGAGGAGCCCTATTTCTCAGACAAGCCACTGGAAGGACGCTTTGAAAGAGGGGTGAGCTTGTCCCTCCGAAAGACAAGTCTTGTATCAGTGTATAGAAAATGTATAGGAAGGCAGACATTGTTTAAGTTAAGAGAAAAAATGAGACTGTTGCAATAGTCCAGATAAAGAAATGATGAGGCTCTAAACCAGGCTAGTACGAAGTCAGTGCAGAAGACAGAACAGGTTCAGGAGACCGTGAGATGGTGGAATCGGTAAGCTGTTCTCATCACCTCACTCTAGGGCACAAGAACCACAGAGGCGTCACCATGCCTGCTCAGATTCTTGCTTGGGCCACGAGGCAGGTGGTCATACAGCCCACTGAGTTAGAGAACACGGGATCACAAGCCAGATGCAACATCAGCGGACTCTTGCTTTGGGCCTCACCAGTTTGAGGTGTTTGTGTCATGTCTAGGCAGAGGCACACAGCAGGCATTTGCGCACGTGGGTCTGGAACTCTAAGGTGAGGCCAGGCTCGGAGACACAGTCAGGAGCATCGTGAGCATGGAGGTGAAGGCTGACAGCATGGAGGGGAGCTTCCATGGACTGTTCAGGCTGTGGAGAAAGGGCACTAACTGGGGGATGGGGTCCCACACGGTGGCTTCAGACAGAATCAGCTGCAAATTCAGGTTTAAGCTCTCAAAAATGGTAGCTTTTGAGTGACAGCTGTAGGCTGTGACTAAACAGTAGCTGTCCCCTTAAAAGGGCATATGGCCCCCTATTTTCCTGTCCTATAATATTCTCAGTCTACTTCACTCTCTCCTCTCCTCCCCCACCCATGGTCTCACCAGGTAATTCACTTCCTTTGCACGGTGGCTGAGTCCCCAGACCGGCAGCTCTCAGGACTTCTTAAGGTTTGACCCAGAACTGGCAGAGTGTCCCACTATATTATGCTCAGAGAGGGCCACAGGGCAGCCGAGCCTCGGAGCCGGCGGGGGGGGGCAGGTGAGGGGGCCGCACTGTCTAAGGAGACCGTGGGGGCCCCCCTCGGGGGCCGTCTCTCCCCACGGCCAGAATGGCAGCCTGGACTAGAGTAGAATGGCTTTGTCGCCAGACTGAGGGGCTTGGGCTTTATCTTGAAGGACTTAGAAAGACGAAGATCTGACGCACGGGACCAGCAAGGACTGTGGGTCACTCACTCAGATGTGGTGTCACCGGTAGATGGCCGGAGGCTCTTTATTTAACAGATGCTGACGGAGCGCTCAGCGTTACCAGCTCCTTCTCCAGTTGCTTATAAACATTCACTCATTTTTGGATGAAATGAGTAGCACACTATTAGAATAATCAGATGTGGAATTAATGGTGTAACTTGTACCAGTGTTTAAACAATAAATTTCATTATGCTTTAGAAGATGTCTAGGATCATACAGTGAAAATATCTTTCTGAAGTGGTTTTATTCTGTTGCTTAATCAGCTGGCGTTTCTGTTCCCTTTTTCCAGTGAATGGTATGTGTTCAAGAAGTTGTGGGTGGCTCTTACAGTAAATGTTTTTCTACAGAAAGTTTCATTTATTTTTAATCACTTGAAAACCCATCATAAGTTGCTTATATAGTTGTTATTTTGAAGTTTTCTTTGATTCCTCACTCTTATCTCCTCAACTTCAAATTTCACTGTTTCTTTCTCTGTCATGCCTCTGACTTTTTCTTCTCCTTTCTGCTACTAATTCCTGGAACCAGACTTTGTCATCTCCTATTTCAGCCACCGCAGTCTACTTCTCTGTTCTAAATCCACCCCAGTTCAGCTATCGTTCAGGAACTGTTTTGCACGTAGAGTGGGCAAGGTAAGTTACCGACCCATCATCTTTATTACCAAACTCAAGAAGATCCCTCAAGACATTTTAGGAACTAAGTGTTAAAATTATCATTGGGGGACTCCCTGGAGGTCCATTGGATGAGACTCTGCACTTTGAATGCAGGAGGGGCAGCTTCGCTCCCTGGTTGGGGAATGAAGATCCCGCATTGTCACTGGGGAAAAGGTTTTGAAGAGTTATGGTCAGTTATTGATACGTAGATTTTAAGCCCCATGGTTCTCAAGTGGCTAAACCCTTGCATCTATGTGCTGTACCAAGTGTCCTTTCCAAACAGATGACAAATGCAGTGATCCTAGCAGGAGAAGCCTGTGTGCTTAGTCTAACAGCTGTTTCCTCCCCTCTGAAGACCCCGGTGGTTTTTCTCAGTTACATATCTCATAACTTTTTTCTGCCAGTAGAACTTAGCGTAGGATATATACTAAATTGTCATAATATCCCACTAAGAAATGCACTGTGCAACACAGACTCTTTACTCTGAGGATCTCACTGGGAAGCCCTGGTTGGGGCTATAATGACGAAAGGCTGGAACCCCAGGCTCTAGGTCCCCTCACTGAGGAGCAGGTTGAACCGAGTCTGAGTCCATCAGTATGTTAAGACTGGCTCTGAACTCTGATAGGGTTAAGATAGGGCTCAGAAAACAATGCTCTGAAATATTTCTGTGGATTAGCCAGCTAACGTCTTGGTATATAATGGGTAAATTAGTGTAACAGTACATTTCTAGTTTATTTAAGAAGAAACTTTAAAAAAAAAAAAAAGGAAATACAGGTGATAATAAATCTTATACTGCCTCCTAATTGAAATCCACCCTGAGTATTCTCAACTTTTTTTTTTTTTTTTTGAGTTTCAAAATGAAAGACAGTAGAGGCTTTATGTCTGAATTTGCCTATTAAAATAGTCTTGAAAACTGGCCTTTTCTTTGGGATAGGAGAAGAGATTATCATTTGTACCGGACTTAGTGACTTTTATTGAATCAGAAATGTGGCTTAATTTTTTTTTAATGTGTATACTCATAAGGATAGGCAATTTGCAAGGTATCTCTGAAACTGGGAATATAGAACAAAGATACCAGACAAGGGGAATTCTCTGGCAGCCCAGCAGTCAGGATTCCACACTGTCGCTGTGGAGGCCCGGGGTTCAGTCCCTGGCTGGAGAACTAAGAACACGCAAACTGCACGGTGAGGCCAGAAAAAATAGCATTTGAGTCTTCTCACAAAGTAGGGTATTTTGCCACTTTGAGAGAGTCACTGTCTGAGTTGGTGCTAATTTTTCTCCAGACCTTGTTTAACCCTTGACCTTAGTGTGGAAAAGGAAGAAATACCAAAGAGATTTTTGGTGACATTAGTCATCTTAAAGACCTGAAATCAGATCACATATTGTAGCATTGAGTCAGCAGTGTGACTGTGCCTGTTTCACGTTAATTTGTAAGTAATCTCCTTAGCACTTTGTGACGGAGGTTGGTCACCAAGTCCTGGCCAGCGTCAGGAGGTGGCTCTTCCGCTGGCCGGCTGGGGCTGCCACACCCCCCCATTACACCTTCTCCGCTGCTCCCTGCTGTTTCCATCACAGATTTAGACCCCAGTGTGTGCTGGACACACCCTGCTGCCAGCCCTCGAGGGAAACCTCAGACTTCTGGTATCGCGCACAGTCTCAAGTCTTTACTTTTAACTCCACCCCCGCTAGCAAGAGTACAGTTCTGAAGACCTCTTCAGCACTAGACTGCTCAGCCGAGCTGTGTTACCAAATAAAGCCAGCTGATGCTTTTAAAGGCACAGGTGTGCATCTTTTCAGGCTGCCCAGGTGGCTCAGTAGTTAAAGAATCGCCTGCCAATGCAGATGTGGGTTTTATCCCTGGGTCAGGGAGATCACCCAGAGGAGGAGATGGAAATCCACTCTAGTATTCTTGCCTGGAGAAACCCGTGGACAGAGGAGTCTGGCGCAGGATGGAGTTGCAAAGATTCAGGCATGACTGAGCACGCAACACGTGGATCTTTTTGCCCCTTATGACAGAAAAGCTCTCTATATGAGACCACGTCTTTAGCAAAGCCTCAGTTCACTAACAGAGAAGGCAATGGCACTCCACTCCAGTACTCTTGCCTGGAAAATCCCATGGACGGAGGAGCCTGGTGGGCTGCAGTCCATGGGGTCTTAAAGAGTTGGACACGACTGAGTGACTTCACTTTCACCTTTCACTTTCATGCATTGGAGAAGGAGATGGCAACCCACTCCAGTGTTCTTGCTTAGAGAATCCCAGGGATGGGGGAGCCTGGTGGGCTGCTGTCTATGGGGTCGCAGAGTCAGACACTGAAGTGGCGCAGCAGCAGCAGCAGTTCACTAAGGTCAGAAAATGAACTGCTAAGATAGTCATACAAAAACTCTTCACACTGCCCTGAGGCAGCCACATCTCACCGAAATGGGAGTTCTTTTTAAAAAGAAGCGAAGAGGAGACAGTACAGCAACAGAAAGCGGAATGCAATGTGTGCAGCTCTGCACTCTGTCTTTGCTTTCCCCTCACCTGCTCTGATGGGAACTCTTCCCGGTCCTCATTTAGGTATTCCTCTTGTTTCTGGCCTCTTCCATTATGAGCAGAACTGAACTGAATTTGATAGGAACCCAATTCCAAACATTCTTTATTTAAATTTGCTCTAAAAGTCTATACTGAGCATTCTTTCCTTCTGTTATAAATCAGTAAAAGTATTACTGTAATGTTAGTTACTGTTATGCTTCATGTACAGCTAATATCCTTTGCCCGATTTTCCAAAGCATCAATTAAGTTTAATTTCAGTTATTTGACTCACCAGTTTCTGTATTCCTCAGTAGAGTGCATTGGTCTACTACATAGAGTGATAGCCTAGCTCTAAAATGAAATGAAATGATGAAATTTTATTTGTAAAGCCTTCTTTTTATTGTTTTATTTTTAGATTTTATATCCTCCTTTAAATGTCTCCCCCTTCCTCCTCTTTTTTTTTTCCAACAGCAAAGGACAAGGTTGCTCTTCTGATAGGAAATATGAATTATTGGGAGCATCCCAAGCTTAAAGCTCCTTTGGTGGATGTGTATGAATTGACCAACTTGTTAAGACAGCTAGATTTCAAAGTCGTTTCACTGTTGGATCTTACTGAGTATGAGATGCGTAACGCCGTGGATGAATTTTTACTGCTTTTAGACAAAGGAGTCTATGGTAAGATACTTATCATCTTCACTTTTGTAATTATCCCCTTGTCTTTTAGTTGTACAAGTTAGGTTGAGAATTGAAAAACAGAGAAAGGCGTGGCAAATGGACTGTTGAAAAGTTTTATTCTTGTAATAAAAGATGGATTTGATCTTCATTCCTTAGTTCCATATGACAAATTAACTTGATGTCTTTACTTTCATGTCTCAAAACAATGTTGTTCTTAGTAGAATTCTTAATCTATCTTACGTGATTTCATTTCATTGACTACAAGAGCTACAGTAAAGTTCAGTGACCAGATAGCAAATTGTATATTCATATATGTAAAGTACTAATATGCATGTGTGTGTTTGGAGTGTAAAAAGTTGTACCCGAATGTACATTCCACATGTTTGCTTCCGTTTTCTAACTATTACGTGGTATTTTCTGGCCTTTTAGTGGGAACTAAAATTTAACAAAGAANTCATATATGTAAAGTACTAATATGCATGTGTGTGTTTGGAGTGTAAAAAGTTGTACCCGAATGTACATTCCACATGTTTGCTTCCGTTTTCTAACTATTACGTGGTATTTTCTGGCCTTTTAGTGGGAACTAAAATTTAACAAAGAAATATTGGTGAGTGAGACATGTGAGAACAATCATTAAACTAAAGTTCTACCCAGATGAAAGTTAAAGGTGAAAGTGTTAATTGCTCAGGCGTGTCCGACTCTTTGCGACGCAATGGACTATAGCCCTCCAGGCTCCTCTGTCCATGGAATTCTCCAATCAAGAGTACTGGAATGGGTAGCCATTTCTTTCCCCAGTGGATATTCCCAACCCAGGGATCAAACCCGGGTCTGCAGCATTACAGGCAGATTGTTTACCATCTGAGCCACCAGGGAAGCCCAGGTTAACGATGGACCTCCACAAATATACTAACAGTAAATTTTTTTTTAATTTTTTTCTCATTCTTTCATTTAAATATATTAAGAACACTACATTTATGGTAAAGATTCTTTAAAGAGAGAGTATGCTGTCAGTAATAAGCCGTTTCTTTGGTGATTTTCTTTTAATGGGCATAGCCACAAATATGGGACAGCCAGCTGTCACTCTCTGAGCCATATTTCTCAGAGTTGTGCTCCCTGCAATGTTGTGTAATAACATCCAGCTGCCAGGAAAGTAACATTTCCAGACCTGCTGTCAGGATGCCACACTAAACCAAGTGGATTTGGCTTCTATATCTTTCCAGTTACTTTACTTCAATAATTCCTTTATTTAGCCTTTTTACTTCTAATTAGAATAATATGATGAGGTAAACTTGATAGAATTGCTAAAGGTTCTCAAAGTAGAGGTTTTTTAAATTTAATAAACAAAGATGAATATTTTTTAATGATAAAAGGTACAATTCACAAAGAAGATAGACATCGTTAGACAGCTAACAACAAAGAAACAAAGATACTCAAAGTAGAATTTTTAATGGAAGAAAAAACTAATTTTCTTTCAAGATTTAGCATATTACTGAATATAGGATGGGGGAAAATCTTAAAATCTCAGTAAGTTTTAAATGAGTTTCTTCTTAAGTAATAATGATTATAGTTGCTACGCAAGTGAATCAGCAAAGTNCCAGTGGCCACTAGCCTAACCTGCCAACAACTGCGGCCCCTCCCTGTGCATGAAGGGCAGAGAGGGTCTCCGAACTTGGTCCCAGGGGACTGCTGCTGGTATCTTCTCAGACTCCCTCTCATCCAACATCCCAAAGAGCCCCCAGAACACTCTAACTCCCTTTTCTCAACTCTATCAGAATAAGCCTAACATATCCTCACACTGCAGTTGATATTCCAGCTGCATGTGGGAGCTGGTGGGTAGGAGACTGAGAAAGGAAAAGATATTTGAGATTAGACCCCAAGAGGAAGGGGAGGGAGGTGACAGAGGCCAGGGAAACGTGACAGAGGCCAAAGAACAATCACCCTTGTTCTCCTTCAATGAGCTTATAATGTGTTCAAATACCTTACCTCTAATCTTCATAAAGGCTGTAAGGACTGAGGATACAAACTTGGAAAGGTTAAGTGACTTGCCCAAGGCCACATGGCCGAAAGCCACGGAGCTAGGATTAAGACTTAGAAGGTTATGAGCTCCAAAGCACAACCTCTTCCCACGGCCTCATACGGCCTCCCCAGGTAAGTA
Organism: Neotragus pygmaeus; assembly: GCA_006410875.1. Classification (NCBI taxonomy): domain Eukaryota; kingdom Metazoa; phylum Chordata; class Mammalia; order Artiodactyla; family Bovidae; genus Neotragus; species Neotragus pygmaeus. The sequence goes on along the minus strand of SJYV01043266.1, from coordinate 6,602 downwards.
GGAAGTTTTCAAGACCAAGAATTCTTTTGCTCATGGGGAATGGGATCTGCATGGAGTCAAGGGACCTGGAGGACCTCCCAAGGGTTCTGTCCTACTCTATGTGGCTTGAAGTTTCATCTGACCCCTGGCCTTTCTTGAGAGCAAAGGAAATATGCCATGGGACAGAGGTCTGATGGAAGAGGTTGCAGCAGAGATGGGGGAAGGGGCAACCAAGTCCTCAAGACTCCAGATGCAAGAGAGAACATGGGAGCTTTAAGGGGCTCCAGACTTCTTCCAGTGAGAAATCCCCAAGCCAGGAAGGGGGTAAAATCTTCTGCTTGGGAAATTGTTCCACCAGGGGCTCACCGACCCTCTGTGGGCACGAGTGGGGAGACGGATGAGTGAAGAAGAGTCAAACAGGCATGGGCGAGTTGTCCCTGAAACCCCAACCTGAGCCCCCCCCTCGCATCTCCACCACTGAGTCCCTTCTGGGGAAGGAGGCACCCCCCTTTCCTCTCACCGCCTCAGCAGCACCTACTCAGCTGCTCTCCTGAGAGCTGACATTAACCAGGCTCCCTCTAAGCCCAGCCCCTGACACCACTCAAGTCTCCCACAAACCCAAATAACCGCTCCCCGGCCCCCCCGGGGAACCCAGGAACTTTCAAATTCTTGCCCCTTGGGGGTCTCAAACTCTTGACACATGGCTATCACCACCCACATCCAGCTCTGTGTGCCACTCGCAAATCTGGCTCCTAAGATCACCTCTGTCTGGTTACCCATCAGCTCACATCCACACACCAGCACCCTCCCTCCAGCCTCCTCCCAGCTCAGAGAACCCAGCCCCTCAAAGTCTCCAAAGCTTCCAAGCTTCCTGCCCAGGAGGTGTGGGGTCTCCCCAGCCCGGCGCCGCTCACCTCTTGTTTGCCGAATTCCAGTAGACAGGCTCCAGGCTGAGCCCAGACACCAGCCCCAAAACCCCGAGCAGCAGCAGGGCCCCGACTCGCACGCCCCCCGGCCCAGAATGGGGGGCCCCCATGACCCCGCCAAGGCCCGGGGGGCGGGGCACCAACTCCCCCAAAGTCGCTCACCCCCGGGGGGTGACTGCCTTGGCCGCCCGGGCTATTTTGCCCGCGCCGCCCGGGTGGCCGATGCCCCCAGCTCCCACGCGGACCCGCTTCCTGCTCCGCCTGTGCCCCCGCTCCAGAGCGCTCAGCCCACAGGAGCCTTTCCAGGGGCGGTCTGCAGGCGCCCTATGCCCCCGGCCCACGCGCCGGCACCCCGGGATCGGACCAGCACCATAGAATTCCCTCCATGAGAACTTATGTACAAATCCATGTCTTAAGGTCTCAGTACCAGAAACAGGTAAGCTGTTTCTGAGCAGAGGGTTATTTTTTTAACTCTTTTAGAAATACATAATATACATCACATTGATATATTTGTCAAAAACCACAGAACTACAACGAATGAACCCAAATGTAAATTATGGGCTTTTGTTGATGTTAACACTACTGGTTCATCACTTATAACCAATGTTACACTAATGCAAGATGCTAATAGTACAAGAAACTAGAGGAGAGGGAGTGTATGGGAATTCTCCGTAGTTTCGGTTCAATTGTTCTGTGAATATAAAACTTCTCTAAAAACTAAAGGCCTTTTTTTAAGTATACATACAATAAAGTATACACATTGGAGATTCTGGGAAGATAGCTGCAGCAGCGTAGCTTTTCATTCTCCTTGAATCCTCACATAAAAACAGATAAGCAACTAGAAAGCAAAACTAAACTATGAATATTTACAATAAAACTTTAGTAATAAAGTATCCCCGTGAATCCCCAGATGAAGGCAAGTGGGGACAAATCAATAATCCAGTGCTGCACAGTATCAGCATCAATATAAGAACAAGGAAGAAATGGGTCAGTGTCTGATGCACTCGAGAACAGAACTCCAAAATAGCAACAATTCCAGAAGGCACAGGTGAAATGGAGCATGTAAGGGACACCCGTAAGGACCAAGAGGGCTGGGGCAGTCTGGCTCCTATGAACTCTCAGAACTCAGGTCCCAGGGCTTCCCTCCAGAACAGGACACCCACCTGGAGAGAAAATTCAAGGAGTGGAATCAAAATTGAGCAAGGACGAGAGAGAGAGAGAGGCAAGGTCCTGATCAAAGTCCAGGAGAATAGATACCACAAATCTCAGAAAGTAGGCTTCATATTTTAATATTATACCAAAACACAGAGGAAGCTCTGTGAAGTTATAAAAGTGTCCCTGCCTTACTCTAAAGTCCAAGAAAAATACATAAAAGTCAGCAACAAAAAAGGATCTAGGCTGAATGCTCATGAAGTTATTACGTTAAAAAAAACACACAATGACACTTAAGGAGCAAAATAATACCCCTACAAACAATAGTGTGTCCAGAAAGACATATCCACAAAACAGATCAAAACTGTAACCTATTATTTCAAAATGTCTTCAAGATGTTAAGAAGTGGAACATCAGGTGGAACACTACCAGCCTCTTTGTAGAGTCCCAAGTGTGCAGGGTGTGTGTGTAGTATGTGTTGTTAGACTGACCTTCTTGGTGTATAGGAGCTCTTCATACTTAAATCCTTCATCAGATGTGTTTTTGCAAATACCTCCTTCCACTCTGAGGCTTGCCTTTTCATTATTACTACTGGGATCTTTCAGTTAATAAAAATTCTAAACTATAATGAAGTTCAACTTATCAATATATTTCCTTTATGGTTTGTGATTTTTGTGTTTTGTCAAGGAATATTTCCTCTATGGTCATGAAGATCTTCCAGGTTATCTTCTCAGTGGGGAGTTGGGGTCATTCTGGGTGAGGAGATGACAATCCACTCCAGTATTCTTGAATAGAAAATCCCATGGACAGAGGAACATGGCAGTCTACAGTCTATGGGGTCATAAAGAGTCGGACACAACCGAGTGACTAGACAACAGTCATGAAGATCTTCCAGGTTGTCTTCTAGAAGTTTTACTGTTGTACCTTTCAGGTTTATATCTACNCTTCTTAAGTAATAATGATTATAGTTGCTACGCAAGTGAATCAGCAAAGTAAATATCTCAAATTTGGGACTTCAACATTATACTGATGTTTCAATAATGTAATCTTTATTTATGAGTATATAAAGTAATGACTCTGAGAATCTATTTTTCTTATGAAAACAATAGAATATACAATACATATGTGCCCCTGTGGTACTTGGTTTATAGTTTTAGTCTCTAATAAGGTGGTTGGTTGATTAATTTTATATTACATAATTTATCTCAGTTGTTAAGTGCATAGATGGCTTAAACAGGAAAAGACTTCTAAAACTTTCCCAGAAGTAATGAGGTGCAAGGAAAAAAATATTTACCAATTTGGATTTTGAGATTGGTGAAGTATTTTAAGAGTTAGGGAATTATGTGAAAAATTGTGAGTTTGATTATTTACTCTCATTTCTATTAGCATTATCACCTTGACTTTAAATCCTTTTTAGCTTTTTAAATCAAAACTTAAAAAATAAAATAAAATCAAAACTTTTAATTGCCCCTGCAAAGTTGAGAACCAGAAATATTAAAAGTTCTAACAAGAAGAGTTTATCTTATGCTGAAGCTTTGCCCTAAAATAAAAACATCAACTTGAAATGTAGAGTAAAGAGGCCCGTGTTCGATCCCAAGTCAGGGAACAGGACACAACAAAGATTCAGGGCAGCCAAATAAAAATAAATAAAATGTGTATTTTTTTAAGCTAGAAAAATGTTTAAATACAACTGATTCATGTCTTAACAGGGTGCTTGCATTATATTTTGAAGTATTGTGAATATCCCAAACACCAGACACATCTTCTTTCAGTGTAAGTGTGGCAGAGGCCAGAGGGCATAGGCATGTCCCCTGGGCTGTGCCCTCACGTCCAGCTGGCAGCCGCGGGACCAACAGTACTTTGGGGGGCAGGGGAGGCAAAGCCAGAGCCTCGGGAGTTCCGGGAGAGCCGCGTCGGCCGGGCGAGCACGGGCACTCGCGGCTCTGCCCTTCCGTGCTATGCTGCCCTCAGGGGCGAAGGAAATAGAAAGCAGCAGAGCAGAGCATATGTGATTCGATGTTTAAACATATATAACCATTGAAAACACAATCTAAAAACAGGAATAACTGGCCTATTTGTTACCTATCCTTGAAAATAAGTAAGGATAAAGGTTTCAGTTATAGAGAAAGCTAGGATGGAGTAACTCCTTGGCTTAGTGTCCACCCCACCTAACACTTCTCTACATTCATCACTTGCTGCAGCTGAGCTGTGCTTCAGGAGAAAAGAGGGTTCAAGGAACCCAGCTAGAATAGGGCCAAAGCCTCACTCGTGCTGGACTCACTCGCGTCAGTGTAGCTCAAGGGTTAGGCAGGAGACCCAAGCGTCCCCAGCCCCGGGCTCAATGCTCTGGCTTTTCTGCTTACTCGCTGTGTGTCTGTGACCAAGGAACTTCACTTTCCTAAGCCAGAAAGGATGTGTACAATGGATAGACAAGTTAATGTGGTTGTTACAGGACAAGTAAGATAAAATAACCACCATGAGTCTGGCATGCTGAAGTCTCAAAATACTGTAGCCGTTGTTGTCATAGTTTGCTGAATTCAGATTTTCCTTCACAGATAGGAGATTTGGGTAACATTCCACTTCAGGCCTCAATAGAGAAATCAGCTTTTATCTCTTACTATGTATTAAGGTTCAGCCTAAGATTTCATTGGGGGAAAAAGTTTTTAAAAAGATGGTATGGTGAGATCATGGAAAAACCAGTACACCAACATTTTTTATTTTCTGAGAGTAATGTTAACACGAAAGCCAGCAGAAGATTGTAAGGAGACAGTATAACCTAGCACAGCAGCTGATCCAGCTGGCAGCTCACTTCTGGGAGTACCCCTTACTAGTCTTGTGAAGTGGGTGAGCTGTTGAATGCCTCCATGTCTCAGCTTTTGCATCTGTTAGGAGGAGACGATAACATTTGCTACCTCACTATGAGGCACATGTTGTGAGAAGCCTATGAGATTATTGAGGTAAAGCACTGGCTTCCAGCAGCGCCAGATGTGTACGTAGTAACCGCTCTGAAGGTTGCTGGCGGTGGCGGTGCTCATGTTCTAATAAAAGCCCTGTGCCAAGTGCACAGCAGCGCCACTCAAGTGGGAAAGTCTTCCATATAGTGCCACTCAAGTGGGAAAGCCTTCCATGTAAGCAGTTGTTTTCTTTGTAGACAAAAAATAAATATCTCTGACAGACTGTATCCTTGGAAAACATATTCCCAAGAAATAAAATTCCTAAAAGATCTATTTTATAAGGTTTTATTTCTAACCCCATTTAATTATTTGACATTTTAAAAGAGATCCGTTTTGTCCTTCTATCCTTGAGTAGTAAGAGTGGTTTAAATGTACAAATAGTACTAGAGATGGAATTTTTAAAATACAGTGATTTGGTCTAGTTATTTTACATAAAAATGCTTACCCTCCTGCAGTATAATTTGTGTGTAGACTTTGATGCAAAATACTTATTACATTTTTTCATGAGTTGCTCTGTGTTGGACAAAAGGTATTTTGTTGTCAGGGCCTTAATTTCAGTGATTGCAGACCTGGGCATACAGCATTGAAACACTGGACCACACCTAGCTTTTCCTGCATGATGGAGGCTAAACCCTCCCTCCCTTGAAGTTGCTTAAGCAAGTCAAGCCTTGCTTAAGCCAGATGTGTTAAATGACACAATGGGAGCCTGCCAGGCTCCTCTGTCCACGGGATTCTCCAGGCAAGAATAATGGACTGGGTAGCCATTCACTTCTCCAGGGCATCTTCTCAACCCAGGGATCGAACCTGGGTATCCTGCATTGCAGGCAGATTCTTTACCATCTGAGGGAATTATAAGCCCCCTAATATAATGGGACGGGGAAAACACTGTGTATGGAATACAATACCTATCAGCTATATGATTTTAAGCAAATTATTTAATGTTTTAAAATTTTATTTTCTCACCTATAAAGTAGGTCATTTAAAAATTGTTACAGGTTAAAATCTGATCATGTTTATGAAGGTGTCTTGAAAATGCCATGCAGATGTAAAAATGTCTTTATTACAGTTACTTTTATCAAAGAAACTGTGTCTACATAGAACTGTAAAGTGTCCATGAAAGCCTGTGTGTGATTTGAAGTGTCAAGGCTGCTGTAGGATTTCCCAGCAGGGTGGGGCTAAAGTGTGTTTGGAAGCTGGAGACAAGGTGATAACTTGCCCAGGGTCTGAACCTGAGATCAGCCCAAGCCTTGGCGAAGATTTGGGTAGATGGGAAGAGAGCGTGACTTGAGCGGGGCCATGGAGATTGCAAATAAGCGTATCTTGCTCTGGAAGCAGGAAAGAGACGGACAGGGAGTGGAGTCAGATTTTGAATACTTGGCAGTGTAGATCTTGCACTTTAAAGAACACAGGTCTTTTCCTCATTTTATAAACATTTTTATTTAACTATAGTTTATTTCCCACATTGCATTAGTTTCTGCTGTGCAGTGATGATTGGCTCTGTATACACAGACCCCCTCCCTGCCAGACCTCCCCCCCACCCTGGCCCCGCGGTCCCACTGCTGCAGGTCCCCACACATCCCCAAGTGAGTGC